>LZPO01007960.1:304822-331281 GCA_001675575.1 Neotoma lepida
AAGAGGTGATGAGCTTATAGAATCAAAACAAATTCTCAGGGGGTGGAGAGATGGCTTCTCAGTTAAGAGCACTTGCTGCTCTGGCGGAGGCTCAGAGTTCGGCTCCCAGCACCCACATCAGGTGGCTCATAAACAGCTGTAATTTCACCTCTGGGATCCAATGCTCTCTTTTAACCTGCACATATGTGGCATTCACACACACACACACACACACACACACACACACACACACACAAGTTAAAATCATTAAAAAACAGATTTTCATTTTTAAGAATAAGAAGAGGCTAGTAAATTGCCTCTTTATAAGTCAGGTCCTGGCTGTTTATAGAATGTCTGAACTTGAAACCTGAAGTAACATAATGAAGTGTTGCTTCCTGACACAGAACACTGTGAGGTTGATACAGATGGACAGCTAGTATGGGGAGACTAATTTTCCAATGATTTACTACCCCAGAACCTTTGGGTATGAACTCTTTTGATTGTGTCTTGAGTTCCTATGAGTAACATACCCAACAGTCATGGCCCCTTGGGTCACTTTCATTTTTAAGGGTTTTAGTATCATATATTAATTACATAGAATAACAGGTTTCATTGTGACATTTTTATATATGTATTTTGNTTAGATCCACTCACAGTTACTCTCTCACCCCCTTCCCTGTCTCTAACTAGTCCCCCTGATTTTATGGTTTTTCTTCTTCAGACCCAGTAAGCTTAGTTGACTTGCTTACATGAGCATGGGTGAAGGGTTATTTACAGAAGCACAGGTACCTCCCAGTGCTACACAACCGAAGAACTTATCTCTCCCTCCTCTAGAGCCAGTACTTGTTAGTTTTACATCAACTTGGCACAGGCTAAAGTTATCTGGGAAGAGGANAACTCAGTTGAGAAAATGCCTCCATCAGACTAGCCTGTAGGCAAGTAGGGGGGCATTTTTATTATTAATGATTGATGTCGGGGTGTTGAGGCCACTGTGAGTGGAGTCACCTCTGGGTTAGTGGTCCTGAGTTGTATAAGAAAGTAGGTTGAGCAAGGCAGGGGAACATGCTAGTAAACATTACTCTTCTGTGTTTGCTGCTTCAGTTCCTGACTGACTCCAGGTTCCTGCCTTGAGTTCCTCCTCAACTTCTCTCCAATGTCAGTCATACTAAGATCAGGACATATAACACAAACCCTTTCCCCTCCAAGCTGCTTTCTTCCTGTCCCATGTGTTCCTTTCTTCCTCTTTGGACAGCTGGCTGTTAAACACTGAGCAGCTATGATCAGGTTAAACACGGGCCTCTGGCTGAGCTCTGCCTCAAGCCTGGCTTACTTCCCCTTTCCATATTACACTGCCTTGTAATATGTAATATGGCGAGTTACACTGCCCTGATTTTCTGTTACAGTGAACTCAAAGCATATTGACTAGGGGCTTCTCTATACTAACAAGAGTTATCAATCACAGAGCCTTGACCAAGTCTAAGAACTACGCTAAGTACGAACTGACTTTAGCTCACACAGCCACTTACCTCTGCATAGAAGAAATGTTTATAATTCCTAGCTCATAAGGAAACTTAGCCTTAGGATGCAAATGCCACTTCAAAGAGACCGGCTTACAGTTCTCAACTGTTCAATGCTGCAAAGGCTCAGGCCTCCTTCCTTTCCCAGGCTCTCACTTCTTGATGGACCATGTCCCCACTCATCCACAGGATACGGAGTCTTTATTTATGGAGGGTTTCCATCATCCTCTTAGTCTGAACTAGATGACCACCCACACCATACTACACTCACTTGTTTTTAACAATGCAGATTACATAATGCATTTTCTTGCCATGTCCCCCCATTAGACACCAAGATCAACAATCTTGCAGAACTCTTATCTTTNTCTTGTCTGTNTCTTTATGAAGACCATGGCTGACATATANAGTAGTTGCTCAGTCAATGCTGTTTAAGTTGCCTCAATGAGTGAAGGGACTCTTGGGACTTGTTTTTATTGCAGTTTGTTCTTTGACAATTTCATACACATATGTAATACATTCTAATTATTCTACTCCACCCTCTGTGATCTCTCCCCCACNGGTCCTAAAACTCCCTTTCACAAATTCATATATTTTTGTTTTGTTTTGTGACCCACTGAGTTTAACCAGGGCAGTCTGTGTGACCATGGGTTTGGGACTGTCTATTATAGGTTGATGGACTACACAACTAAGTGGTACACATTCCCTTCTCCCAGAATTTATTATAGGCAATAGTTCAGCAAGGAAGAGAGNGGTTCCCCGGGCTCCTCCCAATTCATGGTGTCCACTCTTGTTAACCACATATTCTTATGAGTACAAATCATCACGAAGCTATCAAAATTCCTTGCCTTCCTTCATTTTCTCCCCCTCATCAATAGCATCAACACCATCTACAAAGTCATATATGCCCAGGTATCCAGCAGATGGAAAAATATGTTGAGAGCTATATATTGAAGAGCTACATATTGAATGTACTATACTGATGATTACTGGCTTTTCTGCCCAATAGATTGTCCACGAATTCTGGTTACACCATTCACTGGCATCTCAAGACTAATTGTTTCATGTCCTCATATGTAGACTGGAGATGACTTCTAACATACAACCTTGCCATGTGAAAGTCAATAATTGGTAANTGGCCAAGANTATGGTGTAAGATACCTTTTTACCTTCATCAGCCACAGTGTGCTCTGTGGACACCATCCACCTGACCACCCCCTCTCCAACTTTTAAAGAACTGTCACTGTGGATCTGATCTTCATTTACTTAGTTTGGATGTTACAAATTACTATGGATGCATCCTACTAATCCTAACAACAGTAAAAATTAAACAACAAAAGCCACAGTGTTTACTATGAACCATGGGAGATTGAGGTCAGCAAGATGTCTTAAATGGAATCCCTAGCTTGTGTGTGTAGGTTTCTGGTTTGGGGGAACAGATTATTATTTGTTTCTGATCCCTTTCATATTTTTATTCAGACCTTGTGCACATGCAGTCAATGAATGGGTGTTTGCGTGGACACATGCAGACNTGTGTGGAAGTGTGTATCTACACCTGCATGTGCCCATATGCTCACGGGAAAGAACGGGGGGCAGGGGAGAGTGAGCTTCTGCTCACAGGTGTTCAGAATATGAAACCGAAACAAAAGCAATGGATTCCTTGTGCTTTTGAATTTTGTTCTAGCTGGGGAGAAAACACTGAAAGGAAGGGAACAAGGGTACGTCTCAGTGGCTTGGACTGAACCACCACTGTCATACACATGGTATTAAGACTGAATAAGAGACTTTGGAAAACACCCTTTGATGCCTGTGCATACCATCTTTGGGCCATCAGACCAGTCTGTACCTGATAGCTGGTGACTTTGTCCTGAATGAAAGGTTAACCTTTGTCAATCATCCCAGAGGTGGGAGGTCCCAGAGCTAGACCTAACATGACTTTTGTATTATTGGTGAGAAGGATATATATATATACTGTCTCTTATACACATCTAGATGTGTATAAGAGACAGATATAAAACATACAGATCACATATATAGTACATATATATACATATATATATATACATATATATACATATATACATATATATAATTTTTTTCCTGTAAGGCCCCAGGTAAAGACATGGAGCAGTTCTGAAGGTCTGAACTCTGGTACAGGAATGTTCAGGTTGCTTTGGTAGTGAAAGTTTGTGGACATTGTTCAGGAGAAAGCTAGGATATGGGCAGGGCAGTGACCTAGCAGGCAGAGCTGTGTTCACAAGAAGGTAAAAGTTGTTAAGTTATTGTTGGAGCCTGTAAACACTAGCTAAGTTGGGGGCAAACCACATCTTTCCTAATCCTGCTTCAATTTCTGTTTGAGAAATTGGATTGAGCAGAAAGCTGGAGTTTCAGTGGGGCCTTGATAGGAAGTATAGCTGCCTGGATAAGCAGCTATGGGGGGTGAGCATCATCTGTAGTTCTGGAGAGACAGGTAGATTCACTTTGGAGCACCTGGAAGTCTGGGAAACTTGGAAAGTTGGTGAGGGAACTGGCTGGCAGCCGTTGGTTAGAGACAGTTGAGTCATGAAAGGAAAACGTGACATGATTTTGTAGTCGGAGCAGAAGTTGATTCACGAGCTGCATACAGGCTTGTTAGTTTGTTTTTTACAGACTTAATTCACCTTGTTTTTTGCATATAAAAACCCTATGTGGTAGCCACAGCTGAAGCCTGGAGCCTCTGCATGGAGACTCTGGTGTGGGTTTTCTTTCTCTCTTTTTAAAGTAAAAATTATTTTAGGTAGTTTTGCATTTATCTATCTATCTATCTATCTATCTATCTATCTATCTATCTATCTATCTATTTATTTATTTATTTAGTAAATGGATGAGTCTATGCCATTGTCTACAAGGAAGGCAGAAGACAACTCGTGGGAATTTGTTCTCTCCTTCTACTCTGTGGGTCCTGGGAATTGAACTCAGACCATCAGGCTTGGCAGTGAGTGCCTTTACCTGCTGAGTCCTCTCCCTGACCCTGGTGTGTGTTTTCTCAAGATGGTCGATGAATTCCTTATGGGGAGACTTGGTGAACACAGTCTCTTTCCAAAGGCTGAGGGTCTTCCAGAGGTACCACAGCTATAGCTCTGAAGATCACTGCCAAGTCCTCTACAGAAGACTCCTTAGCTTTCCAAATCTGGGCCTCTAGGCCCTCNAGGCCNTCTCTCTGCTAAGTGTCACTTGCTATTTGGTGAATATATGTTTCTTATCCTATGCACACTCATGATGTGTGTGTGTGTGTGTGTGTGTGTGTGTGTGTGTATGTGTGTGTGTGTGTGTGTGTGTATGGTGTTCATTTGTGAGAGAGGAGTGTATGGACATGACACAGCATAGAGGTCAAAGAACAATTACTCAATTCTCAGGGACAAAGTGATTATCACTTCTGTTTCCCCACTGTACAAAAATGGGAATCAGATGGGTTAATCTCTGGCCCAAGTTGTAACTGCTTGTNAAATGATGACAGTAAGACCAGTGTGGGATTTGTCAGCTCCCAACAGGATGGAGATTTCCTACCAGGATTCCTCTGAACAAACACAGACCTGGAGAAGAAGGGGCATCTTCTTCGTTTCTTACACCTTTTCCACAAAGTGGATATGGGATGTATATTTGAGCAGGCAGTTCCCTATACACTGTCATGATTGCTATCTGTCCAAAGGCCCAGATGGAGGAGAGAGGTAGAGGAGAGAGATGTGTGTTTTTGTGAGAGTCAACATTTCACATCTTAGGGTTTTTAATTCCTTGATTGATGTTCCGAAATTGATTTTCCCCCTAACTGTATAGACCAGAGTGATAGAAAACCTACTTAGTGCAATAGGCACTTCACTTCATTATTCTTGGGGAAAACAAAAGAAAAAATTTAACAACAAAACAAAACAAAAAAACCTGTACAGTTTAGAAGACAGAACTCAGCCAACAGGTGAGCAAGAGGCTGTCACGTGATTTGTATTCTGACAGCAGGGCTTGGCTTTCACCATCTATAGCTCCTTCCCTCCATGCATGTGTGTGTGTGTGTGTGTGTGTGTGTGTATTCTCAGGTGTGAGAGTTGTATGGATGGGCATGACAGAATATGTGTTTAGAGGTCAGAGGACAACTTCAGCTGTCTGTCCTCATTCTCTTTGGCCAAGGCAATCCATTTGTTGTACTCTACTGCATATGCTAGGCCAGCTGCCTGAGCTTCTGGGCTTCTCCTGTCTACTCCTTATCTCACCATAGGCGTCTGGGGATTACTGGCAGGTTACACTTGCCTGGCTTTATGTTTATGTGTGATCTGGGGATTCAAACTCATGTTCTCACACTTGCATGGCAAGCTCTTTATCCACTGAGCCATCTCCTCAGCCCTGTATCACCTTTCAACTCTGAAATTCTGTGTTCTGTAAATTCCCAGATAAGAGGTCCTAAACACAAGAATGCTTAGACAAGGACACAATAGAGACAGGAGGTCACGAAAAGTCCTGTACAACAGATGCATGTTGGAGCTGCTGGAGCAATAGCCATAATATTTTCACTCTTCCATGGCAGTTGGTAAATGGCTACTGTCCCCCAGCATTCTTAGTGGCCCTCTGGCCAGTTGCACTATCTACTCCCCAGCCACAGTTGCCGAGTTAAGGTATTTCATAGATTATTAGTTTTTTGGGTTTTTTTTTTTTTGGCTTAAAGAAGTTTTAACATATTTACAGTAACTATAATCCTGAAGAGACTTGAGAGGGAAAGAGGTGAGAGAGTAAACAAGTGAGCAAACATGAGAGAGGGAGAGAGAGATAGAGAGACAGAGAGACAGAGAGATGTGGGGGGAGCAATTGGCATGTACCTGTTCCAGGACAGGAATGAGGTCAACATGAAAACTCATGCTACACTACCTACGGACGGTGTCTCTTCCTGCATTACTTGTCTTCTCCCCCCATCCTTCCTCCTCTTGTCCTTCAGGAATTAAAGGATGGAAATTTGCGTTTTCAGATTTCCTTGTGGATCAGTTACTGTCAACAGACTAGAGTACTGAATATATAGCTACTGTTCATTAAAAAAAATTACATTTCCTGGGGGAAATCTCAGAGGACCCCAACCCTAGACAAAGAACTCTAGGTAACCAAGGATACTGAAAATGGAAAAAATGCTCTTCCTCAGGGTATCCAATACCAAGTGGTCAGCCCTAAAGTCATATACATACAAGTAACACTATGTAGATTGAGCAGATTATTTAAAGAAAAAAAAGTCAGAGACCATGAAGTTGAGAGAGCAGAGGTGGGGAGGTGGGGATAGGGGTGGTAGGGTAGATTATATTTTAATTAAAAAAAATTAAAATTTAAAAAAATTTTAAAAGAAGAAAAAAAATTACATTTCCAGGGCCAGGGAGATGGCTCAGTGAGCAAAAGTGGTTGCCAAGCCTCTCAACATGAGTTCAATATCTAGAACCAACATAGTGAAAGGAGATGACTGAGTCCCGGAAGTTGTCCTCTGGCCTCCACATCTATGCCCTGACATATGCACACACATGTGTGTGCACAAGTGCACACCCACAATAAACTAATTAATTAATATATAAAGGCTGGATGAAGTACCAGTCATATGTAGCACCAGCNCTCTTTGGGGGAATATAGAAAAAGGAAACAGAATTGTTCACAAACTTGAAGATCAATTAGCCTAGAGCATACATAGTATCACAGAGAAACAAGAGCGGTCCTGCCTCAGTGACTTCCCAAAACTGTCCTCTGACATTCATGAACACTGTGGCATGCATGCTCTCCCCTACCCCACAATATACAATAAANTTTTTTTTTAAACATTAAGATATATCTCCCAGTATTTGTGGTATGAAAACATACACAGAAAGGAAGTATTTCTAGTGTTAATATATGANCTCAGTGATTCACCCATTACCCTCATCATAGAACAAATGTTCTGTGTTCCTTTGGGCAGAGGATGAGGGATCACCACCAATGTCTTGCTGATCTGCAGACCATGTTCCTTGCCAAGGTAGTCCAGAAACCCCCTGTGGTGGTTTGAATGAGGATGGCCCCCACAGGCTCATGTTTGAATGCTTGGTTCCACCTCCCCCACCCCACCCCCACACATTAGTGGAACTCTTTGGGAAGGATTAGGAAATGTGGCCTTATTGGAGGAGGTATGTCACTGCGAGTGGACTTGGTGGTTCCAAAAGCCCATGCCAGGTCCAGTGTCTCTCTCTGCTTGCTGTCTGTGAGTTGGGATGTAAAGCTCTGAACTACTACTCCAGTACCATGTCTGTCTGCTTCTTACCATGTGATCATGGACTCACTAATCCCCTAAAACTGCAAGTGAACCCCCAATTAAATACTTGGTTTTATAAGAGCTGCTTTGTGGTCATATGCTCTCTTCACAGCAATAGAACAATAACTAAGACATTCCCCACTCAATATAAGGCCTATAAGAACTTATGAATTTCTAGACATTTTAAATGATTTGCCCGGTGACCCTACAAGCCCTTCTGGTCCTGACATTGTTAGTACTCTTGCCTCACTTGAGTATTTTAGGAGGCCTGAAGTTGAGTGAGATGCCGTTATGTCAGTATGTGTGTATGTANGTGTGTGCCACTGGGCATGGATGCCTCTCTTTTAAATCTCCTTGTCTAAGAAGGTGGCCCCCAAATGACAAGCTCTGGGCTGCTCTTCTCTGATTGGCATCCCTAACCGTCAGCCAGCTTCCCGAAGTTCCCTGNGACTCTATTGCTATTCTTGACAGTTGTGGAGCTGATTGCTTTGAAGCCCACTTATCTTCCTCAGCTGATTGAAGATGGAGCTGATGTGCTTTTTTTAATTAGTTTGTGGAGTGGGTGGGGCTGGAGGGAAGTCAATTCTGTCCTGTTCCAATCCAGTCACTGCTAGTTGGCTGAATGACTACAGTTTATTTAGGTGATTGACCCCNGGCTGCTTCAGAAGTTGTTTGCTCTTATTTCCAATTTTGATGATTTGAAAAATGACATAATTGCAAAAGTCACTTCTGTGTTTCTTAATACGTNTGCAGGAAACGACTTCAGTCTTCCACTGAAGTGTAACTCACGAAGCACACGAGATAATTCAACAATATTTATTATTCCAAGCTATCACTGAGAAAACTATATTTTTTTCTTTTGACTTTTCCATTTCTTTGGCTGCANGGGCAAGTATTTTGAGAATGAAAAGATTGCCCGAACTTTGTAGAAATAGTTATAGTGTGCTTTCTTTTGTTTCCCTTTGCTTTGGGTCTTTGTGATTCNGTCGTTTGCAAATCCTTTCCCTGGTTAAACTTTTCTCATTGAAGTAATGAATAGCAAAGCCNTGCTTTCCGTTTATTTGAAGTAGAANGATTGTAGCCGCCTGCCTGGGCATCTAGCTGAAATGCTTACAGAACCATTTCAGATCCCAAACAGCTACCAACCAAATTCCGTTTCTGTCAAAATAATGGAAACAAATGGCTCCAGGCAGAAACACCACTGGTAAACATTTTCATCAGAATCAAGTGTGGTGGCTATTAAAATTTATCCAAATTAAATGTTTATTTCTGAAACAAATGCCTTCTTTGTAGAATATTTGCCAGCAAAGATACCACTTGCCCTGAGGGGCCAGCGCACTTATGCGAAAGATCTATGATTCATGAGAACCTAATTAAATAGAGAAAACTTGAGTAAACCTTTCTCTAACAGGAAATGTTGAGTCTACAATTTTAAGGTGGAAATGAAAATCTTTTCTGAAACCTTATCTCAAAATGCCTTCTCTCTCTCTCTCTCTCTCTCTCTCTCTCTCTCTCTCTCTCTGTGTGTGTGTCTTTTTCTTTTTCCTTCTTTTTCAGTGGGGAAGGGTACTTGGGATGGGGCCCAGGCTTTGTGCATGCTGAGCACGGTAGCTACACAGAGCCAGCTCCTCTAAATGATATCTTAAAGAAATGCTACAGTTGACCCCTGGGGAGCTCCGGCTGATGGCTCTTAATCAGATGTATCGAGCTATCTTAACTAAGTTCTCAAACTGGACTCAGGCTTGCTTTGGTGGAGCATCTGAAGTAAACATTGAGAAGGGAAAGCATTGAAGTTATATAGATAAAGAGCCACCCCCTGGCTCCACCTGGATTTTAATGCTAGAAAAGGGTATATCAGCAATTGCCATATAAAGATGGCACANAAACTATCTAGAACAGTGGGTTTCAACCTGTGGGTTGTGACCCTGTTGGGGGGGGGTCAAAGGACCTTTTCACAGGGGCCACATATAAGATATCCTGCATATCAGATATTTACATTACAATCCACAATGGTAGCAAAATTACAGTTACAAAGTAGCAACAAAAATAATTTTATGGTTGGGGTCATCATAACATGAGCAACTGTATTAAAGGGTCCCTTCCTATCAGGAAGGTTGAAAGCCACTGTTCTAGAGAGTACATGGCATTTGTTTCTCCCTCANATCCCTAGTGCTTAGCTGAGGTTCTACCCATCTAGGATTGACTTGTTTGGCTTAGTTCTANAGTGGGGGTCCAGGTATATGTGACATGTCTCTTACCTTTCCTGGGTCATGTGCTACCTAAAACACATTCTCACNTCAAACTCAGGAGAGCAATGGGGCAAGCTGAGCTATGCATGCCCAGGTTAAGCTCCTGTGTCTATCCTATATAATCTAATATCCTATTGGTTATAACAAGTCAGTGGTATGTGCACCTGGGGGTAGTCTCAGTAAACAAATGAACAAATAATAAAAATAATAACAGTGCAGAAACATNTGGAGATATATGCTGTGTTTTTACCAGCCAATCCCCAAAGCAGCAGGCTTTTATTGTGGAAAGAGTTCATGATCCTATGTGCTTTTCTACCTGACAGTCTTCCCCTACTAATGATATCTATATACATTCTACACCTCACACAGTTGCTACATTCATGAGCAGAGAATTTGTAGAAACTGCTAACTTCTCACCAAACCCATTTTCCTTCTCTTTTTTGGGCTCAAACATTAATCCTCCTGCCTCAGTATCTGAAGTGCTATGGTTATGAGCATGAGTCACGAAGCCTGGTGTTTCTATTCCTTCTTGAATACCCATGAGACTACATTTCCCGGCATTCCTTATAGGTAGTTGAGGCCATGAGATGAGTTCTAGCCAATGGAATTTGATCAGAAATGATACTNTGTCACTCTTGAACCTATNTGAGAAAATCTGGGCCTGGTGGCACAGGCCTGAAATTCCTGCCACTCAAGATTCAGAGGCAGGAGGGCTATGAGTTAAAGGCACACATCTAGGCTACAGAGTGAGTTTCAGGTTAGCTTGAGCAACTTAGTATGAACCTGTATCAACATTTTAAAAGAAAATAAGTAAAAAAACAAATTGGAATTATAACTCTGGTAGAATGCTTGCCTATTGCGCATGGAGCCCAAAGTTCAATCCCCACAACTTCAAAAGAAAAAAGAGGGTCCAATAAAAGCCTGTAGTGCTTTATTCTCTATACTATTTTCTTTTCCAAGGCTTGATGTAGACAAAAACGTCACCTTGGAAGTTTTGTATGAATGATAACAGGGCCACATCAGAGAAGCACAAGGGAGTCTTCAGTTCCCACCTGGAGAGGAACACAGTGATTAGCACTTTATATAGGCAAGGGACACAAATTTTATTGGACCCATGTGCATATCAACTTCTTCATCTACAAGGTGCTACAGTGGTTCTGAAATATGTATATAGTATTTAAATGGTGTTGCTGAATTTTTCTTCTCTTGATTACACCCTGAGTTTGGCAATTTGCCTTCAAACAAACATAATGATGGGGTAATGATGACAGAGGTGCCATCAGGTGATTTCATCATTGCACAAACACACAGTGCATTACATTCAGACACAATAAGATAAGTCTGACATCACTAGGAAAACGCATTCTGGCAGGAATGCCATCCTCTATGGAGTTTGTCATTGATTGGCACCTTCTTATNCAGTGTATGACTAGTTGGCAGAAGTGTGGGTATGTGGCCTATGAGATTAGGTCATTAAACCACATTGTAATGTCTTGTTCTTGTTCTTGGTCACTNGTTCTGGGTGTATTACACTGTCATTTTGTAAAGACACTCAAACTACATCATNGAAGTGTCCACATAGTGTGGAAAGGAAGTCTCCTACCACCAGCAGAATTATTATCAGGCTGAAAAAAGCCTCTCACCCCNGTCAAGATTTCCAGTGGTTATAGTCCTCGACGACATCTTGACTGCCACTTCAGGAGCCATGTGCTGGGGGGAAACCCAGCCTCTCTCCAGTTCCTGTGCCCCCAAATCTGTGTGACTCATGGAATCTAGATCCGCAAAAGGGGCAGGAGAACACTAGAGGGGCTGAGAGAGATGTGGAAGTCAATAGTTTCAAAGTTCAAAGGACAAGCAAAAACTTTGCCGCCAAGGGAGGGATGCTCAAACAGTGAGCTGGAATGGCAGAGCTAATACTCAGAGAGTAGCGCCCGAATCCAAGGTCACCAAAGTAATACTGTTATGCGTGAGATCTCAGTTGCTAAGACCATGAAAACTGAGGACGAAGATGAACTGGATGTTGGATGTAATAGGCTGACACAATAACCAATAACACAATAACCAAGAGTTAAAATAAGGACAAGATAAATTTTGGCATAGTCTAGGACCTAACATTTTCAGTGATTGGGAAGGCTTTACTGGACCCTTNATAGATAAACACAATGAAGGGCAACAGTGTATACTGTTGCCTGAGACACGTGCTTCCATGAAGTGTGTGTCTACTGCAGGGACAAGGAAGATGAAGATCCATGTTCAGGCTCCAGGGTGTGTGGGGACAATAGCAAAGTTGTGGGGGCTGATGGGAAATCATGCTATCAGATCATGGCTAGCCTGTGATAAAGGTGAGAANAAACAAGACATACCTGGAGAAATAGTGATATTCAGGAATTTGGCTAATACACTGAATTTCAGATGGAGAANTGGAAGGGTTAGGGGACGACAGGAGCATGGTATGAAANTGGGAGACTGCAGGGCCACATTAGGAGTTTATAGAGCCATATAAGGATAAAAGCCTATGAAACAATGGGAATCTAGATGTCTAGGGTGTGGAAGTGGCTGAGGTAAGCACAGGTCATCATGATCACNTGAGCTGAATGGCCTTTTAAATAATGGTTCATTAGAAACCATCTACATCCTCCTCTTGAGGTTGCCCTAGGCCAGCCTGTAGGGAGGTGATGGTACACGGTGGATGGGCACATGGAGCATCATGGCCTCCTTGAAGTTCAGTGTGGGTCCTGTCATAGGGACTCCGGAGGCAATGGGTGGTGTCACTGCTCAAATACTAGAGCGAGGCACTGTGGAAGTCTCTAAAGTTATACAGAAATTCCTATTTGAAAAGTCGCAGCTTCCTGTTCTATTGATAGGTTCAGGTACAAATATCCACAGGGTTCAAAAAGAAGGAAAATTTTGTTCAAGCCTCAGGCTTTTGGATTTAAGCCCCTCCCCTCTCCCTTCCTTTGCTCACCTCAGATTACTTTCGAAAGGCTAAAGTCGTTTTTCTGAAGGTCTTCAACTATAATTAAGCACAAGTGAGTGGATTCAGATGTTTGATAGCATCGAGGACAGAAAATAAGTACTCTTTTACCTCCGCAAAAATGGTGGCTGAAAGGACTGTGGGAATTTGAGCACCACAGTGGAAACTGAGGCAAGCCATCCTCAGGCAGGTTTGGTGAGGCACTTGGTCTTGTTCCACGTACTTGTGAGAATGCACGAGCTCTCCAGAGGGCCTTGTAGACTAAATTAAGGATTGCAAAGCATGAAACCTAAAGTGCTAGAGAAGCATAAACGCAACAAAATCATCAGAAACTGGAGAGTCTTGGAAACGCACGCACGCACGCACGCACTGAGACGGGCAGAGATTCATGCTCTGACCTGGGAAGGTTAAGCAGTGAGTAAAGGAGCCCGGCAGATCTCCTTTGAACACCTGCCTTGACTTCTCTGCTATGTCCCTGATACCCACTGCCTGATACCCACTGACCTTCCTCCCTTCGTTTCTCATCCAGCCCAGAGGAAAACAGAGCGTATGGAATATTACCATCGTGGCTTAATTTATGCATTTCATATTTAGTTCACTTGGCACTTGCTGTCTACCTATGGTGTTTGTGCTCGGCGTTTGACCTGACTCACAAACTTGGAGAACTCCCAGTGTGAATGGCCCTGTGCCCAGTGTCTGGGAATCCGTGCTTGTGTGTGTGTATGTGTGGGAAGTNGAGTTGGGGAACAAGGCGAGTTGGTAGGGTGAGTTCCCTAGGAATCTTTGTCCAGAGACTGAGCAGTNTCAGGAATGGAGGGAGATGAGGAGCAGAGTAAGTTTGACCCAGACACAAGGGTTTTTCTCTTTCCCTTTTGGTTCAGATAATAAATGCTATTTAATGAGTCACTGGTGTATGAGAAAGCCTGGGCCCTTTGAGCTCCTGCAGCCAAGCCCAGAGGATGGATATTCCAGCTGNAGAAGAAACAGNGTTGGTCCTTCTCCCTCCTGGTGTTCCATCCGAATCCTAACCAGATTGGACCATGCCCACCCTCCGTTTTTACTCTCTGTACTGATTCAAATGCCAGACTCCTCCAGAGGACTGTCGCAGACACACCCTGAAATCATGTTTTACCAGCCATCTGCTGTCCTTGTTATCCAGGCAAGATGACACATAAAATTAATCATTGCAACCAGTGTTTTTAGTATCTGTGTGATCTTTCTGAATCTGTAAGACATTGTGGCCCAAAGAGTAAGTGCAGCTTGTCCTGGCTTTCGTAACACATGTGACAACCACAACAGGACTACTTTGTACTATTTTCTTTCCCTCCCCCACAAGATGACTTCAGGGGTAACTNTGAAGTAATAACAAAAGATTCTTTCTCTTTAAAAAACAACGTAGAAACAATACATTTCAACATNATATTGTTACTAAAATTCAGTTAGGTATTTGATATAGGAACTTAAATGTCCNCTTAATGGATAAGTTCAAAGCTCACATTATGCTTTGTGGTTTATAAATGTCTGATAGCAGAGTTCCAAAGAGGAGACAGAATGACAGAACTGAAAGAGTATGGCTTGCCCTTCAACTTTTCAATCATCTTGTTCTTATTTCTAATCTACTGTTTGCATATGCAGGATTTNGGGGGCTGACCCTGTAAGCATATACTGTACNCAAATGAANTGGACTGACTGAGAACATTACTTATTCCTTGAAGAAAATTCTGTAACTGTGCTTGTGTTTGGAGGCCAACAGCAGAGTTCTCTGAATATCTCCTATGCAAGAGACCATGTATATTAAAGGATAAATAATGAAACTTGATCATTTGAAGCTTATGTTAATTTTACAGTTGTTTGTTGATTTTGTTGCTATTAAAAGTTGAATAATAAGTGCAGCAATTGTTAAGAACTTAGGGGTACGGGGCTGGAGAGATGGNTCAGNGGTTAAAAGCACCGGCNGTTCTTCTAAAGGAGCCTTGTTGAGCCATGCTTGGAAGAGACAGGGATTGGTCTTACCAGCTACCATCTCAAGAAGATTTAGGGCTAGGTATAAACTGTGCTACAACCACTTACTGACAATAAGCCCTTTGCTAAGTCATTCACACTTTCTTTAAAATTAAAAAAAAATACATCTATTTATTTGTGCGTGTGTGTGTGTGTGTGTGTGCAGGTATGTCACAGCAGGCTTTGTGGTGATCAGAAAAGAACTTGCAGAAGTTGGTTTGTCCTTCCACTTTGAGAGTCCTGGGGATCAAACTCACTCATCAGGCTTGGCAGCAAACATCCTTACCCTCTGAGCCATCTTACAGGTCCCTCATCTATTCTTTCTGAGCTCTGTTTTCTCAGCCATCCCATGGTGTTATTCGGATGTAAGCCTCAGAACGTTTGGAAGATTAAATGCAAGTAGGTGCACTAACACCTGGTACTCAGTAGGTGCACTAACATCTGGAACTGAGTAGGTGCTTCTTCGTGTATTACTCTGACATATGCACACACTCAATAAGCAGATCTCATCTCTGAAGAAAATTTAGCTGGCATTCAATTCAACCCTTCCTCACAGACATATTTTGAATCCAAAGTAAAAGACCCTAGGATTGCTATTTATTTTAAACAACAAACACCTGTCATTGCTCAAATTAGAAACACTTGTAGAACCACGCTGCAAAATATTTATAAATTCACAAATGTGTTTTAATTGCTGCTAAGTAAAATGAATTCAGCTGTAGTTTTTCACTTTGTGAGGAATTTGCCTTCATTGCTTTCTCCCCGTCCTAATTATAGCTGTTGAATATTGAACTCATGCAGCCAATTGTACAGCATTTGTGCTAAAGGGAACTCTGAGCTGTAAGGAGGGGAAGAAGGCTTTGGAGGAAGATGGTTTATTACGAGAAANGAAGCACTCTGAATTTCAAGTGAAAATTAGGCCAAAACCATATCTCAATTTGGCCTCATAGCTCTTACCCACAGTGGGAAATTCTTTTACCTAATTTGTGTGCTACATTTTCCTTTTAATTTGATAGTGTAAGTCTAAAGGTACCTCTAGTTACTCTCAGTTTTGTTTCTTGCTAGATTCCAGGGGAAATTAACAGCAATTTTATCTAACGGAATAAGTAATGCCGGTGAACTTGCGTTGGCTATGACTTTATTTGAATTACATCTTTGACCCTACTTCCCAGCAGAGTTTTAGACATTAAGGTGTCTAAGTGTGAGCCGCCTCTAATTTAGCGNAATTTCTTTGTGGGAGAGCTATAAACCAGGAACACTGAGCCCAAATCTAATCTACATACATGTTTTGATTGCTGTTTCAAACCTTCAAGTGAACGTTTTCTGTTCTGTATCTCCTTTTTTAAAATAGGCAATGGTTTTTAAGTGTTTTTAATGGCTTTGCATTTTAATAGATATGGGGTGGTATCTCACCATGNTTTCATTTCCCTGATGATTAGCGATTGAAACGGATTGTCTGTTTACCTGCTACCATTTGTACAAGGGCTTAGTGCCTTCATAAGAGGCCCTAGGGAGCTCTGGTACCCTCCTTCAGCCACATAAGGATGCAGTATGATGGCAGCAGTCTGTCGCAGGGAAGCAGGCTCTCACCTGAGGTTGAATCTGCTCATGCTAGCTCCCTGATCTTAGACCAGCAACCTCAGGAGCTGGAGGAAACGTNTGATCTTTATAAGTCATCTATTCACAAGTATTTTATTATAGCAACTCAAACTGAATTAAGCAGTGATCAGAGTTCTTCACAGAGTTTGGATTATTACAGCTTTAAAAATAGAAATTGAATAGGTGTGTTGCGGCATGCCTGCTATTCCAGCTCTAGGGAGGCAGAGGCAGGAGGATGATGAATTTAAGATCAGCCTGGGACACATAGCAACATTCTGTCTCAAAAAGAAAAAGAAAGAAAACTTACAGATAACATTTAATTGAAAAAAAAATCTTCAAATGAAGCTCTGGATAGCCAACTATGAACAAGAAAATTACTCGAAGATTAGTGTTTCTTTGTCATTGAAGATACAATAAAATAACACANAAAGAGGGGCTGGAAATACATGTATANCATCTAGGCGTGGTGGCTCCTGTCTGTAGTTCCAGAACTGGAGAGAGAGAGGCAGGAGGATTAGGGGTTTAAGGTTATCCTTGGCTACATATCAGGAAAGTTCAAGATCAGTTCAAGATCAGCCTGGAGAGTATGAGACCCTGCTATACATACATACATGTATACAGACAGGCAGGCAGACAGACAGGCATATGTACATTTGCACATCAGTAAGCCCTGGGATATTCTGTAAGCCAATTTGTGTTCTTAATGTCCTAAAGGTTAAAAGATAAAAAGTTGTTCCAGAATGAGGAATATCAAAGAGACACGCAAACTGGAAATAATACCGAAACCTTGACTAGATCCTGGGCAGAGACAAAAGTATAAAGCAAATATTGAGCTTGCTATGCCTCTCCAAAAGGCTGCCAGGAGCAGGTCTGTTGACTATTAGTGAAGGGAGGGTTAGGAAGGGTCAGTGAACCCTCACCATGGATTCCTGCTGCTCCTCCATGCCATATGTATGCAATTCTGCCCTAATTGCACATGGCCTCTGTAGGCTTGGGAGGTATGAGAGTGTCTAGGCTTCATGAGATTAACTGACTGGACATCATCTGTGTGGATGTGGGGGAGCCATCATCACACTGGGTGAAGACTGCCGTTGGGTTTCTCTGGAGTCACCCATGTTCTGTACCTAAGCCTAATAAACTCACTGGTTCCTTAGGGTGAGCTTTGGTGGAAGTGGACTTCTTTGGTTTGTCAGTGGGACCTGCTATGGGGGCTGGAGCATAGAGAATTTTTCTTTTACATACTCCCTAGGGAAGAAATTCTTCAAATGGGACAATTTGGGAACTTTTTNAAAATATGGACTTGATATTACACAATGTCACTGACTTGTTACAACATTACTGAAGTTANTGTGTTAATAGTGACACAGGAGNATGTCCCCTCTCTGAGGAAATGTAAGAATTTTATTTTTTTACATTTGCTTTTGTTTTTTAATGGCTATTATGTTTTGCAAATGGTTCGATGGGGGAGGGGGAGCACTAATGTGGCCAAATGTTNATAGCTGAAGAGTTGAACGAAAGTGTGTACAAGTGTTTATTTTGTTATTTCAACTTGTCTGAAGTTTTTAGAGTGAAAACTAGAGAAAATAAATGGCAGGGCACAGGGAGCCTTCTGGGGGAGTTTGTCGTGATCTGTTTTCAAATGTGAGTGATAGTGACAAGGGGTCTTCAACTGGCAATACTTCACTCATGCCATGTATACTGTTCTGTGCACATGCTATTTGTCAATCAGAATGTTTTAAAATCACGCCATATAGTTAAGCAAGAAATATTCTGGGGTGATTTATTGTTATGCCCCAGGAGAACATGTGCCAGGTTTCAGTGCTTGTGGAGTATGAGGATTTTACCAGGTAACCAGACACTCATTTTCCTTTCATTTGGTTTGGACATCAAATTTCGAATTCCACATTCAAAATGTGCTGGGAAACGGTAGGGAAGAGGAACAGAAAGAAAAGAAAGACTGGAGAAAATGACTCACTTGGGGGCCGATTGTGGTGTTGGGTGGCTTGGAACTCACAATGTACTGTACTGAGGGCTTTTTTNGGGGGGGGACCATCTAAAATCAGGTTTGGAAGTCAATATCGATTTAGGTGGAGTCCAAAGACGGTGGTCAGAAACATAAGTATCGTTGTTTTGGTGAGAAATCTGCCTGAAAACCTTCAGCTCTTCTCACTTCGATTTCATTGTATTTTAGCCAGCACGGGCTTTACTGGATTCTTGTTGCTCCATCCAGGTGCCTCCTGGGAATGACAATTCCTATTTTTTTCATTAGGACAAAACCCTGTTTGTCTCTAAACAATGTCGAAAAGTGGAACACCAGCTCTCGGCAGTAATATTATAGAGAAGAGGACTAAGGCAGACTCTGTAACTTGTTCCTATTTAAAAGTAACGTACCAAAGAAGTCATGTGTGCCAAGACCATGTAACAGCTTGGGAGGGACCACATGGCTTCGCTGAGCCTTCCCAACGGCCTCCTGGGATAGGAGTGACTGTCTCCATTTTCCAACTGACAGCTTTCCCCCTAGTTTACCCAGAGAAAAGCCTGAGCTGGGAATTAAATTCAGGAAGGTTTGTCCCTCAGGCNCAAGCTCTCTTCATAGCACTCAACAGCACCAGCCAACTGGAGTTCTTCCGCTCACAAGACAGGCCATCCAAATGATCGATATCTAAAGACTAGAGATCTGGTGTCTGTTTTTCATACCTCTAATAAGAGAAATGAAATACCAGAGAGCTGAATTTTAGAGTCAAGATTGTGTAAAGCAGGAGGGAGAGGAGAATCATCGTGCTCCAGCCCAGGCTTTCCAACAAGGTCAATCCTTCTCACTTAGCTCCTGTCGCCTCTTCAGATCCTCAAAGTGGGTGTGGGAAAATGATACAGTGGTGAGGTGGGGGGGCTGGGGATGTAGCTTGGTTGGTAGAGTGCTTCTTAATATGCACAAGCCCTGGTTCAACCTCAGCACCTCGTAAAACCGTTTATACTGATTGCATGATGTAATCCTAGCACTTAGGAGGTAGAAGCAAGAACATCAAAAATTCAAGGGCACTCTCAGTTACATAGTGGGTTCAGGGCCAGCCTGGGCTACACGAGACTCTTGCCTCAACAAAACAGTACAAGTAAACAAGAAAGAAAGAGAGAGAGAGAGAGAGAGAGAGAGAGAGAGAGAGAGAGAGAGAGAGAATGGTGCCTTTCTTAAGCTAAAATGTATAAAATGTGTCTGGCTGATTGACATTTTAAACTTCAAATTTCATAGTGATGTCACTACATTAATGTGATTTTTTTGGTTTCTTTCCTAAATTGTTTTTCTCTTATACAAGTCAATTAAGTTTTCTAAGATGATAGAAAGACAGTATAAGATAGTATAAAAGGATCTAGGCTTGTTTTTTGGAGACATCTATCTTGCTCCCTTTTAAAATGCTTTTATGAAATTCTGTGCAACAAAGATCAAGCTTTCTTTTTAAGAAACTGGCCAACTCAAGTAAATAAGCCTTGCTAAAGGACCTTACTCAGGGTCAGATGTCTTTCTGTAAAAAATCACATGGAAAATTATGCTCTCTTCCTGCTTTGTGTAAACTGCAAATCAGCATCAATCATGCTGTCTTGATTTGGTCTCGAGTCCTAGCGATGTGACTGGCAAAGCTTACACGGGCTTCAGCATGGCTAACAGCAATCACCGGTGGATAAAAACCAGCCAGTCTTTTGAAGGCAGGCATCTGAGAGCACTTGGTAAAACCAGGCGGCCCTCAGCTCAAGTTAGTCTTTTCTTTCCGGCTCGGAGGGCCTCTGCCTTCATTCAGTGACATTGTCCATGGACCAGAGGTCTGCAGTACACAAAACAGATATGTTTTCCTTATAGGTCTGGCCAGCAAGTCTTGTCTTTCTTTATAAAGACAAGTTTATTGATACTGAGACAAGCCAAGTTCCACTTGTGTTTGAATTCCTGGGCTGCAGCTGAGGCTGTCTGCAAGGATGAAGGGAACCACTACCAACTGGCTGCGAGTCCAGATAGGATGCGGGGAGGGAAACCTTCCTTTCAAATAACTCGGGCAAAACAAATAGGAAGTCCCTCAGCTTTTGAAGAGTGTTTCTTCTAATCATGAGGGTCATGGGTAGGAATGGCTACTCAGTCATCAACTAGCCCAAACAAAAACTAAACAAAGAAATAATGATGGCCTGCAGCTTACAAATATATGTATGCTTTCATGTAACAATTAAGGCTCTCTCTGAATCCTCTGGTCTCCACCCACCTTGGAGCTAGGGTTATAGGCTTTTGCAGGATGCTCATCTTGTTATGGTAAGATTTGAACTCTGATTCTCTTGATTGTGCAGCAAGTACTTTCGACCACTGAGCCATCTCTCCAGCCCAGGACTGAAGNTTCTTGAAGACTGTCTTTTCATATATCTGTTGGAGGACACCTTCTTTATTAACTACTTATTGCAACACTAAACAAGACCCTCTTTCTCCTGTATGCAGACAAGCCTTCCACTCAGCACCTTCTAGGCCTTCTGGGAGCTCCTTGAATAGAGTGTGTCCTCACTCTACTGAAAACTCTTTGCNTAGGGGACTATAGACTCCTCTCAGCTTTGCAAAGGCTTGGGTGGATATGAGAAAGTAANAGTTGGGCTCAATTTTAATAATCATTCATTGTACCAGCTAGTAAAAGAACTCCATAAATTTTATNTCTTTCTGAACAGCTATTGCAANGTAATTAACAACAGAAACCACTAAAATTCACATTAAATTTAGTCAAAACCGTGGGCTGATCGTGTATGAGCTTCTGGTGTCTTTACTTCTCACTAAAAGCAGCCATCATTCAGCAAGAATGTGTTCAATGAAGAGACATAAAGAAAAACAACCTTTATTTGGGTTGAAACTTTGTTATGGTGACCAGTAGAGAAGTAGATAAAGATGGACTACACAAGACAGGCATTAAAACAGACGAGACCAAAGCTCACAAATAAACAGTGGCTAATACCCCCCATCCTGGGCCCCGCACCCTGTGTGATTTAGCACAGGTCGCCTGACTGTTCTTGAGGTTATGTGATGGGAGTGGAGGGGAAGGGAAGGGGTGCATTCCACAGCTTCAAAGAACTAAGCATGGGGTTTAGGAAGTCGTTTTATGGTTGAGAAANTATGCAGAGACCCTAGGATCCAGAGCACTGAGTGGGAGAATGGGGCCATGAAGCTGTCTTGAATTGTTTGATAAATATGTAAATGTTGACTGGTGACTTACAAAGCTACTCACTGCTGCTGGGAGAAACAGTGCTGGTCACCCAGTGGACACACTAGAGCTTTCTACAAACAAGAAGAGAAAGTGGATCCATAACCCGAGACACAAAGTTTAGAAATATTTTCCAAAGTGTGGTTGCCTTAGCTTCCCCCTGGGTATGTTTCCTAATCTTTTTGTCACAGAGTTATAGAAATATATGTAATTAAGTGAGACCAACGGGATAAAGAAAAGGACACTTGGTATCATTCTGGGGAACTGTTCTGAACTTTTAAACCCAGATTCCAACAGTGGAAGCATAATGAGAAGCAATGCAATTATCCTTAAAGAAGCTTTTATTTGTTTTGTTTTTTTCAATCTTATAGGTATAACAGGGAAGATGGTAGATCTTAAAAAATGTAGCCAATTAAAAACATTACTCACTCATAAGTAGGAAAATGGAATAATCATGACCAGTGTGAGTGGGTACAGTCAATGTGGTCTGGGTTACGGTCTTTTGTATACAAGCACTACCTGACATATCTACTTGAGATATCAAGATGAGATGTGTTTGTGTGTAATGCTTTCCCCACTATGGCATCTCACTTTTATCAGACATGATTTTATTTTAAAGGGGTAGGGGAGGAGGAGAGTAAAGCCTGCAATTGTACCTCCAAAATGATGATGGTCNTTAAAACACCGTCTGGGCACATTTCTTACCACAGGCTAAGACAACGATTTTGGTTTGGTGGATTTTAATCAATTACACAAGTCAAATAATTCAGAAAATGTAGAAGAGCCGAGTGATGAGGTCATTGAGTGAGTGAGGTGGGTGCTTCCTAGCCATACTGAAAAAATGGCTTTGATACTATCTGGTTTTGGGGGAGAGTTTAAAAAAATTAAGTAGATGTAATTAAGCAAGGCTTAATTAAGGTCATTCCAAGATGTGTCCCCTACTGTTTCTCCTCTGGTTTATTTCTGGTTAATCAGCAGTAGAAAACAGAGGTGGATGGAAAATTAGCCATGACAACCAATCAGAAGACTTTCTGTTNCAAAATGTCCCTCTGAACTTTAAATAAATGTGGATTTGACTATGTGTCAGTAAACATACCTTCCACTCAAGTTCATGTGTGCACATGCCGAGCACTGTGCCATCCTATGTATCCCCCAAGCCAAGACTTCTATAGCATTTCTATGTCTNATTCCATAGTAGTTTTCTTCTTCAGAAACCTAATTACTCACTATGAATTGTTCTTATGAGGAAGAAAGAGGAACNAGAAAAAGACAAGTTATATCAAATAAGATGGTGAGACTGAACTCAATCTAGACAGGGCTGGCTGTATACATAGGGAGAAAAACAAACCTANGATGAAGACTGAGGGGATGGATCAGTGGGTAAATTTCTTGCTTCGTAAGTATGAGGACCTGAGTTTGATCTCTAGACTCTAGTAAAAACAGCTGAGTGTGGTGGGAGAGACAGGTGGATTCCTGGGGTCTCCTGGACAGTAACCTGATTGGTGAGCTTCAGGCCCAAGGGGATGGATAATGTTCATTTGGATGGCATCCAAGGCTGTTCTCTGGCCTACACACACACACACACACACACACACAAACTATAAATAAATAAATAAATAATCTCTGTATACACAGCCCTGTGTAAATCCATGACTCCAAAATATATTCGTTTTTGTCAATTTTGTTTACATATTTATCGGGATTGTTTAGATTGTGGCAGTTTCCTATCTTCAAATATATTAAGAAAAAGTAGATCTGAGAAAGGTACCTGGTCCATCCTCAGGAATTTGGGCCCTGCTGGGCTATATTCTGACCTAAGCACCTGCCTCCCACCTTTTTGTGGGAAATGACCATGTATTAAAGAATGCTTACATTGAAGATGTCTTTGAGAAAACAGCTACTGTCTTCCAGTATCTATAAGTTAATATGATATATGTTATCTATATAATTTCATAAAACCTTCTTCAGGAACTTTGGGAAGTCAGTGAGTTTGGAACCAGTAGTAACCCAGCATTGAAGCATCAGAGTGCTAGTTGAGGTGGGAATGATGAACCTATAGAAGAAGGGACCAGAGGAGTGTGGGGTTGACAGCGTGAGACAAAGGGAGATCGTACTTCAAGACTGTCTCAAGAGTCCTATCCCCCAACTAGTTCTTTCTCGTTGTCCTGGATTATCCTGTACAAGTGTAGTCAATCATCACCCTTTAAAAACTACATATTTGTCTGGGATGCAGCTCAGTTGGTAGAGTGTCTGCCTAGCATTCATGAAGCCCTGGNTTTAATTCCCAANACAGGATGAACTAGGCATCACNGTCCACACTTGTTGGAGGCAAGAGAATCAAAAGTTCAAAATCNNCTTCAGCTGCATAGTGAGTCCCAGGCTAGCTCGAGCTACATGACACCCCACCTCAACAAAANCAAAATGAAAACTCTATTTTCTATCACTTCCAACCTTGAAACCCTCTAGCGAATACAGCATCATTTGTTTTCAACATGCTGTGTCTATTCTCTGGCAACCACTATTTCCATCATGTTCATCTCCACACTTGTGCAAAGCTCATCTTCCTCTTGTTTCCTGTCTCCATTCCTGGGTGACCTCAGTCTCACTGTGAGAGAATGGAGAAGGATGGAGAAGGGGTGACTGGATTCAGAGAGGTTCAGTCATTTCCTGGTTGGTTCCTTAGCATTCTCTCTCTCTCTTTCTCTTCATCCATCCATCCATTCATTCATCCATCCATCCATCCATCCATCCATCCATCCATCCATCCATCCACCTTATGCCTTGGAAATTTCTAGAATAAATCCTTGCACTGAGATCTCCACCTACACTCTGTCTTAGTTATGGTTTCTACTCCTGTGATGAAACACCATGACCAAAGCAACTAGGGGAGACAACGGTTTATTTCAGCCTATACTTGGACAGAAAATCAGGACAGGAACTTGAGGAAGGAACTGAAAAGGCCATAGAGGAAAGCTTCTTAATGGCTTGCTCCCCTTGACTTGCTCAGCCGCTTTCTCCTCTCATCCAGGACCACNTGATTAGGGATGGCACNACCCACAGTGGGCTGGACCNTCCCACATCAATCAATAATCAAGAAAATGCTCCTGAAGTTTGCTCACAGACCAACTGTGGAGTCATTTTCTCAACTGAGATTCCCTTTTCCCAAATGANTGTAGTTTATACCAAGTTGACATAAAACTAGGTAACACATACCCACTTCTTACCATTGTTAATTAGCTCACAGAAACGTCAGCTCAAGAATTAGGTATGCAGATGCAAGCTTGGCTTTCAGTTTTAACTNCTCGTGTGCCACCACTGTAGGATAGATATTCAACACACATTCTCATACACAGTATTTGTTATAAATCTCCTTTAGACAGCAANCTTAGGTATGTCCTACAATTTCTAGATGTATTGCCTTACTGACATCATCCAGATCTCCTCTTTAAAGAATAACNCACATCCCTAAATCAACATGGCTGATCCCTGATGAAAAGAGGTATTGCTTCGACCTGAGCAGAGTCTCCATCAGCAAACTACAATGCAACATAGGCTAGTGTGCTGCCTCTGGGAATCAAGTCTCCAGTGAGCCTGGGACTACCAAGAACGAAAGAAGAAGAAAAATGCTGAGGGAGGAAGTGTCATCTTCCCTGGGGAATAGAGTAAGAGGTGTGCTTTGTAGTAAAGGTGTTAAGTAGACAGCTAGAAAGAGAAGATGAAAAAATATATTACTTTAGGGGCAAGCAGGAGCAGATACCATCGCACACCAACTAGAATAAGCCAAGAAAAATGCCGGCAATAGTAGACAAGGTTGAGGCTTTTAAAAACCAAAGCTCTCACACTTTCCTGTTGGGAATAGTATAGCAACTCTCAAAGACTGTTTTGCAGCTTCTTGAGAAACTTAAATGTACACTTGCTANGTGATTTGNCATCCTATTCATAGGTATTTACCCAAGAGAAATGGAGATGTGTGTTCATATGGAAATCTGTAAGTCAATGCATACAACTGTTCTATTTATCATTACCTGAAACTGGAGAAAAATGAAATCTCTTTCAATGGCTAAATGCATAAACAACCAATCAATAAAGTGTGAAATTACCCGACAATGAAAAGGATGGGATGTCGGTACATGAAAAGGTGAGGCTGGATCTCAAAAATATTGTGCCGAGTAAAGGAGGCAGTTTGGAAGGTTAGTTTTGGTAGGCTTCTGTCTAAATAAAANGTGTGAGGAGCTAAAACNCTAGTGAGAGAGGGGAGATCAGGGGTAGCCAGGAGTCAGAGGAGGAGCCAGGCGGGTTATGAAGGTGCTGTGTGAAGGACGCTTTCAAGAGGTCCGTTCTCCCAGCATGTTCTCCGTGGTAATGATTACTGAATCTATGTGTGCATTAAGTTGGGCTGTCCGTCAATAAATTGGCATTTTTTTTAACTGTATCTGAACTTACAAATTATACTTTTGAAATGTAAGAATTCTGAGTAGAAAAAAAATACTTCACAAAAGTTGCTTTTTCTAGTTTTTAAGTTTTTATGTGTATGGGCATTTTGCCTGCATGTGAGTCTATGCACCATGTGTGTGTCTCATGCCCCCAGAGGCAAGAAGAAGGTATCAGATCCCTTGGAACTGGAATTACAAACAGCTGTGATTCACCATG
>LZPO01007960.1:336284-362079 GCA_001675575.1 Neotoma lepida
GTGCCTGATGTTAGACAGTGAGGGAAAACACAAAACTCATCTGCCTTTTATTAGTCTTTAATGAGTTTTTGTATTAGTTAATTTTCTCGTAGCTATGACAAAATAGCCAACAAAAGCAACTTTAGGAAGGAAGGAAGGAAGGAAGGAAGGAAGGAAGGAAGGAAGGAAGGAAGGAAGGAAGGAAGGAAGGGTATATTTTGGCTCACAGTTTGAGGCTCTCAGTTTGAGGCTCACAGTTTGAGGGTGCACAGTTTGAGGCTCACACTTTGAGGGTGCACAGTTTGAGGTGCACAGTTTGAGAGTGCACAGTTTAAGGCTCACAGTTTGAGGAATAGTCCATCCTGTCAAGGAAGTCGTGTTTGGTTAGGGCTTGAGCAGCTAGTCACATTGTACCCATAGCTGGGAGGCAGAAAGAGATGGATGCTGACGCCCAGCCCACTTTCTCCTTTTCTGTTCAGGCCTGGATCCCAGCCCATAGAACAATGTCACCCAGATTTAGGGAGTCCCTTTTCACTTCAGTTCATCTGATCTTGAAAATCCCCTACAGACATGCCCAGAGATCTGTCCCTAGGTGATTCCAGATCCTGTCAAGTTGACAATCAATATGAACCTACAGCAATTATTAATTTAGTAGACTGAAAAGTGATCTGTCTCTCATCAAAAAAATGTTTGTCATCACAGTGACATCTAAATTTACAGTATTTATTTGATGCATTCCTCATCCACTAAAGAACAACTCTTCAGGAGGCTGGTCTGCCCAGGCTGTGCTGGTTCAGTATGCTATTCTTCCCTGTGTTGATGCCTTTTCTGCTCCTCATTCCCAGCTTACCTTCTTCCTCCTGCCTTTCTGTCTCCCTGGCTCCTGAAGCTTACCTCTCTTCCCTTTGCTTCTGTTTGTCACTCTTCCGTAGCTCTGTGTCTGAAACTAGGTCATGAGCCTGTCAAGATGTCAGCTTCAAATTTAGTTCTCAAGTCTCTGTCTTTAAGCAGCTTCGTACTTGGAGGACGATTTGCTCTTCCCTGTGGTTAGGATGGGAACAATTTGAATGCTTTTTATATTGTACATGAGTTTTTCTTTGTATGTATCTGCTTAAATGGTTTCTTATAAGCTGCTCTGCATCAGTATTCACACATGACAGGATTCGAGTTAGCTCAGAACCTTAAGGTCTTCATAAATTGAAAAAAGGGAGGAGGGGTAGGGGAGAGAGGAAGCACCTTGCAAAAGGAACATGTAGTTAATTTTTGTCACTGCATTTAGAGAATAGTTCCAGTCACCAAACACGGCCGACTTTTTACAAATGTAATTATGGCTATGCCTCACTGAGGGAAAGTTTTAAATATTAAAAATAAAATGAGCCACAGAAAACTTAAATACCCTCCCCTAGGAACAAATAGTAAAATCTGGTATTCATTAAAATACTTGAATGCTAATGGAAGAGAAAAATGTAAGCCCTGTGTGTCTATTTCTTTGGACCAAGACAGTGTGGTTTCTCAGTTTTCTCAAGTCCTGGCCAACTTAGGATCTGGTGAGACTCTTTGGAGACAGGAAATGTGAGGTTGATGTAAAATACAAGTGAGTGAAATGGTTTGGGGCTGCCTTGTGCTGTATTTTGTCTTGGACTTCCTGTGGAGAAGCATTTTCAGATATAAGACTCCCATTCCTCCTCGTCCACTGCCCAGCCTCCGTGGTTGCCATGGACATGGAGGAAGGGGTCTTGAAGAGGCAGAACATGTGTGAATTTTGAGGTTTCTTCCACAGTGAAGAAACTGTGGAAATCAAAAGCACCATGAAAGATGACCACCTCCTCCTGTACCCTGGGTCCCCACATACGTATCTTCATGCGTCCACCTCCAGGTAGACCCATTGGCAGAGCAGGACTGACCTCAGNATTTTCTTCATTTCAGTTGGTCATATTATTAACACTCTACACATAAAAGTCATTTCAGTAGATGTCCCTCCTCTTTTAACCTTAATTTTATTTTCATTAGTCTTGATTCAACTCCAGAAAAGTTAAAAAAAAAAAAGCCTGTCAGCTATCAATGCTTCAGAGAAAAAANAGTTGACTCTTTTTGCCTTCCCCATAATTCCCAGTTACCACCACTGTAAAAAGGAAATAAGACTTCTTGTTGCTGAAGGAGGTGGNGTTTCTTGATGAGAACTTGGGCAGAAGGAGTGGAAAGGGGGCAAAGGAAGTTTATGAGTGGTAGAATCTGAGGCTGGAGGTAGCTTGCTGGTTCTGCTGAGAAGAGATGTGAAAATACAGCCAAAAGACAGGTGGGAAGCTGTCAGAGTTAATACTGCATTGTTGCACATTTGCCCCTGGTCAGGAAAGACAGGAAAGCTCTGGGCCCTGGAGCGTCCAGGAAAAGAACTGGAGCAGCTATAGGGGAGGCAGCCAGCAGCCAGCTTTCTGACTTCTCAATTAGGTGAGAAGCAATGATAACTTCATTACGTGTTCATTGAAATATTTCTTGCTAGTTCCCTGCTTTTTGCAACTGATGTCTGAATGTGACAGAGTCCGGCACACAGTGTGCAGTAAACAAACATCAGCTGTCTTTAGCACCAGTCTGCATTTTAGAAAAGGCAGAAATGATATTTAGTGTGAAGGAAGTTCAACTAATTCATTTCTTAAATAGCTAACATAGAAAGACAATAGTCAAACTTGACTCTTTTATAGAAACAAAAAAAAATGTAGGTTGTTAATGTAAAACACTTGGCCAAAAGGGAATTATNCTGTACTTACATTTTCCACTACTTTTTTTTCTTTTTTACTAAATACATAATAGTTACAGTTCAATGTCAGCAAATAGGGTCATATCATTTTTAATGGCTGAAAACTATTCTAAGCTGTAAAGTCACATATCTTAACAGTCAATTATTGATATATCCTTAGGCTATTTTTAATTTTACTTAAAAAAAATACCATTCTGTGGGCTGGAACAATGGCTTGGCAGGTAACATACTTATTGCACAAGCCTGCTGGCCTGAGTTTGATCCCTAGACCACACATAAAAATCTGGATGGTGTGGCACACATCTGTAATCCCAGAACTCCTACAACAAGATAGGAGNCAGAGATAAGAGAATTATCTGGAAGCTCCAGGACCAGTTAGCCTGGAATATTGTGTAATAGCAGAAATAACAAGAGAGATCCTACCTCAAAACAAGGTAGGGGATGAGTCCTATTCCTTAAACTTATCCCCTGACCTCCACACATACACTGTGGTGCACACATACCTACACACTCATGTACACACAAAACAACTAAATACCATCATATACAATGCTGTAATGAGCTTCTGGTCAGCTATATTTGGTACTAAAATCTCAGTAATGAGAAAGAACTTTCCAAATACTGTACCAGAGGTCAAATTAAAAGAAAAAAAGTCTAATAATTCCTATCAGATAAAAAATCATGGCACATACAAAAAAAAAAAAAGAACTAAATCTAATCTTCCTGGAATTTTTAAAGATAGACAACCCTCTGCAATATACACACAGAAATGTTTCCCTACCCTTTATCTATAAAGGACACTCAAAATTAATTTTAAATGATACTATTTTAATGGAAATGCAGAGAGGGGCTTGACACAGGCAGGTCATACAAAATCAAGTATCTATTAGTGACACACATTTGTTGGCAAAGATCAGATTTGGGTGCTAATCAATACCNTGCNGGATTTTTAGAGTCATTAAGGGAATGAGGATATGAGGGAGATCTTAACACATTAGCTTGTTTTCTTTTACCATGGTTTCTAGTATGATCTTTAAATAATATGAACAGTCAACATCACTCCCAAGTAATTATGCTGTATCTTTTTTGGGGAGCTTCAGGCTCACATACACTTGAGTCTTTCTATTTCACTCCTTGACAAATATCTAAAAAGTCATGNAAGCAAGTAGCTCTTAGATTTCNTCTCAGCTCTGGAGGTCTTCTCTGGGGCTTTGATTAGCTCAGAGTCCATATCTTAGAGTANAATTATCCGTGCAAGATCCTGCATTCCTTCACACAGCTAGTACCCCCTGAGGACATCAGCAAAATCTTCAAATATNCCCACAGTTCATGTATTTTTCCCCATTCATGAAGACCACGTGAGTTTAAGTTGCCTTTGCTCATCCCTGAGCTATAGTGAGAGAGTCCTATTTGGTCCTCTCAACTCCTCTTTGGCCACTGGCAGTCAGAATAATATTTTAAAAATGTAAATAGATCATACTTTAAGCTTCTTCATCACTTGAAACTCTTCAATGGCTTTTCATTCCTCTTTATTAAATTCAAATATTTGGTGCCTAGAGGAGCGCATAGCAAGCGTTGATGAATATGCATTGAGAAGATTATTATCAAGCCTTTGGTGGTATGCCACTGCCTACCACAGGAACTTCACCTTGAGGTTGTTCTCAGCCCCATTTCTTTCCCCCTCCTCCTTCTTCCATCTTCCCCCAGAGTCTTGAAGAATGCCATGTCCTTGCTGGGTCAGGACATGTGTACCAACTCTTCTGTTTCCATGGAGAGCTCCTACCTCACTGATCCCGGGGCTCGGGATGCAATATACATCTGTTACTTCCTATGACCCCCCTTCCCTTGCTAAAGAAGATTGTCTGTGTGATTTTAACCCTGTGGACTTGATTCATTTGCCTTATCTCCCAACAAATAGCTCATAGTATTATTTACATCACTTATTGGAGCTTCTATTTCCAAATCTGGTTATAAAATAATTTGGTTACAGGACAGTTAGAGCAGCAACCATGGTGGCATTTGGCTTCTTAACTGCTGAGCCAATCCCTCCAGTGTCTCTTCCAGTTTCCTATAGCAGTTCAAGTCATAAGCCATAAAAGAAAGAGGAAAGGACAAAAATCATACCGTTCAGTTACTAGTACATTTGGAAAACTCTTTCTATGCCTGGTCCTCTGCCTTGAAAGAGATAACAGGAAATCTGTGGAAGTAGAGTACCTGATGCTTGATATACTGAGACCTCATGCCAATGGCGTCTCATTTAGATGTGAGAAAAGTGGGACTCAAAGAGGTTACTCAAGGGCCAGAGTTTAGCTCCAAAGCTAGGTCCATCTGACTGCATAAGCATTCTCTGTCACCATTTGAGTGTGTAGCATTACACTATTAGTAGAGGAACCTTAGTCTTTCTGGGCCTGAATTGACCTCAAATGCTACCCAACTGGAGCAGGATTTAGTGTCGTTGCTCCAGACTGCCAAGTTGGATGGAGATGCAAACACAGAGAATTCAGGCAGAGAAGTGATAAAATAAAGCCATTCTTTTTTTTTTTTCCTCTCTGGAAATTGTCCATAATTAAGATGACCCCCTCCACTCAAGTTTCCCAGTTGGCTTCACAGATCTAGAGAGAATCATGACTATGAAGTGTCCTTGTACATGCAGTAAGCCCCAGAGTCACCCTGTCCATCATGATCCAGGGTGGCTGATGTCTGCTTGGCAGTCCTCCACTCTCTGCCTTCCCTTTGTTCATTGTCTCCATTTGCTCACTCTGCACAGTGACTCTCCCAGAGGGAAGCTGGCTTTTAATAGCTTCCAGATCGTATACCCTCCTAGNNCACCTTCAAGCAAGGTGATTGCCTGGTGAGGTGCCTGGACCTGGGGTTTAGGATCTCCCACCTGGCCCTGGACTGCATGCTGCTGGCCAGCAGGCTTCCTTATAGTTCCCAGAGGCCGCCGTTCATCTTNCATCTGAGTTCTTCCACCATTGGCTAATCTCAAAGATGTTTCAGAGACTTTAGGAAGAGCAAGCACGCTCCCCTCTCGCTGGCCCTCCAGTGCTGTGCTGTGTGCCTTCAATGAAGCTCATTTATTTCTCTCTGTCAAGCTCTCAGGGGAAGGACACGTCTCCTCATGTTCTTGTCCTGCTTCCTATGTTTCTGGCTCAAACCCTGGTCAATTTTTGAGATGATAATAAGCAGATGGCTTTCTCCTCTGGTTTGTCATTTCTAACCCAGTGAATGTTTCCGCTCTTGATCCATCATAGTGGGGATGTCATGTGTAGTAACTACCTAGCACTCCCCTGCCTGCCTCTTCGGTCTATTGATAGATAGATGAGCTGCTAACCATAGGCTAGCCTGGATTTATTCTTCACTGGTGACCAGGCAATTGATACCACATCAAGATGTCAGTTTGTTGCAGTTCAAGGTGAATTTCTTTTTCTTTCAGNCAGTGACATAAAAGTTCAGAGGGGTAGGGACGGAGGCAGCCAGATGGAGACCTCTTGCTGGCTGGTATTTTTCTGGAAATGAGCTTTCAGGGGAGAGTCAGGAGCCGCAGGATTGATTGGATGTTGTCACCCTACTGTCATGGGGGCGGGGCTGGACTGATTGCATTATTTAGGGACGCGTTTGGTTTTCTTGCTGGTTTTTCCAAAGAGGAGAGCCGAAGGCAGCTGCNTTTGAAAGGCAGCACNTTTGTCTTATGATCTAATCCAGTTCAACTTCACTTTTACCTACTACTCCATGCCCAATTGCACCCGTTCACAANGCCAGCCCTGGAGTTGGCCAGAACAGCCGGCCAGGCTCTGTGGCTGTGGAGGCTGGCCACTTGTATATAAGGAGGCAGAGCTAGATGCCAGCCCAGCAGTGGGTTTTAACTAGGCCTCCATGGAAAGAAGAGGTTTTCAGGAGTTCTGCAGAGGAGCATGGGAAATAGCTTTGGAATGTCTGGTGTTTAACTTTCTTGGCTGTTCCAGTTCTTTGTGACTTTTTGATTGCTAACCAGACCTGCCAGTGTAACAATTCCCCAAACCTTAGGTTAACTGAAGTCGAAAAGGAGTTCAGACCTTCCAAACTCAAACATAATTTGCAGAGGAGAAACATTTCCAGCCACAGAGGGTTAGTGTTTTCAAGGGCGGTGATGTACAATGCTTAGGGATGGTCATGAGAGCAAAAAAAGATTTTTTTAAAAGTAACTTTTGTAAATATAAGTTGGGCTTCTCTTACCCCAACAATCTGGAATTTAAAATGCTCCAGTTCTGCAGATTGCTGTGCACTGGTGAGAAGCCACAACTGGAATATTCCACAGCACGTGGTGCTNTTTCAACATGTAGTCCTTGAAAACATTACATACAATGCTAGCTTTAGGCAACATGTGAAACATGTATATGACACATATTATATGTATGTAACCATTCTAAAACTGAACAACAATAAATCTCTGGCATAGTTAGGAGTCCAGACTTCTTGGATAAAGGACATGCACCCTGCAGAGTTGATTCAGGCACTAGCACCAAGACCCTTTTCTTATAGGGCACTGAGCTCCGTTAACTTGCAATCTTGGTTTCCCTGTATTTCACAAGAAATTAGGAAATAGAAATAGGTAAAGGAAGATAGATTAACTCATATTTGGCTCAAATGCGTATGTGTATATATGCGTTTGTATGTATGTGCAGTTTCCTCCCCATTCTGCCTGAGGCTGCTTTACAATTTATAGAAAGCCATGAGACAAAGGTTAGAACANAGGCAAACTCAGCTGTAAGATGGGTTGATCAGTCTTTTCCTGGGACAAAGGGNTCTCAGGCCCTACATTTCCCTCAGGTCTCTGGTACAGGGATAAGNTTTTTGAGATTTAAGTCCAGACCAAGAAAACTGAAGCTATGAAGAGCGCCCTCTTTTTGAGACCAGGTCTCAGTATGTAGCCCTGGCAACTTACCATGTAGACCAGGCTAGCTTCTAACCCACAGAGCTCTGTCTACTCCTGAAAGCTGGGATTTAAGATGTGCAATATCACACCTGGCAAGAGCCCCCCTCAGTTTTGTAAGAGAAAAGAAACAGATTTTGTAAGATAGATGAAGTCTTCTCAATCTAGGCCTGGGAGGATTGTTTCTCTTTAGGTACATGCTTTTGAGTAATAGAGAATAGAACTGTTTGACATTTTTTCTTTGAAAGTCAACTTCCATTTTGATTCTGGTGTTCTTTAGACACACTGATTCTACAGGTGGAACAAGCAAGAGTCTGGTAGTCCCCATCTCTCACTGTATGGCTTTAGCTGAAGATCATGGTTCTACTTTGGTACTGTAGACAGCAGGGATCCCTCTTCCATCATAGTATCTTGGGGGAATGTTTGTGGCACGGTGCACTCTGTGGAGTGAAGTGACTATATCATGGTCCTGTATCACTGATAGACAGAGGGCAGGCCAACTGTGTCCTGCAGGNTAAGGAAGGAAAGGAATAAAGTAAGACCCAGACTTTCTTCCTAATCTTCTATCCCCATCCCCTGAACTTTGAAGTCACCCACTGAAAGCCTCTAGAGTCCAGACAGAGCATTCACACTATGGCATGGATGAGGAAGGCCTCTGGAGTTGCCCACACTCCCGGTGACTCTGCTNTGCTCTTCACAATGGAACAGCAGGCACAAAGAAGGCTCTTGAGTGTTTAGCCGTTATGTAAAACTCCTGAGGAAGAAGGTCTTTTTTATTTCATTCTGAGTGTCATCCCCCCAAAGTTCTGTAGAATGTGCTTCTTTGAGCCAAACAGCTGCCATCTTCATCAGAGTAGCTGTGCCTGCTTCTGGGGAGCCTATCGCCACTCAGTTTACTACCTGTTGACATTCTCTCGTAGAAGGAGGAAGNTGAGACGGTCAGTGAACCTTCCTCACCTTAGGGTCCAGCTGCTCCTCTCAGCCATCTNTACTCAGTTTTGCTCTAATNGCCCATATCTCAGGGTCCTGGGAGATGCTAGAATATATAAGCAACTAGAGGNTAACTGAAGAGGAACTCCATCTGTGAGGCTATATATAGGGAAGACATCATTAATATGGGTTGAAACCTTTCCAGTATGGCCACTTTGAGGTCACTCATACTCCTGTAGGCAACCCTTCCCCTATGTTTTGCTCTCTAAATAAGCCCAATAAATGAACTGCTTCTCCACGTTGAACTCTGGCAGAATCCTACTTTTGTTTGTTGTTGAGGCCTTATAAGGAGTGGATAGATGTTGTTTACGTCTCCTCAGGGAGGGATTCTTGCAACACTCAGGGATGTGGATGTGGATGGCTTTTATGCTTGGTTGAAATTCAAGGTAACTTCCAAACCGAGTGAAGAAATGTTTACCTTCCTTTGCAGTCCACAGCTTGTCTCTCCTTGCTGCATGAATTTATTATGTTATTTTTAGAATGTTTATTTAGTNTATAGAGCTGACCAAGGAGAATCTGAGCCTTTTATTAGAGCGTATCTGTGTCTTCTATCTCTGGACTCCACTGGCAGAGACCTAGCACAGTCCCCAAGCCCCTCCCTCTACTAGAAGGTGGATGGTTTGTTAAGAGGAAAAGAAGCAATAATCCNTCTTCATCTCTCCTGAGTTCCTTCTGAAACTGACCACAGTTATCTCTTGGTGTAGGTGACCTTTGTTCCCTGGGACTCCAAGGATACCAGTATCCACAGATGCTGAAGTACATCAGAGGGACTATTTGCATGTAACTGACACTCAAGCTCACATATCCTTCAAAGCCTCTCTAGGTCATTTACAATTCCTAATACAATGTATACACTATGTCCAAAGTTGCCCCTATTATTCTGTTTGGGGAATAATGAGGGGAAAAAATCAGTATGTTCAGAAAAAATGCATTAAAAATAATTTTTGTGGCTATAGAGCCTGTAAGTTCTACAGGTCAGTTTTGAATGTTTGTCATGGAAATGAGTTATTTATCTTGGAAGGAGGAGCTGTAATTACCTGGCAGCTCCCATCTGGGGCTGTGACATTAACAGTGACAATGGTTTCTTTTAAAAGAAATTATTTTATTACAATTACTTATTCGTCTCTCTCTCTCTCTCTCTCTCTCTCTCTCTCTCTCTCTCTCTCTCTCTCTCTCTCTGTGTGTGTGTGTGTGTGTGTGTGTGTGTGTGTGTGTGTATGGGGAGCAAGTGCCCCCATATATACTTCTACAACACATGTAGAAGTCAGAGGACACTTTTCAGCAGTACATTCTCTCCTTATACATGAGCCCCAGGGATTGAAATCACATTGTCAGGCTTGGCAGCAAGCTCCCTTACCTGCTGTTTTAGTTGGTGTTCTATTGCTGTGAAAAGACACCATGACCATGGCAACTCTTAGACAAGAAAGCATTTAACTGCGGCTTGCTTACAGTTTCAGAGGTTTAGTCCATTGTCATTATGACAGGGAGCATGGTGGCATGTAGGCAGACATGGTGCTGGAGAAATAGCTGAGAGTTCTGCATCTGGATCTGCAGGCAGCAGGAAGAGAGAGTGCAACTGGTCCTGGCTTGGGCTTTTGAAAACCTCAAAGCCCGCCCCCAGTGACACACTTTCTCCAACAAAGCCACACCTCCTAATCCTTTCAAATAGTGCCTCTCCCTGGTGACCAAGCATTCAAATCTATGAGCCTCTGGGGACCACTTTTACTCAAACTACTATACCGGCCCAGAAATATTGTCATATTGTATGCCCAATAATTTTCTGCTCATACTTTAGCTTCTTTCCACTATTTGCATGGCAGGGTGGGAGTAGTCCTATGTTTGGCACAAGAGCTCTTTGTCTCTGACTTTGCACCTCTGCTTTCTAGTGTTACTATCACTGCTTATGAACTTCCAGCTGCAGATTGAGCTTTGTGGTTCTCCGAGTCCCCTGTTGTTTGCCACANCTTGCCTACTGCTACAANGCCTCTCTTGGTCCTACCCATCTTTCCTGCAACAACACCTCACCCCACTAGAGAATACACTTCCAGCTCTCACAGCAACTTATACTTTGGCAGCTTCAGAGGTCCTCATGATCCACACTAGCCTGCTCTTTGTGATGTTTAGCTGTCAAGAGAGATTTTCATGGACATCTTTGTATGAATACAGCTTTTTTTTCTGAGTACTCTGAAAATTTCTGGGGAAATTGACAGCAGTTTCACTCTCTGGACCAACCACTGTTGATAAACAGTAGATGCTTAATTAATACCTGAAGACTGACTTTGGGATGCTGGTTCTACCCCCATAGTAAGAGCTAAGTATTCTCATGGTCTTTACTGGGACCATTAAACCCCAGGGCCAGGCTGTCTGGGAGGTTGTTTTGCTTTCTTTGAGTTTTGAGACAGGATCTTACATAACCCAGGTTGANCTGGAACTCACAGAGTGAGTTCTTTTGTCTCTGCCTTCCAAGTGNTGGACCTGAAGGCATGTGTTACCACACTTGGTATCTCCAGAAGTTTTGCAAAGTAATATGTGACAATCCCTGCTCCTTCTAAAGACTTGCAGGTAGAGATGGTAGATGTTTTGAGGAGAAAGCTCACATTGTTGAAAGAAAGAAAAGAAAAGAAGGAAGGAAGGAAGGAAGGAAGAGATAGATAAAGAAGTTTCTTTGTACAGAGACCTTACTGACCCAGTGAACCCTTGAGCATATTAACAATGCAGAGAAATCATGCAATAAGCAAAGCTTTTGTCATTTTGTTGAACATAATATTNGCCAAATTTATTTTTACCATAAGATAAAAGTTCCCTGGCCCTGATGTAATGGTTTGAACCCCCTAGAAACCTAGGATCCTCTTAACCACACTTTGAGAGGGTTTTTCCCAACCAGCCTTTCCATCCATCTTCCTCTAAGCTCTGCTTTCAGTGTGTCTGGCAGGCTGTGACAGGGGTGAGAGCACCTGGGAAACTGGACTCCAGTGTGCCTCCAACATCTGTTCCTTTATCCAGTTTGCCTGATGGAAATACTCCTCCCATGTCTTCCTCTCTGCTTTGCATCCTTTTAGCTAAGTCCAGATGAGGCAAGCTCATCTGTTTTGATGACGTACATAGACATTGGAGTTAGGTCATTAGACATTTTTGAACGCCTCTGCTACTTGCTAGTCTGTAAATGTTTCCAAGAGTTCCTACTCCAAATGGATTTTTGTTTTACATGTCTTAAGGAAGCACTTGCAAACCGAGTAATGTACTCCTAACTTGGGGCAAACTTAACTAGTCTGATGGCTTTTGGGTAAGCAGGCGGAATTCCCCATAAACTTTTTAGATGTCTCCTGATTTAGTTTCCTATGTTTAATTTTTGTCTTTAAATCTCTTCAAGTCAACTGAGATCTTCACAAGCAGTTTTGACCTGTCCAGACTACACACAACCAGTTTCTTCAGTTCCTCCTTACATACACCATGGTTTTCATTTGTCTCTCTGCTCTGGTCACCCATCTCTGAAAATAGGGCTGGTTAGAGTCCAAACCCAGTCTTCCATTGTGGTCTGACCTCCAGGCTATGGAGGGATATTCNTCTGTCCTCTTAGTGNAGGGACTGGTTTTTTTTGTTTGTTTGTTTGTTTTGTTTTGTTTTTGCTGGGGTAGAAGCATTAAGCTTTTCAGTGGCCCATGCATCCTTTGGGTTATGCCCGTGTCTACATCTGACCTAGGCCGAGTCTCTTCATCTGAGGTTTAAGTCCTCCTCCACACAGACGGTTAATTCAGATCCTCTCTTGTTACATGTTAAGCTTTTGTCCTTCAGCCAGAAAAACCTGCCTGGCATTTCCCTGCACCTGTTTCTGCTTCACTTTCTTCTTCCTCTGACCTCTGACCTTCTGTCAAATTGCCCTTCCTCTTTTATGTATGCTGAATGACGGCTCCCCTTGTGTAGCGCTCTGTCTGGAGTTTTATCATCCCTGCAAGAACAGCCCAGACCATGCTCTCCCAGCTCCTACCTTCCCTTCCTCAAAGCTGTAGCATATTCCCCNTTCGCTCTTGAAGTCGTCAGCACTTGGGGAANGTTCTTCATATGCTCATCGTGTGTTCTTGTGATGATTGANACATGGTTTCTTCCTCTCACCTCTGTAAGTTCTTTCCCATAACAATAGAGGCTCAGTAGTGAGCATTCATGTAGATTGGACACATCTTAAAACACTTCCACAGACATGGAATCCATTGTCTTTTTTCTGTCTTTCCTCNGACAGAGATAGGCAAATACCTCGGTCTATCGCATTTTCAGATGAGAATAGTGAGCCTTGAGGATATTTGCCAGATCAGCCCAAGGTCAGTGTCATCAGGATTACTAACTCTGATCTCCGCTTCAGAAGTCAAGTTCCTTCAAATTTCACATTGGCTGACAAGATAGTTTGCTAAGAATAGAGAGAATGATAGCAACACCCTGATCTTATGCTGCAAGCTTTGGTTTTGACANTTTTTTCAGACAATTAGTGTTCCACCTTGCTGGTCCTGCATACAAAGGATTTACTCATTCTGGAAAAGACTTGGATTTGGATTTTCATTTTGCTTTCTCCCATCCTGTGTTCTTCAAGTCCACATAAAAGCTTCAAGTCAAGCTTTTACTTGACTAGGAGATTCATGTTGTCTCCGAAACTCGTTCTTGAAGCCTATGTTAGAAACAAGAGCATTCTTTATCACATGCATTCTAACATTGTCACACACTGAACAGAGGACTAAGATTGGGCCATTGTATAGTTAAGATGAGATGAAGTATCTTGTGTACAATGGAAGGGGATAATAAAAGTATTTGGTGAAAAACAATAATCTTATGGACTAGAGAGAAATGAACGAACAATACAGACAAGATTCTTCATCTGATAGATTTCATATTTTTAATGAGAAGACAAGCTGTAACAAGTACACATGCAAGTAAGGTATTTTTGATGGCCATATGTGGAGAGAAGAGAAATTAGTAAGATGTGTGGGGTGCAGCCTGAGAGCTAGTGTACTCAGTGTAGTGTGTGAATAGAGATTTGATTTTATTTGTGCATACATGACGTGAGCTTGTGTTCATGTCGAGATGTGTAGGTGCAAGTGGGGGTGCTTTATGTTTTTTGTGTTTTATGTATGTATGTTTTTATGTTTTATGTATGTTTGAGTGGGGATGCTTTAGCATGTGTGGGAACATGGGAATGAAGTGTCCAAGAAGAGCAGACACATCNGATCCCCTGAAACTGGAGTTGTAAGTAGTTGTGAATCACCTGGTGTAGGTGCCGAGAACTGAACTCAGGTACTCNGAAAGAGCAGCATGTGCTCTTAACCTCTGAGCCATTTCAATGGCCCCCACACCTTTTTATTTTATGTTATGTTATTGAAAAGGTCTCTCATTGACTCTGGAGTTCATTGATTTGGCTAGGCTGGCTGGCCAGTGAGCCCTATGGATCTGTTCATNTCCCCCTCCCCAGCAAAGGTTTTAGAGATACATGCCACTGTACTCAACTTATAGATGAGTGCTGGGGATCTGAACTTAGGACTTCTTGTCCNTGCAGTAGACACTTTATTCATTGAGTCATCTCCCCAGCCTCTTAGTTGAGATTTAAGTGGTAAGATACAGGCAGNCATGTCANCATGGCGGGGGAGGCAGCTCCTTTTATACAAAAGAATGAGAAGACAAAGACCTGGGAAGGAGGGATGTTTGAGGTTTAGTAAGAGGGTCAAGAAGGCTGGCGTGTTCTGAAGAAAGATGACAAGGACAGGAAGAGGGAAGCTGACATGAGGTCTTAGAGATCAAGAGAGTCACTGGAGGGTTTAATGAGGGTAGAGGGAGTAATGTTATTGGAGCTGTGTTTTAGAAACATCACGCTGGGCTTCTCTGTGTATCAAGGGATTATAAGGCAGAAAGAGTGCGTACTCTGTTAATGTCAGTCCAGGTGGAACATGGTGGTAGGCAGTGCCAGATAAGAGAAGCAGGGCGATTTCAGGTGTGTTTTGGATGCAAATGGCATAAGAGGTAAATGGACTCAATGTCCAAGTGAGGGAAGAAGGAAATCATGATTCCCAGTTGCTTGGTGAAATGGAAGGATCTGNTCCCTGTGGAGGATAGTNCGGCAGAGTCTGNTGTGAACACAAGGTCCCTGCTGCNGTGTGCATCGTCCAACAGGCTACAACATCTCCGCTGCTTAGCTCTAGGAATGGGGATGTGTCTGGCGTCATAAGAAAACATCATACACACTTTTCTTCTTGTGTCATTTCCTTGCAAGTTCTAAGCCAGGAGCAATCTAGAGGCTTGTGATTTTTAGCTTAAAAGCAGAAAAACATTACAATGACCCAACTACATAAAATGAGTTAAGAGCACAGCCCAGGTCTAACATGGGCAGGAAGGAGATGTTCTAATATACAATATTCTAATATACAATGTATATAATAAAATACAAGGGTCTTTTCCGAGTTATTGGAAGATAATCAATTAGTTGGTAGTATGGCTGTGGTAGTTGGAATGTAATTAGCTCCCATAAGCTCATAGGGAGTGGCACTATTAGGAGGTGTTCCTTTGTTGGAGTAGGTATGGCCTTGTTGGAGGGAGTATGTCACTGTGGAGGCAGGCTTTCAGGTCTCATATATGCTCAAGCCACATCCAATGACTCAGTTCACTTCCTGTTGCCTGTGGGTCAAGATGTAGAACTCTCAGCTCCCTCTACAGCACCATGTCTGCCTGCATGCCACCATGTTGCACCATGATGATAATGGACTAAACCTCTGAAACTGTAAGCCAGCCCATTAAATATTTTCCTTTATAAGGGTTGCCAAGGTCATGGTCTCTCTTCACAGCAGTAGAAACCCTAACTAAGACAATGGCCTAGGACATATAGTAAAAAGGACAGCATAGGCACTGGGGAGATGGCTCAGTCAGTAAAGTTCTTGCTGTACAAGCTTGGTGACCTCCATTCAGATCCCCAGCTCCCATGTGAAAAGCTAGGTGTGTGACAGACGTTTATAATCCTAGTTCAGGGTAGATATAGACAAGAGAATTCGTGAGGCTTTTGAGATAACCCAATCTAGCAGAATTGGTGAGCTCCAGGTCCAATGACAGGCCCTGTGTCAAAAAATAAACTGGAAGAGTGATTGGGAAAGACACTCTACATCAACTTCTGGCCTCCATATACACATCATACACATGCACATATGTATATCTACACACATAGAAGACAACACACAAAAAACATAAAAAATAAAAATAAAAGGAATACTGCTTTTCCCTGATCACCATAGTCAATCCCAATTTGACTTTCTCTAAGCTTGTCATGGTTTTGTTGTTTTTTTCTAAGGAGGAGGTACTGTCCCCATTTTGCTTATCGGTATGTGTCAGTCAGTCAGATCCTTACAGGAAATGGACAGGCAACGGAAGAGAGAGTTTTGAAAACTTTTGTAAAGGCGCTTGTTGAACGGTCCAGGAATGGAGTCGTGTGAGGAGACTTCTGAGTGCTTGTGAGACAACTCCAAGAAAGCAACACAAGAGTTTTATGACCTTAGTTTTTTNGAAACATGGAATTGTTCTTGGAATGTGTTTTCATGCTCCTCTCAGGTGTATCTGATAGGTGAGTTTACTTCAGATTATTCATTATTGCTTACTGTTGTTCAATTATCCTTTATATACCTCTATGGAAAACCATGCTTTTGTCATGTGCAGCTTGTCCTTGTGACTGTATACAGCATGAACTCAAGAGAACTTGACTCAGGTGACCTTTCTTAACCCTCATATTTTAAATTGTCTGAGGCTTTGAATGAAGTTGGCCATTGTATGAGACTTTAGTCTGTCTCTTTAATCAGCTCCAGTCTTCCAGGTTCTACCACGTTTTGAGTGTTGAGAGGGGCTATGAATAGAGGGCCAACGATGGGTGCCAAAGTATCCTGCAACTTGCAGAAGTGGTAAGAACTGATAGGTCCACACAACCACGGGGTGAGAAAAGTACTACCAAACTATGAAGATGGCCAGAGTCGTGGGAGAAAGTCTTGAGAAGAGAGTCTAATGCCCGTAGTTTCCTCCCTAAATGAAGCCCAGCAGGGAACAAGCAGGGAAAGGATCCTGCCACATTTCCCTACCCTCTCTCAGAATAGTAACTGAGGTCTCTCAAAGAAAGCCAGAGGGTCAAGGACCCTGGCTTACCTATAGGTGAGGGCAGAAGATGGGTTTTGGGGGTGAAACAGGATGGCTTTTTATCCCTCAAAGCTCACTTTGNTTATGTGATAAAATATCCTGAGAAAAACAGCTTAGGGAAGAAGGGTTTATTTTGGCTTACGGTTACAGATNGATCGAGTCCATCATGGCAGGGGGGACATGGCACCAGCAACAGAAGCTGATTTGAACTCACCATGTCAATACTCAAGAAACAGAGAGTGAACAGGAAGTAGGGCCAGGCTGTCTGACATCAAAGCCTACCTTCAGTGCTGTTCTCTCTCCCTTAGGTTCCACAAACATTTCCAACAATGCCATTAGTTGGGGACAAAATGTTCAAACACATAAGCCTGTTGGGGACGTTTCTCATTTGAANCACAAAGTTCAAGGAGAGGCAAATTCAGTTGCAAACCATATTGTCAGAGCATGCACATTTCTGGAGATGATGCTTAAAGACCGTCATGGGGGCCACTGATGTTTCTCATGCCTCTTCTAGCTCTTTGATGCTGGAGAAATGTTTTAGGGATTAGATCATAAAAGACTTCATGCCAGTGAGGAACTGGAGTGAAGGGAGCCTGGCCTAACTTGAGAAACAAGAATTGCATGTTGTGTTATNGCTTAATCTTCATCCCAAGTTGGCTACGAGATACAGCACCCGTCCTTCCTGGCTTCTTCCTTCTCATCTGAACTGAACTGTGATTATGAAACAAATCATGGATCTATTCCACATCCTCTCTGATCTTTTGAAACTGCACAAAATAAGGCTTAATGAAGGTGGCATGCCTCAGAATGACTTAGAACTGAGAATATGACTACATCAAAAGTCTTTCGATGGCAAAATTTTAATGGCTGAATAATATGCTGGAGCAGAGGAGTAATTTCCTCTCGAATGCNAGGATGAATTATTTATGCTTTGACAACATTATGTGTCTCTAAAGCAGCTTTTAGGTATTCGCCACTTCTGGGCTACAGCTGATCCTGCTGCCCATTCTTGTAATTACATTAACCTCTTGACTTTACATGACAAGCTTTTCCTGCACACTGCGATCAATAGCCCATAACTATACCTCTTTAATAGGGCCGTAGTTACACTTCAGTTCAGATACAATTAACTTTTGTCCCCCTTTTCTTTTTGGTAGGGCATGNAATAAAATTTCTTATTTTAACATCTGGAACAAAGGGAATGATCATGAAGGGGGAAAACACACACACTGATACGAGGATCGTCTGAAAAGCAGTGATTGCATTGATAAATAGGCCAGATGAAAATCTAATTCTTCAAGCACCTGGGATTAGAAACACTGAGAGAAGTAGTNGATATCAAAGCCCTAGATTTGTGTGGTGGCCTTGAAATTTCTGCTTTAATAGGCTTTATTGGTTCAGTAGGATTAAAGGCACAGTGGACTGCCTCNTTTCCTATTTAACCTATACCAATTAATGATTGCACGTAAACGTAAATGGAGAAAGTATCATATTAAGTGCTAAAACATTTCTCAGGTTAGTCAAACTCTTCTCTTTGTCGGAAGTTCTTTAGGAATGGGATAGTAAAGCCAGGTCCTGCTGGCTCGGTCAGGCTGTCTGTGCAGGTTCTGTCATGTCAGAAACTTGAAGTAGCCATAAGGATTATTTGAACCACAAAAAAGCAGCTAATGCTTGGCTAGTGTCTGACCCCTCCTCCAAAGGAAAAAGCCCCACNTTTTCCTGCATACCACTGTGTGTACGCGTGTGCACATGTACAGCACACACATGCACCATTGTGTGCTTTGNTATGCAGCCATTCGGNCTCTATTTCACACAGAAAGTAACCTTACAAAGCTTTCTGAGTACTTCTGAGATTATNTTTTAATGCATTGTGTATGTTAAGGTACCCAAGTATAGCCATGCACACTCACCTTGGCTATCCATCCATTCACTTGAACGAACTTGCACTTTAGGTAGACTTCAGTGGCCTAGAACTCTACAAGCCCANGGATCACTTTCAGAAACTCAAGAGAAAGCCCACGGAAGTGAAATTAATTCATTTTCTGCTGTAATTCTGTAATATGAAAAGGTAAAAAAGCCCTTTACTTTCTCCCATGCTATATCATCACGGCCATATATCTTAAAACTAATAAAATNAAACTACCTACTACTAATAGCAATAATTTAGGACCCATCCAGTGTTCCTNATAGATAATGCATCTCGTTTAATATCACCTTAAGAAATAACNGGTGTCTGCTTAAGTCCATTGTCAGAGTGCTCTAATTTTCTTTTATGGTACTGTCAGATTGCTATATTGCAGAAAAGTGATCTGTATCATATAAAGTGTGATGCCTATGCATATTACATGGTCAGCAAATTAAACATGAAACAATTGTATCTAGTNGGTATGGAATCGGGGGGAAGAATGTGTGCATAGTTACTACCAAGGAAAACTAGACTGGAGAATCTCCTACATCCCAAGGCTTGAGCAGTCCCGGTTCACAGTGGGATAGGGCCATGCTTTCATGACTTTTCTTGTTGATGGAACAAATACCTGACAAAAGTGACATGCTGGAAGAAGATTTTATTCTGCCTCATGGTTTCAAAATTATCGTTGGCTTATGGCAGAGAAGATACAAAACTAATCATAGCCTTAATACAGTTTTAAATACACATATAATTCTCTACAGCAGTTTTTGAGCACTCACCAAGGTAATCACTCCACAGTAATAATGTAACTTTGCCTTAAAACAATTTTATTGCTTGATTTGGATAGGCACAATTATAATCATTATTTATCCAATGAACAAATTCGATTATTTTATGGTATTGTTCATAAATGGGAGAGTCAGCTTTGAGTGCAAAGTTTTGGAAGTATCAAGAGAATTAGGCTAGCAATTGGAATTCATTTACCCTAGTGGAAGTTATAGCCTGTTCGCTCTGGATCAGTTTATCCCAGAGAAGCAGACTGTGGATATGGAGCTCTTCTTAGAACATCTACAGTTCAAAGTGTGGAGAAGTTGGGCTGTTAATACCCAAGAACTCCATAAGCATAATGCCCTTCCATTGATAGTGTCTAAGAACTGGGTGGTATGAACAAGAATTATTAGAGACTCTGATTCTCTTGTGGGCTATAAAAGGGTTGTGTCTTTTATTGCTTNTAGTGGATGGAAACATAATCTGCTCTAAAGGTAAGAAGGATGATGTGCTAGGTCACTTCGTGGTGTCTTTCTTATTTATCTAAGTTTCTTTTCATTTAGTTCAATGGGGATAGCCAATATTTTTGAGGATATACTATCTAATAAAGTAGTTAAAGTTTACACTGTGCATTAAACTCTGGGGATGGCCATTTTTCTTTTCTTTTTATGGGTGGTCTGTAGGAGCCAGGAGAGTAACAGTCTCCAGGCCCATCTGAATGGAACATACACATTACAAAAACATTTTGCCTCTCTGTTGGGTCTAAATCACGGGGAAACAAGATCTGGACCCTTTCATGTAGATGAGGCTAAAGGGTTTGCTATCAGCCTACAAAACAGCACTTTGCCAAGAGGATTCAGATTCTTTCAGATCCAATACAGATTCTCCTAAAACATCTGGGTCCATTTCCAGAGGAAAAAAACAATCAGTGTGAGCTAATGAAATTGCCAGATGTGACTACCTGCCAAAATATTGTGATGCTTTTGCTGGCTGCCGGCTACATTAGGGATGTACCTGATGGGTTGGAGACTCCATTCTGATCTTCTCCCTAGAAACAAAATGACTTTTTTTTTTCAAGCTTTACAAACACATAGCACCATTGGAGCTATTCATTGCCCCAAAGGGTTCTCTGCTTTGTGGGTAGCTAGATAAAAATNCTTTCAGAATTCATCATTCTCAGCATCCTCCCAGAGTTATTTATTCCCCGCCCCCCCCATTTTCTTGATCATTAATGTACAAGTCAACAGGAAGATGAGCTCTGGACATCTGAACGCAGAGATGTCTAGTTTTGATCTCTTTTCTCTGCCTGAGATTCGATGGGAACAGTGTGAAACAGTCTCTTTGCTCTTGGGAGGCAAATATTTCCTTCCTGAAGGGTGAATCACTCAGAGAATAATAAATCCTGCTCNGAAGCTCTTGTTTTACGTTACAATTCCTTCCCTAACAGGGACATATGACCCCGGTAACCCCCTCTTTCCATTCCAAAGGTACAACCTCAAATCCAAATAAATAACTTCTCCCATCAAAGAACTCTGAAACAAAACACACTTGAAACAAAGAAATAAATAAAACAATGGCGGCACTGCCTTAAGGTTTACTGTACCAAATAAGCTTAGCAGGTCTCCTCTGAACCCCAAGAAAGATGTTTAGATCACGATGCAAATGAATTAGTAACCATGGAGACAAACCTAAGACTCTAAAAGCAGGTCCCCCCATCCCCTAAAGATCCAAACATTGTCCTATTTGATACAGAGAAGGCTGAACAATGGATGGAGTTTCAAGGAACTGGGAAGTTCCTCACTCTGGTCTGAAGAAAAATAGCAGCAGGTATGACCGATGAGTTGAGAGTGAGGGGAANCCATGACCCTGCTCCAGCCCCGTCTGCTACAAGATGCAAGCTTATCTGTCTAGGAACCAGAGCCTTCTTCTCTGCCTGAGGGAGAAGGCATCTCTTCCAGATCACACTGGGAGAGGTTGACTCTGCCTTTGAAGCAAGCGAGTATAAACTGTCTCTCCAGGTCACTGAGTTCTAACTGAGAGACAAGGCTTCGTTCTTTCCGGAAGGAGACTGCTACATCAAACAAAACCAAGAAAACCAAGAAAGTATTGTAACTCAGGAAAGAAGCTGCAAGGCGGGGTAGAGCGTGACAGTCCTGACACCAGGGCCAAGATTATTTGTGGTTGTCAGTGCAGTCTAGTTTCAGAAAGGGTTAGCTCTGATAATGGTGTGTTTGATGGTGAGAGTCAAAAAACCTGTGTTCAGTACCTGTGGCTGCAGGTTCCCCAAATTAGAAGTGTTATGTCGGTTTGGGGGTTCTTACATTCACTTCTTTAACTTTATATTCTGTTCATCTTTTTGAAACCTGTGGGCAGGTGGGGTACCCTATTTCCATCAGCCCCTCCCCTTCTCCCCTCCCCCTTCCCTTTCTCCCCTCTTCGTCTCATTTCACAGTTGTTCTTGCGTTAGTTTGGAGACTGACTAAAAGTCAAATGAAATCACCAATGCCAATTTTTACTTGTTCTATTGTGGTGCAGTTTCCCAGCATATGAAAGGGTGGTATCTGAATTTTCTCTGTGTTCACTGGGCACCGAATGTCTTACAGAACTAAGTTTTCCAGAATGGGGGGAAAAAAATCTTAATATGATCTGTCACTTGATGAAGTATCTAGTTTGTGGCNTTTAATCATTAATTACAGCTCAAACCAAAGATCCAAATGTTTCTTCACTTGTTCATCTTGACTGACATTACATTATCTTCTTACATGGCTCTTTTTAGATCTAAAGTATTTGGAGAATTTTAGGTAGAAAGAATTCAAGATTCGATACCTTGCTTTCTCCCCCTTACCTCAGGGGAAAGCAATGACTCTTTCTGTCTCTCTCCTTTGCAGTTCTCTCTCGCCTGGATACTCTTACAGAGTTTAAAAGTTGAAGATTCACCCTTATTATCTGCCAAGTTTTCCCTGACAGGCTCACATAGAGAACAAGCTGCCTTTTCTTTAGAAATCAGGCTAATCATTTTCTCTTCAGACCTGACTATTGAATACCTTGTAAGCTAAAGGAATAACATTTCTGTTCAAATAAATGACCAAAGCCACTTCAGAAAGCAGAAAACGTCAAACAGCTTGGTAATTTGCAGAGCCCTCTGGCACCCCAAGTGCATAATGGATTTGCAAGTGACATTGAAGATGGAGTAGATGACTATGAGGTCACAACTCTATTTAAACATTTTGCCTCAATATTTTTAAATTTTGGGAGAAGACGTTAGGTGATACATAGTCCCCAAGAAGACACTGTGGTTTCCTCTCTGCCTCGGGTAGTCTGTATGTCCAAAGTATGCAGTTGATATATCCATAAACCCAAGGTGAAGTTTAGCCCTTGGAGGTTACAGGGTCCTAGTAAACAAACTGNATCAGCTAATCTCAGAGGTTCTTTGGGGTCACATTCACAAAGNGCTATTTTTGTCCCAGGTTNTAGATACTGGAGGAAAATCGTGGTGCATCTAGAAGCAACCCATGTGAGGGCTCTGTTCTGTGATGGGGCTGTTTTATTGAGAAGCATCATCCACTTTGGATTTATGGTCACTAGCAGAAGGCTGGGGGCTGTAAATTTTGAGGGATGCTTATTAGAACCCAAAGGCATTTGACAGTACACATAATTAACGATCATTTGCTAAAAGTATTTTGGGGGGATTTTATTCAAACAAAGTGAAAAAGAAACACATTAAATATTNGTTCAGTTATATATTGCAGGACATTATATCCATTTGTGTGCCCATAAATCATTTAGCTATGAATACTTAAGAAGAGCAAGAAAGTGATATCCTCCACACACTCTGAGATAATATTGTCTTAGGATTTGATTACAGTCACAATGTCCTTAATGGACAGATTCATGCTCCGTATCCAGTGTCCAGTTGGAGCTGGGACACCAGGCAGTGGGAACTGAAAGATATTAGACCAGGATCAACCAGAGTTCAGTGGTGGGAAATTGGTGATGAAATAAGACATTTACTGGGCATGTCAGAGGTCCTCTGTCTCTTTTATTGTATTGCTTTCCATTGATTTTGTGGCCCTGAGTGAGGGTGAGTGTGTGCGTGTGTGTGACAGAAGGGGGGGAGCAGTTGGAGAAGAGGAGGAGGAAGGGATGAAATGAGAAGGGGGAAGAAGTTTGCTAGAAGAAAATTTGGGAAGAGNGGAAAGGGGGTACTTTTTCCTGAGAGGGAAGTATCAAAAAATGTTCCTCCTGGTTTAAGGATTTGTTGTTGTTGTTTTTCCAAGACAGGTTTTCTCTGTGTAGTCCTGGCTGTCCTGGAATTTGCTCTATAGATGAGGCTGGCCTCGAACTCAGAGATTCGCCTGCGTCTGCCTCCCGAGTGCTAGGATTAAAGGCATGTGCCACCACTGCCTGGCTTTAAGGATCTTTTTTATTGGACCAGAGGAAGCAAGAAGGGCAGTGGCCACTCTGTGGGAGTTCGAAGAACAAATATGACTTTTAAACCAAACAGAAAATTTATTCCTTCAGGACAGCAAATACGCATATCATTGTGATTTGAGTGAATCCTGAGTCAAAGGTTTGTCTCTCTGTACTGGGTGTAGTAAAAAGTTTAAAGAAGAAAACAAAACAATACTAAACAAATAAAGGNAGGAAGGAAAACAAGAAGAAATCCTTCCCAGGGCTGGAGACACACTATATACTCAGGTTTTTGCAGAGTGATGGGAAGAGCCCAGACATGTGAGGCTGGGGGTGGTGGTGATGGTGGTGGTATGTGTTGGGGAGAGTGTGGGGTGTGTATGTGAGTTAATTGAACTTTCTGGCCTCAGTATACACTTCTAAATAATGAAAGAAAAATCAATCAATGATAAACAAAACCTTCCTCATTGCAAATATTTATGAATCCAAATTGACATTTTCAGGAAACACACAAGCACAAAAACAAAACAAAAAAACCTAAAACAAACAAACAAACAAAAAACCAGTGGCTTTCATGCAAATGATCCATGTAATTGTTTTCTGTCTTTGGTTCAGGAGACACAGGCCCACTATGCCTGACCATCACCACGTGTCATTCCTTGGTGCAAAGTCTGAGCTTTTATTGCCTGCCTGGAGAGGAAAGAGGGATTAAATGAAAATCATTGAAGANCAAAACCAAGTTACTGGAAAGCTTTAAAAAATTCTTTCACACGTTCAACTGAGTGCAGACTGTGTAAATTTGGCTGAAGAAAGGAAAAGATTTCAGATATTTATTGAGACAGATCAGTGAATAAAACCTTGATAAGTAGACTATGTGTGTCTGTGTGTGTGGTGTGTGTATTGTTTCTATGTGGTGTGTGTGTATGGGTGTATGTGTATGAGTGTCTGTGTTTCTGTGTCGTGTGTGTATGTTTGTGTGTGTGGTGTGTGTATGTTTGTGCATGCATATATGTGGTTTTGGTGTGTGTGTTAGTATGTGAATGTGTGTGTTTGTGTACATATGGGTAAAATGTGTGCGTGTTTGTGTGTGTATATGTATGTGTGGTGTGTGTATGTGTGTATGTGCATATGTGATTTTTTGTGTGTGTGGTGCATGTGTTTGTATGTATGTGTGTGGTTGTGTTTGTGTGTGTGTGTGGTGTGTATATGTGTGGGGGGTGTATGTGTATGTTGTGTGTATGTGTGTGTGTGGTAGCAACAAAAGTAATTTTATGATTGGGAGTCACTACAGCATGAGGAACTGTATTAAAGGGTCGCAGCTTTAGGGAGCTTGAGAACCACTGATTTATATGGACTGGCCTAGAAAATGGCGCCCCTGAAATAGATTCCCTTTCAACGCAACTATGCTCAGCCAAACTGAAGAAAAAAATACACTGAGCAATCCTTTACTGTATTTTGCGCTTCCAGGCATACTTCAGTGTTGGAGTAGGGTGACTGGGTATTTGTGCCTATGAGAGGTTGGCAGATGAACCAACAGCTGAGCACGGTCTCCTCCAGGGCAATCTTATGGGGTCGGCCTCCCATTGAACCTGCACACAAGCCAAGGAAAAGATAAAAAAAAATCACAGTGGGCTTTAAATAATGCAGTCCATGCCATTGTGTACAAGGCAGTTAGAGATTTATAAAAGAACACAGCCAGAGAATTCTGTGCTGGGGTAGTGGGAAAAGAGCNGCCTTCCAACCTTGTCAGGCTGTGTCCATCTCTTAGACATGAAAGAGATAAATGTAACCAAAAAGAAAGCTGCTGTGAGAGCGGGGGAAGACAGTGGCGTCTACCTGCCTGGAGAGCTGGTACACATCCATTTGGCATGCTCACCTCTGTGCCTTTCTGACTGCCTGAGATTCAGAATAAAAAATTACCCAGGACTCA
>LZPO01007960.1:419164-432738 GCA_001675575.1 Neotoma lepida
CTCCTTGAACTGGAGTTACAGGCGGTGGTATGGGTGCTGGGAATTGAACCCGGGTCCTCTGAAAGGGCAGAAAGTGCTCTTAAATACTGAGCCATCTCTNTAGCCCCTCNACTTATATTTTAAATAGTTACGACCTTCATTGTTTTTGAAGCACTTGCCCTGGTCATGAGTACATAAAGTTAATTTCATATATAATGCTCTGACTGTAAAATTCATGATTGTCTCTCTCTTCTTCCTCTTCAGTAAAAATGGAAGAAAGGATGAAAGGTACTTTGATGAGAGATCTTTTGAATTCACTAAGCTAAACGAAAGCAGGCCAACTTTCATTAACTGGTGTGCACAGTGCGGGCTTCCCACCTTGAAGGATCTCGAACACAGTCTCTCCTCTACTTGTTCCTTCAAATACAATCTGCTTACTCTGTAGCAATGATCACAGAACTATGCTCCAAGAAAGCACTAAATGGGGACGCTTAAACTTTTATGATTTCATCAAATTATGTAGCTGATCCATCACATGATAAACAATATGTGTGAGACAATAGAAAAAGAACCNTGACTATATGAAATGCAGGGCANCATTCCTTCTTTGCCATTCTCACTATCAACCTGTTCTCAAAAATGAAAGGTATAAATCTCAAAGAAAANAGAATAAAATACTCAAAGTGAAGAAAAGAGAGAAATCAAGATTAGAATATTCATGTACAGGCTCTAAACCCCAGAAAAAGATAATTATATATTTTTCTTACTTTATTTTGTTGTTGTTATTTTATTTGTGTGAGTGTATGTGTGTGTGTGTGAGTGTGTGTGTGTGTGTGTGTGTGTGTGTGTGTGTGTGCTGGCATACTTGTGGAGGTCAACTTTCAGGAGTTGCTCCTAGCCTTCCACCTTGATGAGGTAGAGTCTCTTGTTTCTGCTGTGCTGAGTAGCCCAGGTTAGCTGGTCTGTGAACATCTGGGTGAATCTCTTGTTTCTCCTGTGCTGCTGAGTAGCCCAGGCTAGCTGGTCTGTGAACATCTGGGTGAGTCTCCGGTTTCTGCCTCCCACTCTGCTGTAGGAGTGTGGAGATGCAGGTACATCCCGTCATTTCTAGCATTTTTTCACATGCGTTCCAGAGACTGAACTCAGGTAGCCAGGCTCGCATAGCAAACACTTACACCCACCACCCCAGAACCATCTTACTAACCCAAATATTGATAATTTTAGAGAGAATAAATACAATGAGCAAGGGAAAAGTTACATTTACAGTAAGAGAGACTTCTTTCTCTAGAATTGAAAGTTAGAGGTCTGTGGACTCAAGGATCTGCTGAGAGCCCAGGGTAAGGAAGGGCAAAGACCAGGAACAAAGGACATCACTGAGTGCTCTGAGAGCCCTGGCGACAAAGGAAGAACCACTGGGTTCCACAGAAGGGTAAGCAGAAGAAACTGCAAGGGTAAGCTTAAGAGTCATAGCGGTTCTCAGGAGAAGCTTTTGGAGGCAGAGAAGTGCAGCATGACCCTATAACTCAAGACAGGAGTCAGCATGGAATCTATAGCCAGCGAAAATCCAAAATGAAGNGNATAGAATAAGGATGGNTTTNGAAATTCAATCCTTAAATGTTCCCTTACAACACACTTAAAGTCAGTTTCTGAAAGAAGAAAGACAGCCAAGGCAATATTCCAGCATGGAAATTTTAAATAAAATTGGATGACCATGAAGACAGAGAAAGTGACATGCCAGAGTGGTTTACATCAAACTGTGGTAACAGTCACTAATAGGGGAAGGGTATCAAGAAATTCTAGGAAGGAAAGATTTAGAAAAAAAAAAAAAAGTAAAACCAGACAGGTTACATAACACTGAATGTATTTGACCATGTGATTAAAAACCACTAAGAGTTTTAAAATTCAATTTCAAGGTTTGGGAAAAAATAGTGATTAATACATAAAAGAACTTTCATGTAATTCTTTTAAAGGACACAGCTAATTCCTAAAAGAATAAGCCATATTGATAAAAAGGAAATATGAATCTAGTACACTTTTTTGCTCAGTGACTATCAATACTTGTATAGTTATAAAAAGATCAACACCATTTTTATTTAAGAAAAACATAGTGTAAAAAGGCCTTTCTCATTCAAGAGATGATGCAGGACCTGGATCTGCTTGCATGCTGCCTGAGTGCAGTTATTGGTAGAAAAAGTCAATGCTGAAAGTTATAAATCAAAGAGTAAAAAAAAAGCATCAATAAGGAATATTAAATTAAAAGTGAAGGGAAGCACCTGGGAGGGTTGAATTTGTCACTTCTGAAGCAGGAACGGATGTGGAGATTGCTGTTCTTATTATTGTCCATGTAGCACTTGACTTTTGGAAAACATTCCCTTGTATTTATCTGAAAAACAAAACAAAAACCAGAACTACAAAGCACCTCATCATCAAAGGGCTTGACCTGAGGGGCTCACAATCGTGAAGAAATGCATAGAACATAAAAATTCTTTCTAGTTCAGTGTTAAGAACAAAGAGAAGAGAACACGGAACCGTGGAACACAAAGCATGGACGGGATAAATAATTACATATTCTCATAGAAATAGAGGCTTTGCTAACTCTATAAACTTAACCTCATCAAATGGCAGCCAAAATGTGCCTGACGGCCCGATTCCTGAGTTTGATCTACAGGACCCAGGTGGTGGAATGAAAGAACCAACTCTCTCTCTCTCTACACACACACACACACACACACACACACACACACACACACAGAGAGAGAGAGAGAGAGAGAGAGAGAGAGAGAGAGAGAGAGAGAGGCAGACAGAATAAAAAGCGAAAAACAAATTGAGAACACCAGAATAGAAGATGAGGATTGTGAGTAGATCATGGCGTTGAGGAATTAATAAGCTATTCAGCTTATTTAGAGATGGTAGATTCACAGCATAAATGTGAACATTTTTTCTCCTCAAATATTCACTTCTGAGTATCTTTTAAAAATGGATTATATATATTTAGTGTGTGTGTACAAGTACACAAGCTCTCTCTTTCCACCAGGGGGGCAAACTTCGGTCATCAGGCTTAAGGGCGAGCACTTTTACCTGCTGAGCTAGCTAATCAACCTTGAATGTCTTAACAAAAGTCATTTCAAAATATATTCCTCCTACCGTGTTGTGCAGGGCCATGAGATGCCCTCCTTGACAAATTGTATTAGAAATCCTGCCTAGCTTCTGCTAACTGTAGCCAAGCCAGAGACGGCAGAACGATTTTAATCCTGTACACAACTATGAAAGAGTAAAGGTTTCTTAAATATTTTTCCTGGCTGTGCAAGCTATTACACTTATACTATATTTAGAAAATGAACAAAACATTAAAAAGCAAATGAAACTCTATTATAATGATGTCACCCCAAGATGGAAAATTAATTAGTGTGTTTTAAGTATCATTGCACATGAGGACAGTATCTAGTTTTTTCTGGCACTGATCTTTGCCATAATGCCTGGAATAAATGAGACATTTCATTTAGTCTCATATAACTGAATCAAATGCTTATGACTCTTGTTTGTCAGTACAAATCTAATGAATAAATCCAGCACTAGGGATTGAACCCAGCTACCTGGCCATGCTAAGCAGGAGCTCTCCAAGTAAGACACACCACTCTTCTGTTCTATTTTTTATTTTCAAAATGTTTGATTAAGGGACCCAGACTGGCCTTGAACTCACTCTTTTTATTATAACCCAGGCCATAAACTTGCCCATCTTTGTGTGTCATCCTTCCAAATAGGTGGGATCACAGGTCTGGACCACAGGCTTGGCCACAAATTTAATTTGTAAGGATTCTAATATCTTCATTTCTGAGAAGGAAGGTTGTTGTTAAAATAACTGGATAAATAGGATTCGATATTTTTCTAGCACTTACAGACGATTAGCCTTCTTCAAATTGTGACATTTCAAAAGTCGTTTTATCTTCCACAATACCGTGGAGTTAGTTTCTCTAGAGAGCTACAATAATGACTCATGAAAATTAATTAGTAATAATAACGATATGCATAATTGCATGCTGCATTTTGGAAATGGTACCTGGCTTATGTAGAACCTCACCAATGGCAGCTTACACAAATCCCTTGCCTGCTGTGGATTAGTGAGTTCTGGGGCAAACACTGCTTCTCATCGTAGATTGAACTCTTCCACATGTCCCTCAAGGGAGAACAGGGAAGAAGGGACTAGACTAAGGAAAAGAGAAATAGACATATTAGTGAATCCCTCATGGAAAGATCAGGCATCAGTGACCTCCAGGCCAGCCCCATGATGTGGAGATAAATAAACCTCAATTTCATTGCCAATACACACTGTATCATCTGGGATGGTGTACAATAGTCAGACCATAAAGACTCTTGACTAAAAGTGACAGGGATGGTTTCTCTATATTTGTTTGTTTGCTTTCGCTTTTTTCAGTGCTGAGGGTTTGTGGTTGTTTGAATGTAATTGGTCCCCACAATCTCATAGGGAGTGGCACTATTAGGAGGTGTGGCACTGTGGGAATGGGTATGCCTTGTTGGAGGAAGTGTGTCACTATGGGGGTGGGCTTTGAGGTTTCCAATGCTCAGGATACTGCCCAGTGTCTCAGTTGACTTTCTGTGGCCTGCATATCAAGATGTAGCCAGCACCACATCTGCCTGCACACTGCCATGCTCCCCATCATGATGATAATGGGCTGAACCTCTGAAACTGCAAGCAAGCCACCTCAATTAAATGTTTTCTTTATAAGAGTTGCCATGGTCATAGTGTCTCTTCACAGCAATAAAAGCCCTAACTAAGATGGGATTGAACCCAGGGCCTTGCACATGTTAAGCAAGGTCTCTATCACTAAGCTACACCTCAGCCTCTGGGTTTCTCTACATTTGAGAATGATGTCATGATTTGTCATGTCTGCATTGACAAGCAGTTTGGCATTCAGAGCTGGGAAAGGTCTTGGTGCTCACTCAGACTGAGATCTCCATCTTGAGATGGGGAAATAAACACTCCAGCAGTCAAATCATTAAACCAAGGTCAAAGAGATTAAGTTGCAATGTAGAATAACCTTAGTATACTGCCATTACTTTGTATGGCATNGTCTCACAGCCAATACTACCTGTTTACATTGAAATATGAAAGGATCTCTTTTGATTAGTACATATCCTAATTCACAGATAAATGTTATTACATGTTCTTTATGTCTTCTATGTATTTTCATACTTTCTGCAAGCCCTTGGAAGCTAAGTTGAGATGTTTGGGTTAAAGATGTAAAAACTAGATACTCAGTTCTACATGTGAAAATGGGTGGTCTTGAGCCATCTGGTCCTGATTGTAAATGGATCTGAAAAGGTGGAGATAAATAAGATTCCAGATGAGCAGAGATTGGAAGGTCGCCGTCTTCTGATGTTAAAAAGAATAACAGATATTCGTTCAATTGTATGCATTGAGATTTTATATATTTTCATATACGTTGAACCTGGAGGCTTTTATTTCCCATAGGAATCATGTAATATTAGGCGGCACAAAGCCCAAACGATGTCTTATTTTTCCAGTAGGAAAATTGTGACCACTGATGTGAAGTGACTTTACCCTGAAGTGTGACGGGCACTTTCAAAAATACTTTGCTAAGTATTTTCATTATAAATGCATCTATAATTTATCTTTATTGTTTATGAGATAGAGATTATTCACCATCCTTAATCTTTGAACAGATACATCTTTAGAAACCTGTTGTTGGCTCTCCAGCAATATCTTACCTTGAGATGAAACAATTTTGCACCACATATTCTCACATAGAGGTGCAGTCTCAATTCAAATATGTCTTTCTTTTTTAAAGACTTATTTACTTATTTTATGTGCATTGGTGTTTCGCCTGCATGTATGTCTGTGTGAGGGTATTAGATCCCCTGGAACTGAACTTACAGACAGGTATGAGCTGTCATATGGGTGCTGGGAATTAAACCCAGGTCCCCTGGAAAAGCAGCCAGTGCTCTTTCTGTTTTGTTTTTTTTTGTTTTTTTTTTTAATTAAGAAATTTTTTATTCATTTTACATATCAACCACAGATTCCCCTCTCCTCCCTCCTCCCCCCAGTCTCCCCCCTTAACCCACCCACCCATTCCCTCCTCTGACAGAGTAAAGCCTCCCATGGGGAGTCAGCAAAGCCTGGTACATTCAGTTGAGGCAGGTCCAAGCCCCTCCTCCTGTATCAAGGCTGTGCAAGGTGTCCCACCATAGGTAGTGGGCTCCAAAAAGTCAGCTCATGTACTAGGAATGGATCCTGATCCTTCTGCCAGGGAGCTCCTTAAGCAGATTAAGCTACACAACTGTCTTGCTTGTGCAGAGGGTCTAGTCCAGTCCCATGGAGGCTCCACAGCTGTTCATGGTCTAAAGTTCATGGGTTCCCACTAGCTTGATTTGGTTGTCTCTGAAGATTTCCCCCTCAGGATCTTGATGCCCCTTGCTCATAGAATCCTTCAGCCACTGCTCTTAATCACTGAGCACTCTCTCCAGCCCCCAAACTTATGTCTTTGGACTCCTAATTTTCTGACATTATTTTAAATATGGATATTTCCTTAATACATTTAATTTTCCAAAGCAACCCGTGCATGTGATGTCTTTCTCAAGTGGAAGGTTTATGTTATGTATTGTTACACCTTGTTATGGACTGAAATAAGGACAGACTTTTCATCCCTTCAAAACTCTAGTTGAGCAGCAGGAAGTCACCCACATCATCAAATTATATGGAGAAGCAAAGGGTTGAAACACACTTTTAAACTTATCTATTGAGATATAATGACTGGGCCCGGAAAGATGGTTAGGAGTGCATACTGCTCTTCCAGAGCTCCCGGGTTTGGTCCCCAGTACTTAAATCAGGCTGATCACAGAACTGTCTTTAACTCCAGTTCCGAGGGATCTGATGTCCTCTTCTGTCCTCTCAGGGCACCCACAAGCATGTGAACACACTAAGACACACACACACACACACACACACACACACACACACACACACACACATGCACACATATGTCCAAGAAAAAAATAATGACATCCAGAATAGAATTATCTGCATCGTGGGTTATAATTAGTACAAAAGTTCAAAAATTATGTATTTATTAATTTAAAATACATTTAAATTAAATATAATTACACCACTCCCCCTTCTCTTTCATCCCTTCATCTCCTTCCATGTTCCCTCCCTCCAAGCTCCTCCTCAAATTCATAGCCTTGTTCTTTGATTAAAATTTATATGGACAAATACATAAATAAACAGGCTGAGTCTAGTTTGTTATTTGTGTGTGTATATGGTTTCAGAGCTGACCATTTTGTATTGGATAATCAAATAGGGGGCCCATCTCTGGTAGAGGTTAATTCTCTCTCTGTAGCCATTAGTTGCCTGTAGTTCTTTCTTTAGAGGTGGGACCCCATGAGATTATCCTCCTTCTGAACTAGCATGTCTATTGATATTGTTGTTGCTCAGGTATTGTTTATACAGCCATTCCTAGGAGAGATAGTCTTACATCAGACTTCCTGGTATTCTGGCCCTTACAATCTTTCCTCCCCATCTTCTTTGACGTTCCCTGAGCGATAGATGCAAGAGCTGTGCTGCAGATGTTTCCACTGGGGCTGTGGTCCCCATGATCCATTGATTTCTGCATCGTGTTCTGGTGTGCGTTTCTGTAATGGTTTCATTTGCTGTAAAGAGTATTTTTTTTCTTTTTCAAAGGTGTTACCCATCCTACTCTCTCTCCATATATATATATATATATACTTATACACATCTAGATGTGTATAAGAGACATATATATATATCTCCCGGTAATGAGCATGCTGGGAAGGGTGCTTGCTATACTAGAAAACAGATCATATATCTATATTCTCAAAGTCATCTGCTTTCCAAATATGTTCATTCAACTTAACATAAGTTGGACTCTATGACCTTTCCATGAACCATGTGATTTAGTTACACCTATTAGTTTCAAATGGCTTTACTTTTCTAAAATTATTCTTTGCATGTAACACTAGATAGGCAGGGGGATTAAAAACTCAAACATTTGGAGAAAGGCATTTTATACAACATTTACAAGCGAATATATTGATTATCTATGATATATTTCTCAGCTAGGTGGCTAAGAGGTCAGTGGCGATGGGAGCATGCACACAACTTTATGAGGGTGAGCGTAGGCTCCCATCTATTTCTCTCAGAAGACTGCGATATCGAGTTAATGTCAGGAGAAACTGAGTTTCCTACATTATCTGAAAGTTTGTAAGATATTTCATTTTTAGATATACATATGTATATAGAATCATACCTATCTCAAGGATTAAAATGAGAAGAATAAAACATGTAAGAAAACTTCTTATAGTTGCTGTTGGGAAAACCAACTGCTAATTTTTTTTTTCTTTTGTGGGTGACCTGAACTTAAAGCGAACCTAATTATAAGTTCAGAGTAAGTAGGTGTCACTTAGTTGGCATATGACAGGAAAACTAAGATAATCAACCAACTATTCATTTTTTTTCATCATGATTTATTATGCACATTTGGCATAGGAACAAAGGGACCTCCAAAACCAATCTTCATGAAGTAGAAGAGTTGCCCTTAGTTGTGGTGTTCTTCCTACTGGCAAGTATTTCTTTAAAATCAGTGTAAGTCAGTGTTGAGCAAGAATCCGTCTCACCAAAAAGCAGCATAGTTCCCTTCTGTGTTCTATTTTCTTGGAAGTCAAGGGAATGGAAAGAGTGTCTGTCTTCACTTGCTTTCTACTGCTGTGATAAAACACTACGATCCAAGGCAACTTGGGGAGAGGATAGACTTTACCGAGTTTCCGTGTCCTGATCACAGCCCACCATTGAAGGATGCCAAAGCGGGAACTTAAGACAGCGCAGGAACCTAGAGGCAGGAAGTGAAGCAGAGACCATGGGGAAACACTCCTTATTGGCTCGCTTCTCATGGCTTGCTTAGCTTGCTTCCTTATACTACCCGGTACCACCTGTCCAGGAATAGCATTCCCCTCAGTGTATGGGGGTGGAGGTGGGGCTTCCACATCAATCATTACCCAGGAAAACTTCCTGCACACTTANCTATTGGCAATCTAATGGAGGCATTTACAGTTGCAGTTCCTCTTCCCAGATAATTCTAGCATGGACCAAGTTGACCAAACACTAACACCAGGATCACATCATAAAGCAATAATATGTAACTATAACTAGTATTTACTGAGAACTACCTATGTACCAAGAATGTTGTTTCTAATATATTTTAAAGGTCTTAGAAATGCCAAATATTTGAATGGAAGCAAACAGTAGAATATAGTTTTTGAGAGCAAACAGCCTTTTTTTTAAAAAAAAAAAAAGCATTTTAAACACTCTAATATGATAGCAGCACTGTTTTTTGATTCTTTAAGTACAGCATGACAAAAAGCAACTTTGAGTTTAGTAATGCTTTGAAATAAATTTATGCTTCATGATCAGAGTGGCATATGTGCATATTTTAAAATTTATGCATATGTTATAAAGGGATTTACATATCTGGTACATACAATATTGCACATATAAATATATTTATAATAACATGGACATCTACATAGTAATGTTCCCTACATGTATTTATGTGATTTTACATATATAATTACATATTTATATGAATTAATATTTATACAACCATTCTGCATATAAGTCTTAAGGAGTATATGAATACTGGTCTTCCAAACTTGCCTTTTGAAATAATCTGGAGGCCATCGAGGTAAGCAACAATGTTTATAAGGACAGAGATTTACCCTAAGTTGGTGCCTCAGCACACCAATTCATGCACAGCTCAATTCAAGGTGAAAAATAGATGTATTCTACTTTGTTAGTTTCTCACTTGTTTTACTGAATGTTTCTGAATTATTTTTTATTATCCAAATCATTCATGAAAGGCTCCTCTTTTCACGTGANGCANAATTTCCTTTTATGCTAATTTGATTGTTTATGTCTTAGGATGTTGTCCATTCCTATCTTTTTAAAAGCTATGGTCCCCCCCAACTAGATTTACATGACAAAATGTTAACCCCCACCAAATGGACAAGGAGGTGGGGCCTTGGGGGCCTGTTTAGTCAAGGAACAGAGCCATAGAAAATGGAATTAATGACCTTTTAAAAGGCTCTGAGATGATCCTTATCAATTCTACTATGAACATGTGTGGAAGGGCCATCTGGGAACNAGAAAACAGGTACTCATTGGACCTCACTTCTGAGGACACTTTTCTACTGGACCTCTAGTGTCCTGAACCATAAGAAATATATTTTTATTATTTATAAGTCACCAGTCTATGGTGTTTTTTAAAATAGCATCTGGAATTAACTAAGGCACTTTCTTAATAATTACATTGCAAAGACAATATTTCTCAAGGTCTTTCAGGATCTTATTTTTTATTAATCAATGTTTTCTTAGTGTGCATGTGAGTCTATGTGAACAAGAGTTATATTTGTATAGCAAATATGGTTTCCACAAAGTTTGTCTTTCTTGACTTCCTTCTTCCCATCCTTCTGTCTTTGCCTTCTTTCAACTAATGAAATCTATTTCAGGGATCTTTTTTCCCCCTTTCTTTCAAACATTAAAAAGTCCTCTATTCTAAGCACCTTTTAAAGTGCTTCCTCTTCCTGAAAATTTAAACACTATATATCTGTGTATTCTGATTTTCCTTGTAGAGTAGCCTGCAAGTCCCCTCCATCTCAGCACAGAATGTACATTTTAAACAAATAGTCAATCAATATACATAATTAAAGTTTCCATAGAGGTCATGTGTGTGTGTGTGTGTGTGTGTGTGTGTGTGTGTATGTGTGTGTGTAGAGACCAGAGAGGACAACGCCAGATGTCATTCCTCAGGTGCCCTCCAGCAGTTCAACAAGTAGGCAAGGCTGGCTGACCATTGAGCCCCAGGGAATCATTTGTCTCTGCAGCCCCACGCTGGGATTCCAAGTGCACCCTACCACAGCCAGCTTTTTAATGTAGGTTCTTGGGGACCAAGCTCAAGGTGTCAATACTTGCAAGGCAAACACTTCACTCACTGAGCCATTTCCCCCAAGGAGACTTTTGAAAGTGGAAAGTTTTCCCATATGCCTGCAGAGACTTAATCCGTATCTGGCTTAAGAGCAAAGGACTCCATCAGTTGACATCATAAATTCTCAGAGATCACTCGGGATCTGGGAAGCAGAATGAATTTTGAAAGTCTACTTAGAGGTGAGATGCAGTTGACCACTCCTGGAGTCCATACCAGATGGATTCTTATCTCCTCACTACAGTCTTACATATATTTGAATAAACACATGGACTTCTTCTCTTGGCCAATTATCCCTCATTGTTTGACTGAATTCTGTGTGATGTGGCTTCTCATTCTTCCCTCAGACTCTATAACATAATTCTATGGACTGAATGAAGCATTTTCTTTCAGTCAGGAGTAGCTGCCATAATACAGACCACCATTTCTCTTACCTAGTTGATAGACCATTGTTGCTGCCTGTCGTGCAGGACAGCAATTCTGTCATTTTGTCCCCTAATTGCTATCTCATTAGTCTCCTCTCCTTCTACTCTGTACTTTTGTGAGAATGATTTTTTTCCCTCAAACTCTTGTTCCATAAAGCCTTTGGATTTTCTGATATGTCTTCTGGGAGTTCCTGAGGATGGGGAAAGTAATTTTTCTAGACCACAAGAGGAAGGGAGGATTTCAAATCCATTCTTGTGAACTTGAACCCCAGATGATCTGGTAAGGATGGGAATTATGGAACCGGTCTGTTAGCCCCTTCATCCAGTACCTAGTTTGAATCAATATGTCTCTGGCTTTGTCTCAAAATCTGGAACAGATAACNCATTCCGACTTCAGTTGATTTTAGTTTCTATTTCATACATCCACGAGAAAGGACGGTTGTATATTATCTTGAGAATCGAAGTGTTTCTACTGGTCAGCTCTGATGATTTAGCACAATTGCTCTGCAGAACTCAAATAAATAACATCCTTATGTTTGAATGATTTGATTTGACATCATGAATAAGCAAGATGTCTTCGTAATTAATGGCTCCCTTCCCAGGCCTCTCAATTTCAACAGCACATAGGCACAAACACAGATATTTATTTGTGTGGAAATTTTCTCGTGGAAATGTATGCATGGATGTATAAATAAATTTATATGATGGAAAACCTGTGCTTCAGCTATTTTCCCTACTTGTGTATTCATTATTTGTCTTGGCCACTTATAATTGAATATCATCTCTAGTCATGAAAATTCTATGAAGCATATTAGAAGAATTCACTTTTGTTTCTCATTGCATTGAAATGTACCGCCTGATTTTCATATCTGTATAATCTACAGCAGGATGTGTTTATTGCCACCCNGGATTATTTAATAATTAAAGACATAAAAGTCAAAAATTGCATAACTATTACATACTTCTAGGTAATGTTTGCATCAAGAAAATATGAATTCCCATCATGAGAAAGCATATTCAATATAAAGTTTGGGGAGATGGGGGTGGATTAGGCCTGAAACAGAAATTTATTAACACTTGTAAAAACAACTTAAAACTGTCCAATTTATGGCATTTCAACAAGTTCTCATGTTGGAAATCACTTGAGCCTTCTTGTCTGCGGAAGATCATTGGTGTTTTATGCACGGGTGGAGATCTAAGCGACAGATACATATTTTATGGAAAATCTGATTTTTATATTGTGTTCATTTGAGCCTGCCCGCCTTTCTTCCTTAGCTTCCCTCTCGTTTTCCTTATCTTTCTTTTTAAAAAGGGTTTGCTTATTTTTATTTTAAATGTGTTTGTGTTTTGCCTATACCTGTCTGTGTACCAGATGCATCCAGTGNCCGTGGAACCCAGAAAAAGAAGTCAGATTCCCTGGAACTAGAGGTACAGATGGTTGTCTGCTGCTGTGTGGGTGCTGGGTGTTGAACCTGGGTCCTCTGAAAGAGAAGCCGGTGCCCTTAACCACTGAGCCATCTCTCCAGTCCTGCCTTCTTTTCTTCTCCTTTCCTCTTCTTTTTCACTTTTTCGAGNTGTTGTCTTGCTATGAAGCTCAGCTGACCTTCAACCTCCAGTCCTCTTGCCCAGCCTTCTGAAAACAAATGCCAAGATTGCTGGCCTGGGTCACCCCTCCATGGCTGAGATCTTTCTTTATGTACTTCCTTTGACAAGAATGGTTCCAGAGAATATTCACCCATTTAAAGAGTTATAATAAGGACTAATGGAAGAGGAAACGGAAGAAATTTACTTTCCTTTCCTGGTAATTATGTGAAATTTGTGCTGATAAGATTAAATAACACAAACAAAAATAGGCAGCTAGGATTGGGGAGATGGCTCAGTGGCTAAGAGAGCTTGCTGCTCAAGCGTGAGGACCTGATTGCAGATCCCGAGCCAGGTATGGTTTCATTCACTTGTAAACTTGGCAATGTGGGTAGAAGAGACAAGTGGATTGTTGGCGGCTAGCTAGCTGCCAGCCTAGCAGAAAAACCTGAGCTCCATATTCAGGGAGGGACCCTGCCTCAAAAGAATAAGGCGATTCTCACCTGCCTCCAGGGGATCCAACATGCTTGTCTGGCCTCTGAGAGCACCTTCACATAAG
>LZPO01007960.1:457890-475148 GCA_001675575.1 Neotoma lepida
GGAAGAAACTGGAACAAGCAGAATCAAGTTTATTATATCTTGTTCTATGACTTTTAGTTTTGATAATCTCTTTAAAATACCTCTATTTTCATTAATAATTAGTTTTGAACATCAATTATGTTACAGGTCCTTTTCTGGGCACTGGTGACTATGATGGTTAGAAAGAAAGTAGGAAAAGCAGGTAGGATGCCTCATGCAGCCAGAGTCATGCCAAATTGAACTTCAGGTACTGGTTCCTGCTGAATGTTAGTAATGTCTACTAGATATTGAATGTATGCAATGATTTTTGAACAACTAAAGGGGCATCTGAGTATGTATAAGGTGCCTGCTGTATATGAAGTACTACATGCATATTTGAGTAAATCAAGTCAAAGGCAATGTGATTAAATCAGATGATGAAGTAGGCACAGGACCACAGATGAACGCTTCATGTAAAATGCCACCAAACAGGTGACACTTGAGCACAATCCTAAATGAGGGGAGGTAGAGAAACCCACNCGGCCTAAGGTGTAAAAATTTAGGCAGTTACACCATGATATCTGTTAGCCATTTCCATTCATTTTACCTTTGGACATTTCTTAGTTCATCTAGAGTTTAGTTCTATTCATGGTGATCCTTTTAAACAGTATTTTTATTAATTCTTTGACAATTTCCTACAATATATGTTGAATATATTCACCTCTCCTCCTACCAACTCCCACAACCCCTCTCTCCATTCTCCTATCCCTTCCCACCCATCTTTGAGATTTCTTTTTCTTTTTTGTTTTCTTTTCCCACCGCATCCAATTTGTGTTGCCCAGCTAGTCTTCGGAGTAGGGCCTGCCCTGGCATGTGGCAGACTCACCAGAGGTCACATCATTAATGAAAACCAAGTCTTTCTTTCCCAGAAGCTATCAACTGCTGATGTTCTGGAAGCACGCCAATCTCTTACTGGTTCTAATAGTTTTTCTGTAAATTTCTGAAACTTTTTTTGGTGAAAATAATCAAAATATCTATAAATAATCATATATTTATCTTCCTTTTCTAATAATATACTTCATGGATGGTTTTTTTAAATGGAGTGTATTATGATGCTGAATTAATGAGAGGTTGAAGACATATTTATAGTGTTCCTGATTTAATGGGAATTCTTTAAATATTACATCATTAATTATTTATTATGATTGTAGGTGTTTAATTGGTACGCTGTAACAGGTTAGGAATATTCCTCCTGTTCTTACTTTGTTAGGAATTTTTAAGTTGAATTTTTTTGAAATTACTCTTTTTAANTTTATTTCCTGATAATATTGAATGNTTGCATCTCTTCTTATGCAAGACACTTGATTGAAATGTCCGGAAGTACAACATTAGACTCATACATGACACCTGCATCCCGATGAGGAATTTGTGTTCAGGTTCCCACATGGACTTCGTTTGCCTGTCTGCTGGCTGAGTGAGCCATTCCTGTTGTGTGGCCCAGAAATCATAAATATATGATTATTTATAGATATTTTGATTATTTTTCACTAAAAAAGTTTCAGAAACTTACAGAAAAACTATTAGAACCAGTAAGAGATTGGTGTGCTTCCAGAACATCAGCATTTGATAGCTTTTGGGAAGAGAAGACTTGAGACACTTGTCCCAGAGAACACTTATCCATTTTTCATTGATACTTGTCTGTGGTGTAGCTTTGGCTAATGAGAAACACCAAATGTAGGCAAGGCATGATGGTGAAGCTAAGGTAGTGTGACTCCCTCCCCATTCCCTGCTCAGAGACTATCTGGTATGCTTGTATGTCCTGTCAATGTCCATTTCCTATTGAAAAGATAGTCATTCTCTGAGCTTCCTATATTCCGTTAGACAACTTAGGATAGGTCTCCCCCTCTCTCTTGTGCNTCTTACTTTGGACTCCAGCAAAGCCACCTGTTATCATTGTCCTTTGTCCTCTAACGCTGGTATTTGCTCTCTGATGCTGCTAACCTTTCGGTGGCTTCAACCATCCCTTAGACCTTGATCCCTTAAAATATGACTGGTGTCACCAGCTCATTTCCCTGTTCTTGAGGTGCCTTGCATGGTTTCTGTTTCCTGTTGCAATTTGAGCTGGTACATCTTGCAAAGCTTTGTGAACATGACCCTTCTCAGCCTTTTGACATCATGGCATACTTGTATAAAATAAACTCCGTAGCCATCGTTTTTTTAAAGATACTCTGTAACAGAGAGACTTGTAAGACAATCTTCCATAAGAGCAGAAAAACTAAGGAGAATACATTTAAAGCAAATGAGAGTTGCATGTGTTTATTTTCTCTGGTTATATTTAAAAAAAATAAAATTGGATTAATTCCCATGTCTTTAAAAAATCCATAACCATTTTCTTTAGAGAGGGCCATTTCTTCATCTGAAGCAATTAGTGTACTCAGTACCTTTGAAACACAAGTTCACTTGGTGGAATTATTTAATTCCAGTCTTTGTTCTTGAGCCAGGCATGCTCAACCGCAGCCCATGGGCTAGGTGGCTGCAATAGCTATGAATTCAGCTCAACACAAAATCATAAACTTACTCAAAATATTCTGAAATAATTTTCACAATTTTTTTTGTGCCTTGATTGTGAGGTTCTAGAAGGGCATGAACTCAGTAGACGACAACACCATGTTGCAATATCTAAAGGTTGGAAATACCGGTAGAAACATGGCTAAAGGCAGGGGCACACTTTTGGGTTCCATGTGTCTCTGAGGCAGAGCTCTGGTACACAAGATGCTTCTATACCTGGAAGGTGTCATTAATGTTGTTGTTGTTGTTCCAAGAGGATAATTTTCTTCCAGTCAGTGGAAGGTGACTTTATGTGACTCCACCCAACATTGCAACACCCCCATTCCCACACTGGCATACAGGAAGTAATTGAGACATTTTAAGGTTTGTTACTCTAAGTATGACACCCACAAGGAATATGACCCATCTGACTGAAAATTTGGATACTGATCACTCAATATATAAATAAGAGGAGAATGCAATCATACTATAAACTGTCTCTACCCCTTCTCTCTGATATTTAAGCCTCCAAAACTTCTCTCTGATGTTACATGATTTCTAATTATTATTAAGGCCAGGGATGATTTATACATAAAATTTACTAAGTTGTACTATTTTAGTTCTTTCAATACATTCTCATTTACTCATTAGAACATTCTAGGCATTTATTATTATATAACCATTTGATAATAGAGGGAACCCAAAGGAATTGAATTACACAAGAAGTTTATAGTACATCTCCAGGTAAACCAACATGTCTGATTTTAATGTCGTACCAATTGACTGCAAGCTTTGATTTCCATATGCAGTTAGATCTCTGCATCCTACGAGTCTCTTCTAAGTTAAAGGAGCACATGAGAGCGACCACAGGGGACTTTCCTCTGTGTGTATATNCCCAAGGGTGGGATTACACAGCTAACTACCCCTTTGTCTCAGAACATCCACACTTGGACCAAACCACAGGATATCAATCTTACAGATATGCCCAATAGCATCTCTTTCTCCTGTGTGGCAGGCACGAAAGGTTCAGCTCATTAAATTTAATAGTCCACGAGATTTTTCAGTCTATGGCACATTTGTGGATCTCCTGATATATATCAAGGAGGAGGAAGAAAGGACAGTTATGGGCCATGTGTAGCTGTCTCATCATCAAACACCTGCCATCTTCCAGATGCGTTACAGGTGTGCCTGCTGAATAGTGAGTCTTATGTCTTTCCATCTTCCCTACACACTCCCACATCCGCCCTCCCCTCCACTGGAGTTCTATCTCTTTCTTGTTTAGTGTCCAAAGCCAAGAGATGTAACCCAGGCTATCACTCTATATCAAAAGGCTAATATGGGTTTAGGGGATTTACTCACAATTTTCTGGAGGCAAGTTATCATGTGCTGATTTGTCACATACCGGTGAACACTCACACACCTAAAATAAAAATAGATCTTAAAAACAGGAAGATCTAGTAACATTGACTTCTGTCCTAGCTTTGGCCACCCAGGTCTGTGCTTCAGATGACTAGAAACATCAAACTCCTCAGGGTTGATAATGCAAGGCTCTCCCCAGGCAACCAGCTTCACGAGTNTGTGGTGCCAGGTCCCTAGCAGGATCCAGAAAACCCATGTGATGGGAAGAGTTCCCACTACAGCTCAAGGACTACCTTCAGGGACCTTTGCAGTAGAAATTCAAGTATGAAATCCAATTACTATACGAGCTCCATAGTGAATGCAGAATCTTAAACAAGGATCCAGACTCCTGAGCCATTTCTCCCACTTAACACATTTTATTATCACGTCTNATTTATTTATTGTGTGTGCAGGCACACATTCCACAATGCACGTTTNGAGGTCAGAGGAGAACTTGTAGGAATTGGTTCTTGGATTCCTCCAGGTGGGTCCCAAGGATCGAACTTATGTCGACAGCAAGCACCTGTGTCTACTGAGTCATCTAGGGACAGATGCCCACAGATTGAACAATCCTTCTACATGACTTCATCTTTCCCTCTGGACCACTTTTTAAAGTTCCATGCTCGTTCCTACAAATTTTATGATTTCCATTATCTTCATGATTTTAAGATTATATCATTCTTCCCCTATTCCAAGTTCTATATTAAAAGTCCCATTGAATTCCATGAAATTAACCAGAACTGTAACTTTACATATTCTAGATCGTGTTCACAAGTATGCATTATTAATTTTTGGTGCCAATCTACCTTGGCTAGAGATCGTTTTTATGTTGTATTTAATTATATCAGGGATATGTGTATTAATGCATATTGGTTCTTTACCAAACCAATGGGAATCAAGAATCTTTACAAAGTTCATACAACCTTTGAGCCTTAACTCAGAGGAATTCAGTAAAGAATAAGGAATAAAGAACAAGAGAATAGTGCCGTGTATTTCCTCCGCATTGAGGTCTATGTTAGTGCTTTCTCTATAATAAGCATTTAATATATTAAGTAATTTATTTCCCTTCTCGGTTGCACGCTCTGCGGCCAGGTATCATGGCTGTTACTTTAATTACATGGGAATCTAGCAGCACCTACTTTCAAATCCAGGAAACACGGCAGAATCAAATTGTGAGTAATAAAACTCTCAAATGAATGTCAATGGAATTTCATTTCAATATAATGACATCAAAGCTCAGTTATGAGCTACATGAAAAGAAAGATCAGCCTCATTACTTCAATGTTACACCCTTTTTGGACCAAAACATGAATTGCTTGGTTTGATTACCCACCTTGTTTACTGCACTTGGCTCTAAATGACTTCTGATTGTTCCTCCAAATCAAATCTATCTTCAAAGGTATTTCTTAACACTGAAGGGATTCAAAAGCCTATGCCATGGGCTTTAATCTGAATGCAAAAGAAGGAGGAGCTGGCAGTCTCTTTGTTATGAATTAATAAGCAACAAAGGGGGNAAAAAAAGANAGATTAGTATACCTGGATTCTAGCCCTCACTTCACAAATAATTAGCTAGGTTTGAACAAGTTACTCCAGTACGGGTCTTTGNTTCTCCAACTGTGTAATGAGGGATTTGGGCTAGAGGATTCCTTTTAGCTGTACTAGAATCAGCTCAATGTAGTAGGAGACTCTCAGGATGCATTGTTTAGACACGGAATCCTGCAACTTGGTGGAGAACGTTGAATGTTTATGTTATTGATATCGTGGAGTGGGTTACGTATCTAAATGATTTATATCTTGATTGGTTCATTTTTTGAGACAAGTCTTCACTTTGTCATAGTCCAGACTGGCCAGGAACTCAGGACCATTCTCCTGCCTTATGCTCATGAAGGCTGGGATGATAGGCCTCTGTTACCATGCCATATCTTTAGATATTTATTTAAGTGAAATCCTTTAACCGGAAGAAGGTGAAGGTAAGCTGAAGAATNATTGTTATTTTTTTGACAAAACAAAACAACTATTTTGAATAGTGTATACATNGTTGTGCTATAAGTAACACAGTATCTAATGTAAGCTTCCCAAAGCAGCAGAGAAATGNANTGTCCATGTTAGTAACTCATCCTGGGGGAGGCCCAACGTTCTGGATTCAGGACTCAGGTAATGTCACTGGGACCCCAGNTTCTCCCTCTATGTCCATCTGTGTTGTTGTCTTTTGTCTAAAGAATTAAAAAGAGGGCCAGGAGAGATGGCTTAGCATTTAAGAGTACTTGTTGCTCTTGTAGATGACTAGAGTTTGGGTCCCAGCATCCCCCTCCCACCCCCAACCCCCACTCGCCCAGTGGCTCACAGTTGCATCTAAGTCCAGATCTAGGGGATCCAGTGCCCTTTTCTAACTTCTCTGGACATTCTCACACAGGTACACACACACACACGCACACACACACACAGAGGCACAGACACTTATGCATAAATAAAAATAACAAAACATTCCTTACAAAAAGCAAGAGTTCTGCTAGAGGCTTTTGTAAAAGCAGAGAGTCACGTCCAGAAACCTGCAAGCATCTCCTGTCACCCGGTTAGCTCTGATTGGTATTAAGTTTCTCTCTGAGCCAATCATCGAAGACAACACAATCAAATAAAAATTTCAAGGCAATCAGGACATGGTCCTGGAGCTGAGAGACAGAGAACACTTCCATGCAGAGCATATGAGAGAACACACAGAATGAAACCCCACCAAGACATCACTGTGCCCTGACAGAGGGACTGTGGCGAGCAGAGAATCATACAGCAAATGCCTAGGACACAGCATCAAATATTAGGAACAAAGAACGGAAAAAAATTCAAATGACCTCTTTTCATAACAGCTTTGTTATTAAAAGTTACTAGGAATTCATGGGAGTGATCTAGGATAATTGACAGTCAGAAAAAAAANGGGGGGGCAGGACATGAGTTCCAAGTTCTAATTAGTTTTGTTTTGTTTTTCTTTTGTGACAGGATATCCCTATGTATGTAGCCCTGGCTGGCCTAGAATTTGCTATGTAGCTCAGATTGGCCTTGGATNTTTTATTTACTTTATTACAGCAACAAGATTGTGACTAATAGACTATTCTAACTCACATTTTTGCTTTTAGCTGGTGTGATGGTTGATCTTCATTTTTATCTTGATGAGATATAGAACTACCCTGGAAACACATCTCTGGTTCTGTGTATNGGGTTATTTCCAGAAAGATTTAAGTATGCAAGAAAAACCCCTCTGAGATGAACAATGATGATGTATGCCTTTAATCCCAGCACCCGGGAGGCAGAGACAGGGGGATCTTTGAGTTTGTGGGCAGCCTGGTCCACAGAGCGGGTTCCAGGAGAGCCGGAACTGTTACACAGAGGAAATCCTGTCTCGAAAAACTGAAAAATAAGAAGAAGGAGAAGGAGAAGGAGAAGGAGAAAGAGAAAGAAGAAAGAAGAGGAAGAGGAAGAAGGAGAAGAAGAAGAAGAAGAAGAAGAGAGAGAGGAAGGAAGGAAGGAAGGAAGGAAGGAAGAAAAGAAAGAAAGAAAGAAAGAAAGAAAGAAAGAAAGAAAGAAAGAAAGAAAGAACGAAAGGAAGAAAGAAAGAAAGAAAGAACGAAAGGAAGAAAGAAAGAAAGAAAGAAAGAAAGAAAGAAAGAAAGAAAGAAAGAAAGGAAAAGAAAGAAAGGCAGACAGACCCCTGAATGGGCAGCACCCTCAATGTAGGTGGCACCTTTCCACAGGCTGAAATCTTGGACTGAATGAAAAGGAGAAAGAGGACTGAGCACCAGCATTCATCTTTTGCTCCTTCCTCACTGCAGTTGCTTTGTGGCCAGCTGCATTATGCTCTGTGATGTTTTGAGTGAGAATGGCCCCAAGAGGCTCATATATTTGAATGTTTGGTATCCATTTGGTGCAACTGTTTTGGGAAGGATTAGGAGGCGTGGCCTCGTTGGAGGAGGAGCATCATTGGGAGTGGGCTTTGAGGTTTCAAAAGCCCATGCGATTCCCAGTTTCTCTCTCTCTGCCCCTTGCTTGTGTGTCAGGTGTAAGCTCCCAGCTACTGCTCCAATGCCATGCTTTCCTCTCTGCTGCCATGCTCCCTACCACGATGGCCATGGACTCCCCTCTGAAACTGTAAACAAGCCCCCACCTAAATCCTTTCTTCTTTAAGTTGCNGTGATCATAAGTTGCCGTGATCATGGTGTCGCCTCACAGCAATAGAACAGTAACTAAGACAAGCTCTTATTGCCATGACTTCCTGCCATAGTGGGCTGTACCCTCAAACTGTGAGCCAAAATAAGCCCTTCCTTTCTTATGTTCATCTTGTCAGACACTTTGTTGCAGCCACAAGAAAAGTGAGCACCACACCCAGCTTGATAGTTCACTTTTATTTCAAACCTTCCTTCTTGGCAGACTTGCTTTCATCTCTGCCAAGGTTGTGCTCAGTCATGTGCTCTCACTGGGCTCTTCGCTTTCTGTACATCATCCTGACCATGGTGTACTTGACATATTTGGTGATTACCAGATCGGCTAATTTCCCCAAGAATACATTGAGCTCAGAGGTGTCTGTTATGGCTCAACATAAATTCTACAGAGTCTGGAAATACAAGACAATAAATACTGACATGAATGAATAATTAGCTAACAATAAAATAAAGTAATTTGGGTAAGGAATAGGCATGACATTGGTTCAATTTATTTGCATACTGAATACCAGACAGTGCTTGCGTGTGAGTACCATTTAGTAGATACTTCTTGGGTTAATGCATTAATTGCTAAGACTTTATTTGGTAATTTTAAAATAATTTGTTATGATAGTTTTGGTTCCAAGAGAAATTTGGATATATACATATTTTTTTTTAAAAAGTCCCAAGGACCCAAATTATTATTGAATTCACAAGCATGTCTATGCACCATTGATTTTAGAGTCATTTAAACCATTCTGTCTTAGACAGTGTCTGCGTAGTTAAGAACTCAAATTGGATCCAGACAGTAAAGGAAAGTACCACGAGACATAGATACCTCATGGATTTCTAAAGAGGAGCTCACGTTTTCCTTTAGCTTGTTCTTGACTACTTTATGACAGCTTTAACAGGCGTGGCTGTGTGTACATTCGACTCTGCAAATTAAAAGGGAGAAAGAGTTTATGAAAGAATGGAAAGGAGTTGACTATAAGTAAGTTGTTAGGGAATGGTCCAAAGGCAAATGCAGGAATGCACGTATGCACGCATACNCACATGCGTACATGCAGGACAAAGAAGTGGCAAGTTACTTAATTGTGGGAGCTTTCTTATATTGACTCTAAGGACATTTAAAAGTGTTTGAATATGTGATTTTTGTTAAAATACTTTTGACTAATTAAGAAATGACCAATTCAACTTCTGGTTGAGGGAACGCCTGGTACTTGTCAGGGTGTTTCAGTTCAAAATAATTAAAAAAACAAGTTCCAAAACTCCCGGAGCTTGCCCTCAGGGATTTCCAGTTCTTGGCTCTCTGCAAGGACCCATTCCCTCAGGGTTGCAAATGGCCAACATTTCATTGTACTTCCTCAGCTAAATTTCCTGCTCGTAATAAAAACACACAGGGTTTCCTGTCCAGCTTCCCTTGTTTGTGTGTTGTCATAGAACCTGTGCTTGCAGTTGGCCATAGAAGTGACAACAAAAATATAAACTATGAGGAAATCATTTTTCTCATGTCAAGGATGGAATTTTAAAGTGATATCTGTGGCTGATGTATTGTCTTCACCTGTGAAATGATAATGTGAGGCAAATATTTAGAAATATTTGAAGGACATGAAATGCCAGCAAGATCAGTAAAGAGGAGGTGCCATTGTTCCCCATTAAAAGAAAAATGAGAAGATATAACAATAGAATATTGTTATTAACTATTCTGAGCACAAGCACCCTGAATCACCTTGAGTAACAGTTTCCTATAAATATTAAGTAGATAAGCTAAGGGTCACCCTACCAGGTACCCACAGTTTGGGTAAGCTGAAGATGTCAACATCACATTGAATGAAAAGAAATTACATTTTGTTATGCTCATAGCAGAAACAATATGACTCATTGACCTAAGATCACTGCATAATTGTTCTGCTTTTTAACAATCCTTCATATTTATATTGCTGTCTGACCCAGAGCAATTAGATGAAATGGCCTCCGAGAAGATTGTGTTATTTATTACATGTCATTTGCTGTGACAATATAGCTGAGTCGAACAACTCAGGCAAGGAAACGTTTACTTCAGCTCATAGTTTCAGCCTGAGGTGTTTGGGCTGCCTTGCTGTGGGGCTACGGTGTGGCAGACATGGCGCTGGTAGTATGTGCTGGAGGAGACTGTTGTCCTCATGGCAAACAGGAAACAGTAGGGTCGGGAAGGGTCAAAGGATAAGATCCAGTTTTCAAAGACACACCCCAGCTAGACTTCCTCGAGCCAGTGCCTACCTCCTAGAAGCCCATTCAGTTACAAACTCATCAATGAAATGATCCATCAATGAAGTTAGTGTCCTTACAATCCAAGCACCTCTCAATAGACTCACCAGCTAGCNTAGTTAAGCTGTTCTGAGGGACACCTCATATCTCAACCATAACACTCACTGACAGAATTACATCATCCTGGGGCACGACTAAGCACAGTCACATTTCTTTCTAGTCTTAGATCTGCTTCAGTTGTCACATACATTGAGACACCATCTCCTGTGTGCTAGGCTATTTATCCTCCTGGAGATAGCCACTGGCCCACAGCCTCTGAAGTAGAACTAACAAGACCCGATATCCAATTCTATCGAACATTTACATATCTTTGTCAGGTACTTATAATGACAAATGCATTTACTTCTTTCAGACAAAACAATCCATGAGCAAAATGCTCAGGTATTCTGACAATGCTACAAATACAGTGCACAGGAAATGGGCAGTATTTCGAGTTTTCGGTGCAACTGGATTGCTCTGACATTGGAATTGGGGACTAATTAATGTTACTCTTATTAGGCCTGTTATGGAGCTGGAGGAGTAGAATGTTTCTTTTTTTACTTCAGGTCATGTACTGTTGAAAGCTAAGATTTTCAANTGAGGCTAAGAAATTCAAGTCACCACAAGGAAGAAGAAACTTTCTAGTGTTTCTAAAAGGCATGTGAACAGGAAGAGCCTCAGAGACCTGAAAGGAAGCAGATAGACCTCACCAGGTGAGCATGAGCCAGGGTGGGGGAGTGGGCTCATTCCTACCTCCTTTTAATTATCTGTAGGAGGAATCAAATAGTTTGTGGATACAACAAAGGTGCTATTCTTAGCACTCAAGTTTAGGGAAATGTCAGACCAATATGATTTACGGAAGGAAATGGCGGAATTTGTTTTGTTTTNTTTTGTTTTTTTTTTGAGATACAGTCTCACTGTGTTGCCCAGGCTGGCCTTGAACAGGCTCTAATCCTCCTGCCTCAGCCTTGTGACTACTGGGATTATAGGTGTATTTCACTACTGCTGACCAGTCTTTTCTTAGGTGAATCTTGTGGCCATAATAAGTCTATCTAAAGGAGACCGACAGTCCTTCTTTCAAAGTATTCCACATGTATTTGGTAAAAGAAAAACAACAACAGAAATATTACTAAGCAATCGTCATGCTAGTGAGGGTAACACACTTTTGGAATAAGAGGCAGGCCACTCAAATAAGTAAACCCAAGCCAAATTACTTTCTTTTTGTGTGTCCTTTAAAAACGTTCATTGTGAGACTTGCTTCTTTTTGTAAAACATGCTATTTGCCTAATGGAAGGACATGTAAACTCTTTGTTTGAACACCTAGATAAATAAATAAATGAATAAACAAATAAGTCCCTTCTTAAATAAAGAAATAATAAGGATCAGAATGTTTCTAAATGAGATAACAAACATTTTCGTGTAGCTTTCTCTTTTCTTCAACATTTGTCTGGTCTCATCACTTGAGTCATTTTNCATTCTTTTAGAATCCTGCCCCACAGCACTGAGAATCTTCTGCAGAGGTTAATTAGTAGAGGTTGGGCCTTACAGTGCCCAGGTGAACAGGGGAGAGTCCAGAGGTTTCTAGAACCCTCAGACAAGTGTTGGAGTTTTCCAGAGGTGAAGTGAATGCTGACTGCACCCTGAGGTATCTGCTCTCAAATCTAACCAGTCCATCCTGTTGATTTATTAATTCCTAATGATTTGGGAAATGCTGAAANGGACGCGAACTGAGCCTCTGTCTTCTTGGCTAATGCGTTTTACACTTACCCATTGTTCTCTGATCCTTCCCAATAATATGATAATTAGGACCAAATTAAGATGATCTTTGTATTAGCAGAGCAAAGAAGTTTGAAAGACAGTAGGAGATACAATTGTTAGTAGNAATGCAAAATGGATTTGAAAGTCTCACTGGGGAAGGTAAATTGAAAGGGTTGTTAAGATATGACCAAANAGNGTACATGTTCCGAGCAGGGATGGGTCATCAAACTGTCACCCCTGGGACCAATCTGCTTTACTGTTCTCTTTGGTAAGTAAAGTCTCACTGAAACACAGCTGTTGTGATTATGGTTATGGATTGGACATGGTTGCTAACTGTCTATAGTGGCAAGTTGAGTAGCTGGAAAAGTAAAACCAGAAGTACTTTTTATATACTGTTGATCCCCACTCACAAAACTGTGAGCCCCCATTTCAGACACCACTGTGTTATTTATTTATTCATAATCATTCTCTCTCTCTCTATATATATGTGTGTGTGTGTGTGTGTGTGTGTGTGTGTGTGTGTGTGTGTACATGAAGAGGTCAGAGGACACGTTGAGGGAGTTGTTTCTCTCCTTCTACCATGCAGGTTCCAGCGATTGAATTGACACTGTCAGTCATGGCTTCGGTGCTTTTACAAGCTGGTCTAGATTTCACTATTTTTTGGTACCAATGACTGTCTCATTCTCAAGGTATAAGATTATGGGATGGGAGAACTGCCTAATTGAAGGCTTTTCTCCACTCTCCTCTAGATATAGTTTGCATGTAAAATGGCTCCCACAGGCTCATCGTGATTTGAGCTCTGGTTCCCTAGACAGCAGTGCTGTTTTTGGAGGCTGTTTAACCTTTAGGAGGCGAGCCTCTCTGGTGGAAGCATGCTATGAAGGCAGGCCCCTGCTTACTCTGTCTTCTTCCTGGCCTGCTGTGATATGAGCATCTTCCTGGCCTCCTCACAGTTCCATGGTCACAGACTACATGTCAAGGAAAGAATATGAATTAATCAGATAAAAACCATTTCTTTAATAAAAAATTTTATTTTTCTTTTATGTGTCTGAATGTTTTATCTGCATGTATGTATGTGCACCATGTGCATGCAGTACTCAATGAGGCCAAGAGAGGACATTAATACCTCGGGAACTGGAGTCAGACTGCTGTGAGCTGCCATGGGGTGCTGGGATGAACTCAAGTCCTAAGCAAGAGCAATGGACGGATAGTCTTAACCACTAAGCCATTTCTCCAGCCTAGAAAACTATTTTTTTTAATCTAGAGACTTTTGGAATTATCAAACTAAGATTTTCCTCTTCAACTGACAAATACAAGTCAAGGGGCAAGNCTGCTGTTTAGCTCAAGGACACAGCGGTGATGAGGCTTTCCTCTTGTTCTTACTTCACTTTAGTCTCTTATTTATTTTGTATAAATTTATTCTCTCTTATTATATCTACAATGGTTATCATAACGTTATACTTTTGAGTGTGTACTTTAAACATGGAGGTTTTAAAGAAAATCTGGCAAAGTCACCCCTGCTTATGTTCGATAAATAGAAATCTTTTAACATCCCCACTCTGTGTCTTACTAATCAAGAGTAGTCGCTATCACCTGTACAACTTGGCACTCTGTGATTTGATAGCTATGACTTAGACATTTTTCCCATCCCCAAAGCACAGTGCCCCTTAAGTACAGCTTCATTAAACTGTCCGCTAGTTTTCTTAAAGTGAAATATAGGATTTTCCTTAAGCAGTAAAATAATATTGGACCACAGTATTGACCATACAAATACTTTAAAATAATTTCAGTAAATAGTGTNTTTCTTAAAAAAATAATCTCTTAAGCTTGAAAACCTAAGTTACTCCCTTTTCTGGCTCACTGGCTTTTAAAACGCAATTACGTTATTTTATATGCATGAGTGTTTTGCCAAAATATATGTCTGTGCACCACATGCATGCCTGGTGCCCACAGAGACCAGAAGACAATGTCAGATCCCCGGGAACTGGAGTTACAGGTGATTGTCAGCCACCANGTGGGTGCTGGGAATTGAACTAAGGTCCTCTGGAAGAGCGGACGGTGCTCTTAACCACAGAGCCATCTCCCCAGACCTCTGGCTTACTGGTTTTTAAGGATATTTAGACTGTACCTTTCCTCTGAGTTACTTAGACTCTTGAAGATCATGGGAACCTTTGTCTAGGTGTGACTTCTCTCAGCCATGTTTTGTGTAAGGGAAATGGTTTCCATCTGTCTCTACTACTTCACAGCCAAAACATNTGCACACAGGTTGGGTGAATGCCTCCCACAGGGTTCACTCCCCTTATTTCAAGTCGTGGACAGAAAGACTTCAGATTATAGGAAAGAATTTGTCTTTGTGTTGTGTGTGTGGGTCCCCCGCCCCCCTTCTTCCTTCAGGACTTAAAATGGCGTTGGGTCGTGAACCTGCCTTACATCTTCCAATGAACATGTAATTATCAGTGTTGGTGAGCGAATTTAAGACAATGTTAGATCATAGACAGCATAAAATATAAACAGGAAATGACTCTAAAAATATGTGAAATTTATTTTCATGCNTGTCTTAAACCTTAGTGGCCCAAATATGTTGCTTTCCTATATTTCTACCTCCCTGGAGAAATGCCCCATACCAAAGCCAAGCAATTTTGAAAATTAAAAACATATTTTATTAATAGCTCAAATACAGGAAGAACACAACAGCCCTTCCTGATGATGTAATTGAACCTGATGATTTGAATTAAAAATATGCTAACATCTGGTAGTTCCTCAAACATGGCCTACCAGGAACAGAATAAGCTAACCTCTGAAGTACACTATTCATGCTTTCTCTACTTTTTTTTTGGAAAAGAATCATGGCCCTTTAATAGCAGTCTACATGATGAAAAAGAAAAATAGAGAATATTAGGCTTTAAAGCTCTGTTCAAATTCACCAGAAATGTCAATCACTCACAGCAAGGCTTCTGGAGGCCTGAGTATCAGACAGGAGGTGAAAAAGAAAATCGCCCTCCTTGACATTATTTGAGCTTGTTTCTCCCAAGCCAGGACAAAAAGTAATACACATTTTTCATCGTGATAGAATTTTGGATAAAGCACAATAGACAAGTACATGGGTATAAACTTAAATTAACATAAGGACTTAAAATAGGTCCTCTCACACTGAGTTGTTACTATGACATTGTTGGAATTTGAAAGGAATTAAATTAGATTGTAGCAATTTTGAATATTTATCTTTATATCCACAGACCACTCCCCCCNAAAAAATGAATATACAAAATTTCTTCCATTTCAATTTTCAATGAAATCTCAACTGGGGTTTTTCATACTATAAATACAAAAAGACAACCGAAGAGCGGCTTGCTTTTTTCTAAAATTAGAAAGGGATAAAGATGGAAATGAATGTGTCACGTGATTCTTAAGAAAAGGAGCTGTTTGTTTAGAGAACTGAAAATCACCGAGTTTTTACGTTTTTGTTCAGGGCATGGAAAATTACCAGAAAGATTACAGGCGATCTCCCCAAAGCAGCTTCCTGCTCAGTTGTGGAAATGCTGGATTTTAGTCCCTCATTCCTGATCCCAGAAAATGTTCTTAGAAGGAAACAGACTTTCTGTGTGGGGTCTTCAAGAACAAACAGATCTCGTCCATGATCTGGTCAGAGAACGTGTGCTGTGCTTCTGTCCCTCTGAACATCATGGAAAACTGCCAGCCCTGCCTCAGGCAGCAAACAGANCGGCCTCAGTGTTCCCTCAGCAGCCAGAGTGTAGCTCTCAGCAAGCAAGTGAAGAAATGGAGCNATACTCATTTGTGTAGCAGAACATCCAGGAAAACTGAGAAACGCCATCTCTTGATCTCTTGATAATGAAGAAATTCATTATGGGCAACTCATTATTTAATTTTTAATAACTTTATATTTTTGTATGGTATCAAAATTGCAGGAAATGCCTTTAAGAGTAGAGATTAAACCTATGTACTATTTGTGAAATGTTTGTATTTTGCTTTGTCACCCTGCTTTTCTCCCTACTCTTCACATGCGCGCGCGCGTGCGCACACACACACACACATACACACACACACACACATCATTTTTTTGAGGAATCATTTGGGAGTAAGGGGACATTTTGCATCTAGTTCCAAACAAATTCCATGGGATTTTCTCCTTGTGTATGATTATTGTTCTCTTCTCCAAAAGTGAGGAACTTGACTCCCATTGTCATGACTATGTACTCATTTGTTCTCATCTAGAATACATGAAAGGCCATCTCAGGACTGCTCATCACATTACTGGAATCTTACCAGGTGAAGTTCACCGTTTATAATTCTGNCAAGGTATAATGTATGCAGCGGAGCTGAAGAATCTTAAGTCTACCATTTGATGAGTTGTGACAAATTCATGCATTCACTTCTACACCCTTATCAGGACAAAGAAAAATTCCAGCCAGGGTAGTGGCACACATCTTTATTCCCAGCACTTAGGAGGCAGAAGCAGGCGAATCTCAGTGAGTTCGAGGTTAGCCTGGTCTACATACTGAGTTCCAAGACAGCCAGGCCTACATAGACTCTGTCTCAAAAACACAAAAAGGTTGGGGATTTCCATTGTCTAGTTCTTTGACAATTGTCCCCCTCAAAGCAAATTAACACGAAGTAAATAAAATAAGTGAAATGACAACATAGTATAATAGACTTAAGAAAACAAAAACTATCTAACTCTAGAGGGGGGAAATGTATTTTTCTTTTAAATTATTTTTAAAAATCCTTAGCCACACTGATTAGTAGAAACAGAAAAGAAGACATGAACATAAATCTGTATTATAGCAAAATGTAAAAGGGACTCTGGTGGCATGTACTTTTTCAATTTATCAATACAAATGAGACGGAAACATTCCTGGAAGGGCATAGCTTAACAATACTGACATAAGAAGAAGTAGAATGCAGGACTAGCCCTTTATCTGTTAAGGAAACTGAATTTACAATTAAAGCACATCACTGTGGTTTAGCAGCAAACCGAAAGAAACCTTTACCTAGGAATGACACAAATCCTCCACAAACATATTTTAAAGAAATATAAGAAATTCCATCAGATCAACAAAACTCTGACTTCAAGGCAAAACAAAGACATTACAAATTGAATAACAT
>LZPO01007960.1:476423-493641 GCA_001675575.1 Neotoma lepida
GAGAGAGAGAGAGAGAAAAGGAGAGAGATGGTGGTGGTGTGGTGGTGATTGATGGTGGTGGTGGTGAATCACTGCTTTAAGTTTTTTACTTCTGGTCATTGACCAATGATTTTGTCCTGTTTTTGGCTTATTTCCTGAGCTTGGGAGTCCTGGAGAAGCTCTTTGTTTACCTTGCACATGTTTGAGTGGGCTGGTCTCTCTCTTATGCTTTCATTAATGCGACCATCAGCTTCTTGTGTTAGGGACCCCACAAAAAATCCAGTGGCAGTCTCTCTTACTCTGTATCAATATGTCCTCTTTTTGTGAGATTTGAGGCAGAAGTGAAGTGCTTTTGAACAGGTCTAATATTTTTAGCACAGAGGTGGTCAGATCAAGTGGTGGTAGAGCCAGATGAGAAAATGAGAAGAAAGGTGGTTGCATGACTTATTTCGAATCACCCTGCTTGGCTAACTGTCTAGGCTGGAGCTGAGTTTCAATCGTCTGACCCTAAAGCAATGCACTATTCACTTCTCCAAATTACAAATGCTGACATCCTCTGTCAAATAGCTAATGGGCATTTGCTATGCACTTANATTCTAAAGCAAATTGGCGTTCTGGGAAACCACATACTGTATTAGAGTTCAGTGACTCTGCTGATTACAGTGTTATTTCCTGTCTTTGGAACTCAGAGGGTGGCATGTGTTTTTTCTTTGCTCCCATAGTTTCGTACCCCCTCCACACCTTTAGCCCTTACGGTGTTGTGCTTGTCTGCTAAGAGTACATGGTAGGAACAGTCTGTGTGGGAGGAGAGGGATGTACAAACCCATCTCCTCATTGCTCTAGTTCTCTGTGCTATTTCTACAAATTGCTTCAGGACGTTCATTTAAATGCCCATCTTGAGAGGGAACTGTTATCAACCCTTTGCCTAATAACCCCCGTCGCATCATTTTATCGCTTCCTTCAGCTGGTCCCATTCATTCTCAGGTTAGATCCTGTGCTGGTGACTTAAGAGTGTTGTGCTGTGTCAACTGTAGATACTGTAGATCCAGGAAATGGACAAGGTTTCTCTGCACACTATTTGAAAAGTTGGGGAAGCTCTACTCAAACCTCTAGTTTAGCATAATAATCTGATGTATAACCTCCTCCACCTCTTTGTTTTAGTTTTTTCCTTTGAGATTTGGTTTCTCTTCGTAGCCCTGGCTGTCCTAGAATTAGACCAGGCTAGCCTCGAACTCACAGAGCTCTGCTTGCCTCTGCCTGGGATTAAAGCATATGTCCACCTCTTCTCTCATCTCTCTTATCCCTAATTCCAGATCCAAATGCAGCAGGCTCATGGTGCCTTCTCTTCTGACTTGTGGATATGTCAATATTTTAGTTGTTTCTATTCCAAGAGGCTTACTCTTGCTTTTGGTGTTTTTCCTTTATAAGACACTTTTGGTTACCATTTTGTGACATACGGTTCCCTCTGAAACATGAACTGCCAATGCCCATTTGACCGGAGCACCACGACTTCTTTCTTAATTGGATCAGCTCTTCCGAGGCAATTTTCCTCTCGGTGTGTTGGATGTGAAGGATTGGAACAGGCTCCTCCTTTACTGTGTTTTCCAAAAGTTCACGAAGTCTCCGATTAAAAACAATCTGTAATTAATTCATTCAGTTCAGGGACTGTTTAACAGCAGGACTAAAACACTTTTGAGTCGCACTTGACGCCAGCCAGCTCAAGGACCGGACAGATGCCAAAATATTTTCCATTTGTGTTTTGGTATTTCATATTTGCTAAATATGAGCCATTATGTGATATATTTACATATATATGATGAGCATGAATCAAAACATTTCCCTTCTGATTTTCTTAATTGGTTGTGGAAGGAAAAATGTCTTTAATCTTGTTTGTAAATGACGCTTAATTTTCTTAGTGTTAATTGGTGGTAATACGAAAGCCTCCTAGTTTACCAACCAGACAAATACAGGAAGATCTTATTTACGGATTTAATATCCTTAATGATTCTAGCACCTGGGGCTACTCTGTATGGCTATAGTCTATGTGACTCTATGTAAGTGGTAACACTGGCAAGGTGAGTTGATACATCTTGTAAATTATAGACCTACCAGTTCCAAAGCAAAACATTGTGGGAGAATGAATTAATCAAATCAATCTTTAGCAAAATGTTTTCATGGATACTAATCAGGTGTTTTTCCCAGCTGTGTCCTGCTAGGCTAATCTGGACTCTTCTGAGGGACAAGGAAAACTGCAGAATCAATGGGGGAATGATAACTACCAGAGAGTATAACCAGCGGAAAAGCAGCAGGCTTGTAATAGTCTTTTGTAATAAAGGGCTTGAAATTGAAAGACCTCAATTGACAGTTTATTGACACAAAAATTGCCTACCTGGCCCATACAAGCCCTTGTATCATTTCTAAAAGGTTGAGAAAGGGCTTTTCAAACTCTGTTTACACTTATATTCAAATTAAGGAGAATAACCTCACGATTGAAATGACTGAAACTCGTGACAAAGGCTCATCTGATGGAAGGCTGATCTGGCCACACACTGTACTAAGCCAGAATTCAATAGGCAATCACAGATGGGCCTCCTTCCATCCCTCACCCCCATTTAAACACACATGCCTATATCGGGCACCGGTCATCAGATAGGACAGCTACATTCTGTCCAAGTTTTCTGAATGGCTGTATCATAGGGCTTGGGAAATGCAGAAGGCAGAGAAGCTCTATCCTTATATGATTAGATTTTTTTTTTGTATAGATGAGAGAGAATATAATCCTGTATTTATCTTCCTTCCTCAGATACCTTCTTCCTTTCTATAGTCCACCTGGGACAGAGGAGGAGATGACTTTTGAACCACTCAGGAAACTTGTTTATACTTTGAAATAAGCAATCTGATTAGCCTTATCATTATTGGGTCCTGCCTAATTCAGCTGTTATTGGAGCCCATAAAGTTACATGGACCTTTTATTGCTCAGCTTTCCTGCTGGAGCAAAAGGCCGCATTTTGATTAATAGCTGATTGCCACAGAATTACTAACACGACTTTGTGTGGATGTGGGGACGGGGTGCTGAGCTTTTTTAAAAGTCAAGGAAGAAAACTCACCAACTCTTCCATAAGAGAATAAGACAACATGGAGTATTAAATAAAACAGGGCTGAAAATGTTTTGTCACTTGGCACCAGATCACAGTTATTGTTGCCAAAAAGCATANTGAGGAAAAAGGAACAAGAACCATGATAAAGACTATGGGCTAGCAAATACTCAGTTCTTTAGAAAAAAAATAAAATAAATGTATTTATAAATTTATTTACTTATTAAGTAAATTTGAGGAAAAACAGAGACTCTAANAGGGAGAAAACTCTTAACAAGTATTTTAGAAGGGGTGGGAGCATCAGGGAGAGTTGGAGGGAGGGAGGTGTATGGAGAGGATCAATACACATTGTGTAAATACACAGAACTTTTAAAGAATAAAAAAAAATTAAAGAATGAGATTCAAATAAAACAAGTATTTCACATGGCNGAGTATGTACCAGTAGTAAACGTGATAAGACAAAGACACTTGGGTGTGCATTCNGCACAAAACTCTGTGTCTTCAGTCCCACAANGACAGCGTAATCCCATTCCATCCAGACATGAAGATCCAAGGAAAGCCATTTCCTGNTGTGAACCCACAGTGTCAGTGATGGTGTGGATCACCAAAAATTAAAGTTGCTTCTGTTGAGTCTGGGATTTCCTCCAGGTTTATGTGCATGGATGGTAGAAACAAGAAATAAATGGAATGTGTACACACTATGTCATATACTAAAGTACAACTTGGTTCAACTAACAACTTTAAGTATTATAATTACTTTGAAAACTAGTAAGATAAGAGAATTGGAAATCTGCAGAATCCTTTAGTGAGAAAATAAAATGGTAACAATGATGAGACATCAAAGCTAGAAGNGTCCCTGAGGTCCTCAGTCCTGCTTCAACATATGATCTGTGGAGGCAGAGGGTTAGTGGAGAAATAAACGAGGAAAAAGTAGGGAGGTGGGGGTAATTTGTACNCAAATTAGATTTTGAGAACGGCTAACTCAAACACTTCTGCTTGCCCTCTTTTTTCCACAGTGTGAGACTTTTCAAAATCTCTGCCCCCTCTGTGCATGTGTTTGAATGGGGTGTGTGTACATGTTCATGTAGATGTTTATATAATTGAATGCAAGTATATTTGTGCGTGCATTGTGTGTACGCGTGCGCGCGTGTGCATGTGCGTGTGTGTGTGTGCGTGTGCGTGTGCGTGTGTGTGTGTGTGTGTTATTGTTGTTGTCTTTGAACTTCAACAGGAAATAGCTGGGCATCTTTGACTCTTAGGCAGCGTTTATCTCAGCATAAGAGACTATCGGTATTGAGGACTGGAAAAAGCACAATATAGAATTCATNTCCTTGAGAGAAAATCTTAGATTCAGACAAATCTAGGATGGGGCCATTTAGATTAAAAAAGACAGGGACTTTGTGGAGTGCAACACGTTTGGGTGAGGCCTGGCATTCAGTAATTTTGCAAGCTCTCAGGCCATACCAGTGCTGCTGGCTCAGTGGACCACACCTTTGAATAATTTGGGGCTGAGTTATGGGATAATGGGAAGATTTTCTGTGTATTTGTGAAGAAAGGAAGATGTCAGGGGGATGGATCCCAAGCATCCTCCATTTATTTCACAGTTTNGCTGCAAAGAGGATGTATCAGTTGGCTTTCCACTGCTGTGACAGAACATTTGAGAAACAGAACTTGGAAAGAACCCAGGTTGATCTCNCTTCATGTTTTCAGAGGTTTTAACCCATGATCACTTGACTCTGTTGTTTGTGGGATGTGGACAGCATAAGATCCTCGTGCTCACAGATAAGTGCTAGGGAATCCACGTATGTTAAGCACTCATTCTTGTTGCTTCAACAGAAGAGGTGTATACCTGTTTTCCACCCAGAAGGCTGGGAGTGGATGTAGTTAATGGCCTGGTAATCTGTGCTATCCNNAGGCCACACCCAAATCCCCCAGACTATTATCCCAAATTCTTCCTCCNCAGACTATTTATTATCTTGAGTATTGTCTATCAGTCAACAGAACCTATCCTCAGGGGAGATGTCATGTGTATTTTTACTCTGTTNCTTGATGACCTCTACAATGACGTAGACCACACTAGATGGCTCCCCTAGGCCCTTCAGCTGTAGAACCCATTCTTATGGAAGAGGTCACATGTACTTTGCAAAAGAGTCTTGATGTAGTCATGCCTTAAGCTTTATTTAGTGGTAATTGTCACCAGGAAACATTTTCCTAAGATTGTACTGTACTTAAACATGTCTAAAACAAACGGCTCATTGCCAGTTTGAACCAGCCTGACCAAGTTATGTTCAACTGTTTTTCCTTCTTGCCTCTGTTGGCCGTAAGCATTTTTCAGGGACGCCCCCACAGTGGGTTTGTGGGGAGGCAAACTTTACAACAAGGAGAATGTGATAGAACAGAGCCAGTCATACTATAACAAGCTGGCGACCGAGAGAGAGGAGGGTGTGGAGGCCAAATGTAACCTTTGAGGGCATGCCCCAGTGACCTACATCTACCACTAGGCCCTGTATCCTAAAGTTCCCATGACTCCTCAGTAGCTGTGAAGCTATGAACCAGCCAATGAGTGAGTGCACATATGAAGGCAGAGCTTTATAATTTGATCACTTTCCAATAGTCCCCACCTCTGAATACTGCTTATTAGGGACCGAGCCTTCATCACATAAGCATGGGAGAGACATTTTAAGCTTGGAGCTCTAGCAGAGTAGAAACAGAGACAAAATATCTCTGATAAAATATTGAAGAGAACTCAGCAATCATTCTAGATCATAGATTATTTATTTAGACAGTGTTTCCCCTGAATTTTCCATTTCATTCACCGATTTTCTTCTCAGAGACCAGAGAATGGCTCCAAGTGGGAGTTCCCTCTACTATTTACTTAGTATTTTTTGGGGGGGGTTGTTTATTTTGTTTTATGTGCACTAAAACTTATCTGAATGTATATATGTGCGTGCCTGGTGCCTCTGCAGAGGTCAGAAGAGGGNATGGGATCCCTTGGAGTTACAGATATTTGTAAGCCACTATGTGGGAATCAAACCCAAGTCCTATGTCAGAACAACCAGTGCTCTAAGGTGCTGAGCCACCTCTCCAGCCCCCTCTTCCACGACCTTCTCTTGAGCCCCAGCTTCCTGATCTCTTTAGTGAGGGAAAATGTCTGACCATTTGAAACGAGAACTATGTGTGAACCTCCCACTAGTCCCTCATTTTTTTGTTTCTCAAAAGGAATCAGCAAGTGAAATCCTGCACTGGAAGGGAATACATGCTTTGGATGCCAGAAATCTGCAGTTCCAGGGCTATTGTTTTATCTCCATCCTTGCTGAGACAGGCACCCATTCCAAGAGGGCCTCTGTCTTCCCATCAGCAAATACAAGCTTCTGTAGGGGAATGAGCGGTGCATATGGCAGTAGGCAGAAGTGTTTTGTTGTGGCTAAAAACACAGTCCCATGTTGTTATTTTTAATTAAAGATACTTATTTCTGTCACACAACAAGATAATTTTTAGACAAAGGCTTTGTGTAGACTGTCAAGGAATAAGTTTTCCATCACTATGCTGTATCTTAAACACTCNCTCTGGATGAGAAAAACTCCAAGAGAACAGAACACATCGTGGTGTAGTCACCGGGGGTGGAAGTGGGGGGAAGGCAATTCTTGCAGCCTAAGATGTACAAATCAATTACTGACCTATCTTGCTGAGCCAGTTGGATCTACCTAAGGAGATTGGGTGTGGCCAGGAGGGTGGGGATGAGCCAGTAGGTAGTGATGAGTGACTCAGGGCCACAGAGATTCTTGGTACGGTTGTAAATACATCAAAGNAGAAAACAGCCCCTTCATATAAACTGTTACACTGTTAGACCCCGCCCTCAAACAGCTGTGAAATCCCTTCACTTCTCTGACCCTCAAATGGACAGAACGTTCGAATTTAGCTTTTGACTTTTAGTGGAAATTAAAATAATGTATGCTAAGTGCTTATCTAACAAGCACTATGGGACAGCTCTCATTGTGTTTTATTGTAATGTCTGCCCCANTGAGAACTTAGGTCTCCCAAGAAGGGACAACCTGGGACTGTCTGCCTGTTCCCAGCCTCCCTTTCCCGGGAGACAATCAGACGTGACAGGGAGTCCAGTCAAGCAAGAACTCTTTTTATTTTATTTTTGAAAAACAGTCAGCCCATTTTTAAAGCCTAAAACCANAAGGCTAGAGAGAGGGGTGGGGTAGATGCCCCGTCAGGACAATCAGGTCACCCAGACCTAAACAGCTTAGGTTTCTCCCTCCTTGCTTCCTCCACAGACCCCCACAGACCTTTGTCAACAACTTGGTTCCTTCCTCCCTGGACCATCTTTACTTGTAAATAACTTGGCTCTGCAGGCCCCTATAACGTTTTTCTGGTTATTGTACACTTTACTATTGCCATAGTTACTTTTCTTGTGGCTGTGACAAAACCCGGGACAGTAGTAGCTTAGGGGAGGAAGGGCTTGTTCTGGCTCACGGTTTGGAGCAACATAGTCCATGGCGGAGGGAGTGTGAGGCCACAGCTCTCGTCATGCCTGCAGTCAGAAAGGCGAAGAGTGAGTGCCGGGTCTTTTCCTGATTTCCTTCTTGAGCTCAAGACCCCAGCTCTTGGGATCATGCCAGCCACATGAANGATGGATCTTCTATCCTCACTTAACTCGCAGGGGAAATAACCTCACAGACAAGCCCCCTAGGTGTGTCTCCCAGCTGCTTCCAAATCCAGTCAAGCCGACAAGCAATGTGGAACATTTTTCTATTATCATTCATTTTGCTGGTTTCCTTCCTTGTCTTTGCCATCACCCCCCTGGCTTGCCCCCAGGACATTAAAGCTGGAGCTCTGTCCTCTGCTCTCCTCTCTCATGCTGTCACCTCTGGTCTCAGTGGACCCCCCAACCCACTTCCCTCCACTTCTTTTTCATCTGCCAACTGCCATATTCCCCACGTGTATTGTNTACTGGTTTCCCCAAAGCTGCAGGCATGCACGGCCTGTTGGACATCCCAGGTACAGAGCCAAGGCACAGAGCCAGCTCTTAATTACTTTCTAGAAAGTTAGTTTTTAAGTGCTAATGTAGCACATCCTAAATCCTATGCANGTAGGGCCTGGGATTGGCTGGGAGGTGTTAAAGTATTTTCCCAGCCTGCTCTGCCTTTTATAACCTTGAACAAGTCATTTTCGGTCTTCTCTTCTCACTTCCCTAATGGAAAGATTAGGGAGATAATATCTGTAAGGTGCTATCTAAATATGAAATGAGGTATCAAGGAAATAAATATCCGACGGAGCCTGTCAGAAGCTGCCGATCCTCTCAACAATGTGTTTTTCTGTGACCTTCAGTCTCCTAGGAGTGGTTCAGGAAGCAATAATGCATAAGTTAAGAACTCTTCCTGCCCTCCTTGAAGTGCCTCTCCCGCTTGTTCGCTGCAGGCAGACTTCCAACTACCCCTCCAACAAACCTTTCCAGAGCACCTACTGTGGGCTGAGTGGTTGACAGGTTAGAAGCTGGGAATTTAGGCATGAAAATGTAGTGCCGGTCTTTAGGAAGATTGAATTCTTAGGGGAGAGCTGGAAACACAAGCTATGCGGTATATGCAGGACGGAGGTGTGTGAAGGATTTTAATATAGGTGCAGTGGAAGGAGAGCCTTTGTCAAACACATGCAGGTTTCCTTGAAGAGGTTTCTTTGACCTTGCCCCTCAAGAGCTGAGTTGGGCAGGGTAAGGAAAACCTAGGGTAGGCAAAATAAAGAGTGAGTGTGTTGGCCTGGCAAGAGATTCCATCCAAAGGCAGCAGGGAGGGTGCTGATGCACAGGACAGTGGAAGAAGGGCTGGTGGTGTCAAGCCTGCAAAGGCATCCAGGCTGCAGAGAACGGTGCTGCTACGAAGCTAAACATACTCTGTGAAGAGGCTGAGAAGTGCAGGAAATGATTTGTGTTTTCTCCTTGAAAGCAGCGCAGAAGATTTAAACAGGAGACATGTTTGATTAGAGATATGGCTTTGGCTTTGCAAATATTTGCCTTCCTTTTGAGGTCTACTACCTGTATTCCTGTAGTTCTTACTGAGATATGTTCCTGGCCTCTGAGCTGTCCATCCAACTGAGCTGGCAGCAATTAGCTACATGTGACTATGGAAATGTACACTTGAATTAATGAAAATTAAGTTAAAATGCAACAGTATCACCCTTCCTGCTACCCAATCTGCTTAATTCCACCACCACATCTCAGGTGTTTGAAAGTGATGTTAAAAAGCCACTGGTGATCTTCTGTCATTACAGAAAGTTCTGCAGTGACAACCTCCAGACATCTGCTTGCCTGACAGTCCCATGAGATTGCACAATGTTGTGATAAAATGCAGAAGTGCTAAACTCAGTTCTCTAGGTTCGAATTCCAGCTTTGTTACCTCCAGTAGTTCCTGACCTTGAACAAGCTACCTAACATCTGTGGGTCCCAGTTTCCTAGCAACAGAACTTATTGATGGTGAGGTTTAAATGAACTAATACATGCAGAGTGCAAGATGAGGGCCCAGCAAATGCTGAGCACCAAGAAATGTCAGCGGCCAGCATCCAGTCAGGAAGCTGGACCGCTGCCCTCATAATTGGTTCCGATTGTTCCTTTACCTCTTATGCTGAAGCTCTGCATTCCGTGTTGTTCTCTGGAAGCCGGACTTGACAAGCACCGTCTTACAGACTTTTCCTTGGAGATCTGTCCCTTCCCAGTTTTCCTCCCGCTATGACTGTCCCTGACTTGGACCATGCACTTTCTAATCAGCTTCCTTTGGGGCTCAGGGTTGGAAGGGACAGGAGAAAGTGCAGCATACAAGTGATCCGCTCTTACAAAAGTTCAGGGAGCGTCTTGGTGCACTGATGGGAGGGAGAACAGTTGTAACTGAGCTCAGAAGTTTCCCCTGAGCTCTGCTAGGCAGCAGGGAGGATGGAAAAAGACGCTGGCAATGAGTCACCTTTCAGAACTCAGAGTAGACTGTTCCCTATTATTTGAAGTAGCCTCACAAGCAAGTTTGTCCTAAAATTTCCCACCTAGGGCTCCCTACAGGGTGTATTGATACTTTGGTATAACATTTCAGAATTGAAATGCTATAGGTGTTTGCCTAGTGTTACATGCGTGCTCACTGCATAGATGGTTTGACCAGTGATCGTCTACACTTCGAGGTCCAAATTTCTCTTTTATTTCTTTTCTACAAGTGCATGTATGTGTGATGTGCATGTGTGTATGCATGCATGCTTATATGTGTCTCTGTGGGTGTACATGCACCTGTGTGCGAGTGTATATGAAGGTGCAAAGTTGATGTTGGATGTCTTCCTCAGTGGCTCTCTACTTATTGAGGTATGGTCTCATGCTAAGCAGAGCTCATTAAGTTTTGGCTAGTCTGGCTAGCTGGCTTGTGCCAGGATCACCTGTCTGCCTGTGAGTGCTGGGATTATAGGTGACTGTCACACCTGGCTGGCTTTTGATCTGAGTTGTACATATCCAAACTTCATTCTCCATGTGTACATGGGAAAAACTCAACTTGATCGTTGTGACAGATACCCTTTGAGCCATGCTGGCCAAGCCAAATGAAGGACACATGACCTGTTTGCTGTTGTGTGTCGTTGTACTCTGATGCCACCCCTAACCACAGGGACGGAATGGAGGGAGACATGAAGAATACAGCGAGGATTCAGAGCTGCCTCCTACCGTTCTATTAGTACAGGTCGAATGATTCTTATTGGCAGGTAATAAAAGCAGGAACAAATTTACTGGCTGGAGTACGGGTGGCAGAGCTGGAAAGAATATTCCCAGCTGTTCAGTCTTTCCCTAGCGAGCCTTCTTCTGATGTTTGAATTACACAAAAGGAGCGTAGGAAATCTCTCAACCTCCTTACCCTGGGTGCATATGAAAGACCACACAAGCACACACAAAACAGGAATTTATGACCAAAACCTCAATTAAAAGAAAATTTCCTGTGTATGTGGTAAAATTAAAGACCTCCTTATGCTCACCACAAAAATCTGCTCCACGCCTAGACAAATGCACTCTTCTGAAACACTTTATTTTTGAACCCTACCTGCCAAATACGGAAGCATGTGTGCCTAGCCATGGCTCATCCATGTGGTTACGAGCAGGATATGCTGCCAGCTTAGATTCTTTCATGCACTAACAACTCCCTGAATGATGGAAACATTCATTTATCCACCTCTCTCTTTCTGTTTAGAAAGGAAAAAGCCTGATTGCAAATTANCCTTAAGAAATAACTGTGTTTGCCCAGGCCCTTGAAGACCTAAGATACTTTAAAGATCAACCTATTGACTTTGCCACCGAATTTTGGAATTAGGAGTTATATATTCTTTTAAACAACGAAGGGAAATAAGACACAAATGTTGTACTNGTAGGGCCTGGGATTGGCTGGGAGGTGTTAAAGTATTTTCCCAGCCTGCTCTGCCTTTTATAACCTTGAACAAGTCATTTTCGGTCTTCTCTTCTCACTTCCCTAATGGAAAGATTAGGGAGATAATATCTGTAAGGTGCTATCTAAATATGAAATGAGGTATCAAGGAAATAAATATCCGACGGAGCCTGTCAGAAGCTGCCGATCCTCTCAACAATGTGTTTTTCTGTGACCTTCAGTCTCCTAGGAGTGGTTCAGGAAGCAATAATGCATAAGTTAAGAACTCTTCCTGCCCTCCTTGAAGTGCCTCTCCCGCTTGTTCGCTGCAGGCAGACTTCCAACTACCCCTCCAACAAACCTTTCCAGAGCACCTACTGTGGGCTGAGTGGTTGACAGGTTAGAAGCTGGGAATTTAGGCATGAAAATGTAGTGCCGGTCTTTAGGAAGATTGAATTCTTAGGGGAGAGCTGGAAACACAAGCTATGCGGTATATGCAGGACGGAGGTGTGTGAAGGATTTTAATATAGGTGCAGTGGAAGGAGAGCCTTTGTCAAACACATGCAGGTTTCCTTGAAGAGGTTTCTTTGACCTTGCCCCTCAAGAGCTGAGTTGGGCAGGGTAAGGAAAACCTAGGGTAGGCAAAATAAAGAGTGAGTGTGTTGGCCTGGCAAGAGATTCCATCCAAAGGCAGCAGGGAGGGTGCTGATGCACAGGACAGTGGAAGAAGGGCTGGTGGTGTCAAGCCTGCAAAGGCATCCAGGCTGCAGAGAACGGTGCTGCTACGAAGCTAAACATACTCTGTGAAGAGGCTGAGAAGTGCAGGAAATGATTTGTGTTTTCTCCTTGAAAGCAGCGCAGAAGATTTAAACAGGAGACATGTTTGATTAGAGATATGGCTTTGGCTTTGCAAATATTTGCCTTCCTTTTGAGGTCTACTACCTGTATTCCTGTAGTTCTTACTGAGATATGTTCCTGGCCTCTGAGCTGTCCATCCAACTGAGCTGGCAGCAATTAGCTACATGTGACTATGGAAATGTACACTTGAATTAATGAAAATTAAGTTAAAATGCAACAGTATCACCCTTCCTGCTACCCAATCTGCTTAATTCCACCACCACATCTCAGGTGTTTGAAAGTGATGTTAAAAAGCCACTGGTGATCTTCTGTCATTACAGAAAGTTCTGCAGTGACAACCTCCAGACATCTGCTTGCCTGACAGTCCCATGAGATTGCACAATGTTGTGATAAAATGCAGAAGTGCTAAACTCAGTTCTCTAGGTTCGAATTCCAGCTTTGTTACCTCCAGTAGTTCCTGACCTTGAACAAGCTACCTAACATCTGTGGGTCCCAGTTTCCTAGCAACAGAACTTATTGATGGTGAGGTTTAAATGAACTAATACATGCAGAGTGCAAGATGAGGGCCCAGCAAATGCTGAGCACCAAGAAATGTCAGCGGCCAGCATCCAGTCAGGAAGCTGGACCGCTGCCCTCATAATTGGTTCCGATTGTTCCTTTACCTCTTATGCTGAAGCTCTGCATTCCGTGTTGTTCTCTGGAAGCCGGACTTGACAAGCACCGTCTTACAGACTTTTCCTTGGAGATCTGTCCCTTCCCAGTTTTCCTCCCGCTATGACTGTCCCTGACTTGGACCATGCACTTTCTAATCAGCTTCCTTTGGGGCTCAGGGTTGGAAGGGACAGGAGAAAGTGCAGCATACAAGTGATCCGCTCTTACAAAAGTTCAGGGAGCGTCTTGGTGCACTGATGGGAGGGAGAACAGTTGTAACTGAGCTCAGAAGTTTCCCCTGAGCTCTGCTAGGCAGCAGGGAGGATGGAAAAAGACGCTGGCAATGAGTCACCTTTCAGAACTCAGAGTAGACTGTTCCCTATTATTTGAAGTAGCCTCACAAGCAAGTTTGTCCTAAAATTTCCCACCTAGGGCTCCCTACAGGGTGTATTGATACTTTGGTATAACATTTCAGAATTGAAATGCTATAGGTGTTTGCCTAGTGTTACATGCGTGCTCACTGCATAGATGGTTTGACCAGTGATCGTCTACACTTCGAGGTCCAAATTTCTCTTTTATTTCTTTTCTACAAGTGCATGTATGTGTGATGTGCATGTGTGTATGCATGCATGCTTATATGTGTCTCTGTGGGTGTACATGCACCTGTGTGCGAGTGTATATGAAGGTGCAAAGTTGATGTTGGATGTCTTCCTCAGTGGCTCTCTACTTATTGAGGTATGGTCTCATGCTAAGCAGAGCTCATTAAGTTTTGGCTAGTCTGGCTAGCTGGCTTGTGCCAGGATCACCTGTCTGCCTGTGAGTGCTGGGATTATAGGTGACTGTCACACCTGGCTGGCTTTTGATCTGAGTTGTACATATCCAAACTTCATTCTCCATGTGTACATGGGAAAAACTCAACTTGATCGTTGTGACAGATACCCTTTGAGCCATGCTGGCCAAGCCAAATGAAGGACACATGACCTGTTTGCTGTTGTGTGTCGTTGTACTCTGATGCCACCCCTAACCACAGGGACGGAATGGAGGGAGACATGAAGAATACAGCGAGGATTCAGAGCTGCCTCCTACCGTTCTATTAGTACAGGTCGAATGATTCTTATTGGCAGGTAATAAAAGCAGGAACAAATTTACTGGCTGGAGTACGGGTGGCAGAGCTGGAAAGAATATTCCCAGCTGTTCAGTCTTTCCCTAGCGAGCCTTCTTCTGATGTTTGAATTACACAAAAGGAGCGTAGGAAATCTCTCAACCTCCTTACCCTGGGTGCATATGAAAGACCACACAAGCACACACAAAACAGGAATTTATGACCAAAACCTCAATTAAAAGAAAATTTCCTGTGTATGTGGTAAAATTAAAGACCTCCTTATGCTCACCACAAAAATCTGCTCCACGCCTAGACAAATGCACTCTTCTGAAACACTTTATTTTTGAACCCTACCTGCCAAATACGGAAGCATGTGTGCCTAGCCATGGCTCATCCATGTGGTTACGAGCAGGATATGCTGCCAGCTTAGATTCTTTCATGCACTAACAACTCCCTGAATGATGGAAACATTCATTTATCCACCTCTCTCTTTCTGTTTAGAAAGGAAAAAGCCTGATTGCAAATTANCCTTAAGAAATAACTGTGTTTGCCCAGGCCCTTGAAGACCTAAGATACTTTAAAGATCAACCTATTGACTTTGCCACCGAATTTTGGAATTAGGAGTTATATATTCTTTTAAACAANGAAGGGAAATAAGACACAAATGTTGTACTAACTTATGCTCACTTCTTCCATGCACGTGAATNAAATATGGCAGATAATAATTTGAGACTTTAATCCTGAATAGCAACTAAGAAANGTGAATACATAGAGGCATTGGTTAAAATCAAACACAATAGCAGGACTTTCTTCCCAAAAGCAAGGCAATTCCAGGCTGTGGACTCAGCGCAATTTTGAATTATACATCTTAGAACACTGTTAAGTCAAATATTTGAATGTCTGTAAAGTTAAGCCTTGCTGTTTCAATTACAACCTATTACGCATCTGTCTGTCTTTACAGGGCTGAAGAGAGCAGCATGTCTTTTGNTCAATGAAGGCAGATCTTCAAAGGGGATCTGCCCGAACGAAAGGATGCTGAGAGCCATGGCAGGCACTTCAGTCTGTGGCTAGAGCTGAGAAAGTAAGTGATAAAGCATANAGCCTCCAGGAAATCGTTTGGAATCAAGTCTGTGTTCTTTAGAAGTCATTTCCATGTAATGGATGTTGAATGCTTCCTGTTAGGGTGATTTTATGGCTTTTGGTTTCAGGGACTTTAAGAATTTCTATAGGCAGCCTCCCAGTTGACTTTCTCATATCCTAAAGAAATTGATCCAAGTCGAAAGTGTATGAATGTGCGTGTGTGTGTGTGTGTGTGTGTGTACCTGTGCCTGTGTGTGACGCAGGCTGGGGACTGGACAGATGGTTCAGTGGGTGAGAGTACTCATTTTACAAGCATGAGGACCTGAGTTCAGATCCCAGCACCTGTGATAAAAAGCTAGTCATGACCACATACGCCTGTAGCAGTAATGATGGGATGGATGGAGATGGGGGATTGTTGGCACTTTGCTGGCTGTCAATCTAGTTCCAGATTCAGTGAGAGATTGTCTTAGGGTTTCTATTGCTGTGAAGAGACACCATGAACATGGTAACTCTTATAAAGGAAAAACATTTCATTGGGTGGCTTACATTTTCAAGGGTTTAGTCCATTATCATTATGGTGTGACATTGTGGCATGCAGGATAACTTGGTGCTGGAGTCAGAGTTGAGAGTCCTACATTTTGACCCCACAGCCAACAAGAAGTGGTCTGAGACACTGGGTGTAGCTTGAGCACATATGAGACCTCAAAACCTACCTCCACAGTGACACACTTCCTCCACCAAAGACACACCTACTAATAGTGCCACTCTCTACAGGGTTACGGGGCTAATTACACTCATACTGCCACAGAGATCCTGTCTCAAAGGAATAAGGTGGAGAGTGATAGAGCAGGACACTCAGTAGTACACTACTGCAGCCTCTGCATACATACATAGGCACATGCACATATATATGTATACTATACACACACACACACACACACACACACACACACACACACACACACACATCATACTCACAACAGAAAAACAAATGTGTGTGGTTCTGGTTTCTTTCTCAGCTCATGACTACTCATTCAATCTATATTCTGTTGAAGGCACACTCTGCCACGGTTGTTAATACTGTTCCCCAGGGCGTATTGGTGCATGATTCCACCCTGGCATTCCAGGACAAATCGTACTCAACTAAACCACACTTAGCAGGCAAGTAATTCCTGACCTAAACATCAACGATGTCTGCGCATGTGTCGGAGAACAGATTCCCATGGGTTAGGGCTAGGGAAAGGATGTTCAGGGTTAGGTTACAGACTCCAGAGAATAGTACCAAAACCGCCTAGGCACTGAGTGATAAGCAGATAAAATAAAGATGAGAGAAAGAATGAGCTATGCTCTCTAAGTCCCAAGGATGCAATGATTGCTTTGTGACAGACTTTATTTGCTGCTCATTGTTAGTTATCCTTGGTGTCAGCTATTGCCATGGAACAATCCACATAAAAGTGACGGCTTGAGAGTTAGCCATTTTCTCTTGCTCATGAGCCTATAGATCAGTGGTTCTCAACCTGTGGGCCATGACCATCAGAAAACACACATTTTTGATGAACTTAAGAACTGAGACACCACTCAGTAGCAAACTTACAGTTATGAAGTAGCAAAGAAAATAATGTTATGGTTGGGGGTCACTACAACACAAGGAACTGTGTTAAAGGGTCACAGCATTAGGAAGGTTGAGAGCCACTGCTCTAGACCATCTGAATGGTTCTTGTAGCAGGCATATACAAACTTTTGACATGCAACATAAGTTCACACTCCAGAATCAAACAATTGAGGTGTTTTTGGTTTTTGTTTTTAAACCATACAAAAGTCTCATGTATTTAATAAGTTTACGATTTTGTGTTGGGCTGCATTTGTAACTATCCTGGGGTGCACACAGCCTGCAGGGTGTGGGTGGTACATGCCTATGACTAGTGCATCCAACTCACTTATGCGTTTGTGGGGAGTTGCATTTGGGTACAGGGACAGTTTGAAGGTTAGGCTAGCTGACTATTGCCTGGTGTGAGATGACAGTGGCTTGTGGCCACATTTCTCTCCCATCCTGCCTGCAGCTCTTCTGTCTGCAT
>LZPO01007960.1:532123-549318 GCA_001675575.1 Neotoma lepida
AAACCTGAGGCACCAATCTGTCACACAGTCACCGAAAACAGTGGAAGCTGTTGTGTAAAGAAGACAGCACCTGCCACAGAGAAATGCTACTTCTACCTGTTGAAATTCAAAAATTATATATATATGTATATATATTTTTTCTTCTAAATATTTCAAGGTGACGACCTATTTCTATCTTGCAAAATGAAAAATTCAGCTTACGTAACAGCTGCTTAAGGGTCATTTTGATCCCTTAACTTCAAAATAAGACTTCTGAAAGAAAGAAATCATGATTTTTTTTTTTTTTTTGCTATAATGCTTTAGTTTTTTTCCTAGGTATTCTTTTTAATTCAAACAAAGTGAAAAACAGTCAGCTTGGTCACATGAGGAGTATGACCAAACAAATTAAGTTAATTAATAATAACAAAACATACTGTTAGCTCTGGGTTTCTGTATTAGTCAGCTTGTTGTTACTCTGTGGATATACCTGAGGCAAGATACCTGGTGAAGAAGTTGTTTTAGCTTGCTGTGTTGGAGGCTGGAAGTCTGCCTGTGCCACCAGCCACAGTGAGGGCCCTGTGTTAGTTACAGCACATCAAGACGAAAATACTTGTACATCTATGTGTGTGTGGCCTCTCTCCTTCTCCTAATAAAGTCTCTGAGACTCCGTCATGGGAGTTCAAATCCAATGTCCTAAAGCAATCTAACCACTTCCCATGCCTCAATTTCTGAACACCATAGTTGGGTTTCACCGCATCTACATCATCCTAGCTCCCCTTGTCTCTCCTCCCTCCAAAACTCATGATCTCTTCTTCAGTTATTAATGTTACATCCTCTGACCAGACATGTATATCCAACCATCTGAATCCACTTAGCATTCCTCACATGTACTTGTATCCAGACTAGTTGCTTGGGATTGGACATCCCATGCAGGCACTCATCCTTGAAGGAGACTGTCTTTCCTTCTCTCAGCAGCCATTGACCAGCCATCACTCTTCATCTAAGGGTGGGAATGCATAGAATTTCTCCTCCCACACTGGTCTGGTAACTGGTGCCATTGAGCTGATCTTGTTCAGGGAGCCATATTGTTGAGATTTCACAGCTGCATTTTTTTTTCTGTCATAACTAGTGGACACTACCTAGCAGCAGGCATAAAGGATCTCTGGCTCTTACAATCTTTCTGCTCACTCTTTCCAGATCTTACCTGAGCCTTAGGTATAGGGTTTATATTGCCAGATCTATCTGTTGGTGTTGAACACATCACAGTCATTTATCCTTTTCATTTTGACCTCAAGGAGAAGTTTCTGTGGTGAGAGTAAGAGCTGCACTTACATGTGGGTATGAGAAAAATAATTTAGAATTAGAATAAAGCCACAAAAATATAGGTTTAGGAAAATCACAGTAGCAGGTTCTCCTCTAGGGTCTATGACCTCTGTGGCCACAGGTAGTTGGCTAGGTTCAAAGTACCAGGCATGAATTCCCTCCTTGTTAGCAGACCTTAAGTTCAATTACACAACTGCTGATTACTCCCAGATAAAAGTGCCACTGTCACAGCTTTGGGGATTGTCTTAGTTAGGGTCCCAGTTGCTGTGAAGAGACATGATATCCACAGCAATTCTGATAATGGAAAACATTTAATGGGGTGGCTGTCTCAGTTAGGGTGTACTATTGCTGTGAAGAGACACCATGACAACAGCAACTCTTATAAAGAAAACGTTTGATTGAGGGTGGCTTGCTTATCTTCAGTCCATTATGGCAGGGAGCATGGCAGCGTGCAGGTAGGCATGGTGCTGGAGAAATAGCCAAGTGTCCTACATCTTGCAGGAAACAGGAAGTTGACTGACTGTCACACTGAATGAAGCTTGAGCAAAAGAGANCACAAAGCCCACCTCCACAGTGATACACTTCCTCCAACAAGGCCACANTTCCTAATAGTGTCACTCCCTTTGGGAGTAATTTTCTTTCAAACCATTACAATGGTTTATAGTTTCAGAGGTTTAGTCCATTATTATCATGGTGGGACANGGCAGCATGCAGGCAGACATGGTGCTGGAGATGAGAGTCCCACATCTTGAGCAGCAGGTAACAGGAAGTAAACTGAGATATTGTGTGTGGTTTGAGCATATATGAGACTTCAAAGCCTGCCTCCACAGTGACACACTTCCTCCAACAAGACCATACCAATTCCAACAAAACCANACCTCCTAATAGTGNCATTTCCCATGAGCTTATGGGGATCAATTACATTAAAACAACCACAGGGCTATCTTGCAATNGTGGTCATTGCTGGAGTTCATCGGCTTCAGAGGCAGGACTAGTGAGTGTTCTATGCCTTGACAGCTTGCATAGCACCTGCTATTGAAGCATTATTGACAGGTCCAACTCTCCTCGCCCCATTTTNCCGGACCTCACCCTCCTCTCTAAAGAGCAAGAGGTAAACAGTAGTGTGGGGTGTCAAGTGCTTCCGAGTCCTGTGGAAAGATGATCAATGACATTTTTTGCATTTTTTTTTTTTTTTTGTCCTAGAACTCTGAGAACAAATGACTCTCACAAGTACTACTTCAGGAGAGATTTAGAATTCACCAACTTCTTCCCAACATCACATGTACTCACATCTGTATCGCTGGTAAATCAGGGAGTCTACAAGGTAAGATTGACCAATCTTATTTGAGAGGTTGTAGCATCTGGAAGAAACCAGAATGAACCTGCTATTTATTCAGAAGCCCANGACAAGAATTGCACCTCGATAGTACAATCTAGATTGTGCATTTGCATTGACTATGCAACCATAAACGTTTTTAGTTGTCTGCTTCTGTAGCAAAGGAACGACAGCTACCACTGGGGAGGGATAGAGGAAAGGAGAAACCAGCTGAGGTGAACCCGCCGTCCAGTACTCTCTGAAACAGAGGTGATGATGGCCTTTGAGATGAAGCTGTATTTGACTGGAGTAACAGTAAGCTTGGAGTGGTATGGGCAAACTAGAATGAGTTCACAATTAGGCCAATGAAAACCAAGGCTCTACTTTTTATCGAAATCTTAGAGATCATCTTCAATTTGAGTTTCGCTATTGTAATGCTGACATATAGCTTACACACAGATGATTCCTGTTGGGGTGAAAGGTTAGCCAATTAACCCATTGCATCACCCACTTACCTATGTGTGCCAGCTGTTGGGGAGAACTTGAAAAGAGGATGGAAAGTTCTTAATATTCTTTGACAGTCCAATATTTGTACTTAGATTCTGGCTATTCCAGGATGACGCTTCCCTGTTAGAATGGCCAGTCAATCTCACTCCATGATGGAAAACAGATGGGAGATTAGGATGGAAAGTGGTTTTCCAGATCCTTGGTCCCAGNATGCTGCAGACCAGAGCCCTAGAGTTAACCAGCCAAGTGCTGACACATGTCTTACAGCAAAATATCCCTCACAGCCACAGTTCAAAGGCCTCGCTACCCTCCAGGGCAATTAATACAGCATCGCGTTCAACAGTGCTTGAACCGAATCCACCGAATCCCCAGGGGAGAAATAATGAAGCAATCGCAGAGCTCCGACAAGAGCAGTGTGCAGGAGTGGCTAAAATTTCAGACCCTGAAAGCCTAACTCTTTCTGAAAGCCTAGATAGGGTTGCAGGCTTACTGGAAGGAAGCTGAACTGAGGGTGTCCTCCTTTTCCGTCAGTGTTTGCCAGACAACACAGAAACAGCGTAGCCGACAGAAGGGAAGGAGGAGAAGGAACAAGATTAAGAAAAAGGAAACGAAACTGTTTGCATATGTCCACGTTGCCCTCATGGAGATTCTCTAGTTTGCCCACTGGAGACAGAAGCAGAACGCTACTTAGTTAAGTTGGAAGGCAGTGTCTGTGTGTTCTGCCAGGAAAGATGGGCGGAGTCCCTTCCAGAGACCTGAAGCAATCGGGGTTTAAGTGCATCTAGGGCAGATGTCTGAAAGGCTTATGCTTTTTCAGGTGTCTCCGGCAGTCCTTTCTTAAGGTTCATTGGATAGAAATGGCGGTGAGCAAGCCACCTTGGTTAATGGGAAAGCAAAATAAAAGGGAAACGGTAGTAAGCCGTGCTTTGCTATCCCTTATAGGCATAAATTCTAAGCAAAAAGCCTTTGCTTTCAGTTAGACCTGGAAACAAATTCTAGGACTTGCAGCAGCTAAACAAGGCAACCTGAAATTGGTTGTGCTAGAGCCAGACTATATATATATGTGTGTGTGTGTGTGTGTGTGTATATATATATATATATATATAGTCTGGCTCTCTCTATATATGTGTATATATATATATACACACATACACATACATACATATATGTATATATGTGTATATACATATATATACACATATATAATATTTTTATTAATTCTCTGAGAATCTCATATATGCATGGAATGTACTTTGATTGTATTTACCTCCTACTCCTTCCCTTCATTCCTCCCAGGTCTACCCACTGACACCCCCTCTCAATTTGTGCTCTCTTTCTTTTGTTTTTGTTTTTTTTTATAACCCACCAAATCCAATTTATGCTGTCTGGATACTCACACTTGTGGGTCCACGGTAAGAACATGTTAGACCTAATAGGAGTCAACTCCTTAAAGAAAACTACAGAGTCAGACTTTTGTTTGCGGCATGCATTCATTCAAACAGCTATGGCATTTTGGAAAAGCACATAAGCAGTAGTCCGCTGGGCTGAGGAGTCATTCTCACTCTCAAGCAAGCCTTGAGAGTCATCTGTTCAAGGGGCAGTGATCGCATGTAGCACATCATCCTTGGCCCTGGCATCCTCCGTGGTTACATCCATGAGCTGGTGAGGAAGACAACACTACTGCCCGCTCCCCCTAGCATGTGCTCAGGTTACATGGAGCTGAATATATTAGTAGTTCTTTCCCCTCTTAAAAATGGATACACACACAATATACTGTTCACCACAGACTGCATGGCTGAATAGAAATTAAAGTAAAAATCTAGTCACTCAAGGATAACCATGTGAAGTCTTGATGGATGCCATTCTATATTTTGTTTTCTGTACGTCTGCATACAGAAGTGAATTTATGAGCAAGTCCCCACATGTGTCTAGACAGTGACAGGTCTTATGCTGGAGGGGGTGAGAAAGCCGTCTCTATAACCAGACTGCCCGCATTTAAAGCTCGCATTTGTCATTTGCTAGCTGTTTTATTTTTGACAAATGATTTCAGATCTCTGGGNTTTGTTTCTTGATTGATAAACCAGGAACACTATCAATAGGTAAAAAACAGCGATTGTGTAAAAGATGCACAGGCCCACACTCTGTTTTTCAGAGCACTATACAGTATTAGGTCCCATTACTTCTTAGAAATCCATTATTCACTTAACAATGAACATCTCTCCATGTCAATACATACACATTTGTGTCATAATTTTAACTGGTGTATGGAATTAAGTGGTTTCTATAGCTATCGTAGTGTACTTTATCANACATTGAAAAGGTCTTTTATTTCTGCAGACCAAATTATAAAAAATAGCCATGAAAATTCATCAATGTACATTGATACCCCATAAATCCCTAGAAGTGGAGTTAATGGTTCAATGCATATTTANTTTAAAAAACACTTACTTTGTATTGCCAAATTCAAAAACTGTTTTTATTCTCTAAAAACTGTTTATCAATTTTACTTCGGCCAACAATCTATGAAAGAATATATTTACCCATAACTTTGCTATTATTAAATATCGTCTCTTGATAATCTTTACTAAATGCCCCATCATTAAAGGAACTAAATCCAAAAGACTTGACTTAAAAAGAAAATGGCATAGGTTCTGGAGAGATGGCTCAATGATTAACAGCACTTGTTGCTCTTATAGAGAAACCGAGTTCGGTTCCCAACACCCACATGGTGTTGGGAATACCTATCTCTGACTTGAGAGAATCCGGTGCCTTCTTCTGAACTCTGCATGGGAACCAGGCATGCATGTGTTACACATTCACACTTGCAGGCAAATCACTCATACACATAAAATGAAATGATAGATCTGTTTTAAAAATTAAAAGAAAATGCTCTAACAGTATATTTGAGCATTTTTTTATTCTTTGAANATAGCATCAGCCATATGCACATCTTTGTCTAGTTATGCATGTACACACATATGAGGACATCTTTGTATAGTTATGCATGTACACACATGTGAGGACATCTTTGTATAGTTATGAATGTACACACATGTGAGGACATCTTTATGTAGTTATGCATGTACACACATGTGGGCATACCTTCACATATACATTTATAAATTTATAAATTTTGTCATATTTGAAGAATTCCTTTAATTTGATCTATTAAGGTTTTCAATTATTTCAAGGAACAAACAATAAAGCTGTAGTGTAAAAGTGCTTATTCTGGCATCCTTTAGAATGGGAAAAGATTTTTACCAATTATATATCCAATGAAGTTCTAATATCCAAAATATATAAAGTCAAAAAACCAGATATCAAGAAAACAAACAACTCAATTAAAAATGGCGTATAGATCTGAACTGATGATTCTCAAAAGAGAAAACTCAAATAGCTGAGAAACATTTAAAGAAATGCTCAACATCCTTAGTCAACANGGAAATGCAAATCAAAGCTAGTTTGAGATTTCATCTTACACCCATCAGAATGACTAAGATAAATTAAAACAAGTGATAGCTCATGCTGATTAAGAGGAACACTCACTCATCCAGTGCTGGTGGGAGTGCAAATTTGTACAGTCACTATGAAAATCAATATGACACTTCTCCCAAAAGATGAGAATCAATCTACCTCAAGACCCACCTATAGCACTCTTGGGTATATACCCAAAGGATGCTTCACCCTACCGCAGAGACATTTGCTCAACCACGTTCACTGCTGCCCTATTCATAATAGCCAGAAATTGGAAAGCTAGATGANCCTCAACAGAAGAATGGATAAAGAAAATGTGGTACGGGCAGAGATGGCTCAAGCCTTTAATCCCAGCACTTGGGAGGCAGAGGCAGGTGGATCTATGAGTCTACAAGCTAGCCTGATCTACAAGCCTGGTCTACAGAGCAAGTTTTAGGACAGCCAGGGCTACACAGAGAAACCCTGTCTTAAAAAAAAAAAAGAAAATGTGGTACATTTACATATGGAGTATTACTCAACTGTTTAAAAAACTGAAATTCACACTTAAAAGGATGGAACTAGAAAAAAACTCGTCCTGAGTGAGATATCCCAGAACCAGAAAGACAAATATAGTATGCATTCATTTATATGTGGATATTAGCTATTAAGTCAATGATAACCAAGCTACAATCCACAGAACCACAGAGGTTAGGTACGGAGTAGGTGACTGGGAGGGGCAGCTAGATCTCCCTAGGAAAGGAACATAGAATAGATAGTTATGGTTGGATGGGAGTGGGTGCTGGGATGGGAGGATCAAGTCAAAATGGGGAGTGGAAAGGGAGATGAAGGAGGAATATAGGGAGAGACAGATGAAATCAAAGGCCATTTGAGGCGTAATATGGAAACCTCATACAGTAGAAGCTTCCTAAATATATATACATGAAGGTGACCTAAATGAAATCACCATACAATGAGGAAGACAGAGCCCCAGCTGGACATCTTTTGTCATCAAAGAAACATCCACTACCAGGAATTAGTAACATCTAATTGAGTTGTTGGCCAAAGGGGTCCCCTTGCCAAGACAGCCTGGGTTGCTCTCGACAAATTGACAGAAAGGCCCTGTTGCTGAACATAACACATATGAAATCGTTGAACACAGAGAAGTTAAGATGGGGTCTACATAGAGTCTTCACTTCTATGTTCTAGTGCTTTTGGTATAGTAAGGTATTCTATAAGCTACCGAAAGAGAAGTATAGTCTCCAACCCAGCTACAACCCCTTTGATCTACAATGTGTCCTGCCTGTAAGATAAGCTAGTGCAATGATGGCACAAAGCTTGTGGGAGTAACCAGCCAATACTTGATTTGACTTAAGGCCCTCTCCAGGAGATGGAACCCATACCTGGCACTGGTTGGGTGACCAAGAACCTGAGACTAGGTAACTCCAGGACCTATGGTAAAATCAAATACTACTGTTTCACTAAAAGAATGTAGCAATAAAATGACTTCTAATGACATTCTGCTACAATCATAGATTAGTGCCTTGCTCAGTCATCATCATCAGAGAAGCTTTCTCCCACATTAGTGCCTTGCTCAGTCATCATCATCAGAGAAGCTTTCTCCCACNTCAGATGGTAAGTAATACAGAGACCCACAGCAAGGGAGTGAGAGATCTTGGGACACTCAGTCCTCAGTGGGATGTCTCAATCAAATACCTCCCTTTAGGGATTAGGGAACCCTATGGAAGAGGGGACAAAAAGACTGTAAGAGTCAGAGGGGATGGAGGGCGCCAAGGAAACACGACGCTGTAGTCAACAGGATGGTTGCACATATGAACTCACAGACTGAGGCAGCATGCGCAGGGTCTGCATGGGTCTACACCAGCTGGGGCCCTAGAGCTGAAAGGAGAAGTGGACNCGTGCCCTTANTCCAAGAGCCACTCCTAAATTATAACCATTGGAAAATTAAAATTTAGTTTTCTCCAAGGGAGTCTCACNGGGGAAACAAACTTATCTTAAGGGTAGGTCACATGCCCAGCAGTACATGGCCAACAGAAAATGAACTCAATGGCATCTTTGGAGCTTCCTTGTCTCATTATGTCATGTCAGGGCTGTCACCACCATCATCATCATTGTTTAATTTTATCTTATTTTTTCTCTCTCTCTCCCTCTCTCTCATATATATATATATAAAATCTTTTTACCCTACAAATCCTTTAGGTATATGTTATGGCTTCCAGTTTAGTGTGTTTTAGGATTCCTGAGTGTGTGAATGAGTGGGTTTTTGTGTTTGTATCTGTTCCTTGTGCCTTGTTTTGGGCTCTTTTCCTTGTGTTTCTTTGTTTTGTCCTATTCTNATGCATAGTGTTTGTTTTATCTTATTATATTGTATTGCATGCTATTCTNTTATAATCTCTCAGAAGCTTGTTTGTTTTCTAACGAGAAACNGAAAGGAGGTGGATCTGGGTGGGAGGGGNGGTGGGGAGGANCTGGGAGGAGTANAGGGAGGGGAAGCTGTTTTCAGTGAAATAAAAACGCTTGTTCAGTGACTATACTACTACTCACACACAAAAGGGGTTGGCATGTTATCATAACACCAACTTCTTTATTCTTTTGTCAAAATACCCTATTCATTTTGTTGGGGGTATGTTATATAAACAGTAAAAGAACAAAGTAGATGAAAATGGAAATAGTATGGGGGAAAATAAATAGATAGTATTAATTGATAGTATTAATTGATAGTATAAGTGATTGGACGTAGCACAACCAAAGTTGACTTCTTTAACTGATAAGGTTTTGCATCCTATGAAGCCCAGATCTGGAATTAATTACTGGCTTCTGCTTTAGAAGCACTCACCCTCCTGTGTCAAGTACAATACATCAGCTACCGGCACCCAAGATCCACACAAAAACTGAGCATTTTAGCCTTTATCATATCTGTGGAACCGCACAAATGAATTTGGCAGTTTCTTCTTTCTCTGATTGGAATGGGTTAAAAATGTCCTTTTNCTTTGCTGGCTGTCCACACAATTGGAATCCAGTCTGCCCTACTGAGAAGCCTGAATGATTTTTCAAAGCAGTCTCTTGTTAGTTCATGAAATGGNGCGTGCACTTCAGGATCTGCGGGCCCCACATACCNCCTCACTGTGTGAGACTTCAGATCACTAGGATTTCTGTTTTCAATTCTGACCTCTTCTGAATCCCATTCCTCTTGATAATCCCAGCAGCTTCTCTGCTATTCTTCAAAGAAAGGCCATGGAGCTTCTATCAAAGACCCGGGAACCATTTCTCCTGTTTTTGTTTCTTAATTTCTCCCCACTGTCCTCTAGGGTAATTAAAAGGTCGTTACGTAATTATTCNTGAGGACTAGGGGTTCTGTTTGTTTTCTCTACCATACTCTACCTTTTAGTTTCTACATCTGATTAACCCAGGGGTCTATTAGATGAGGTATCTGGGCTTTACTGCAAATCCATGGGTTTGATCATAGAAGAGATTAGATCATCCTTACAAACAAAACCTCACCTAACAAGCTACTTTTATTAAATTGGTATCCTTTTCATACCTTTCACCCTTGTTTCCTTCATTTTTAGNACATGAGGTAGATGAGTGGGAACATGACTATTATACTATATTAGAAAGAGGAGGAATTTGAGAGTAACATTCATGCAGGTCTAAGCAGGTATTTGAGATTGGCTGCTTTTAGGTCTTAAGTCAGGAGTAGCTTCGTGGCAGAGGGGAAAGAAAATCCCAGGAGAGTGGTTATAAAACTTATCCTAAACTGACTCCCCCGGGAAACACTTATATTCTCATTTCAGTGGCAATTAAAGCTTTTGCTAGTTTGGGATTTGTGTGTAGGTGTATATGTAGCTGCATCAAAGCCCCAACATGGTCTGTGGAAAAGACTCTGCTCATCTCTTGACTCGATTCCATGGGAAATGAGTACAAAAATCTTGCTTAAAAAAAACCCCATGTTTTCCCATATGAATCTATTTAAAATTTAAATATGACAGCATCTGTACTTCACTTCATAACCAATACTTACTGGGTAAAGTGAAGGGAAGGGTTGAGAACTTTATGACATCTTAACTTCTTAGTCAGTGGGAGCACATGCCCCTAGGCTATGCTGTCAGACAGAATCTATTGTTTTTGTCAGATGTTTTATTAGATTTTCCTAAGCTGTACCATGCTTAACAAAAACGTAGCTCCGGAACCAAATTATGATACCATTCATATTTTTATCACAGTCCTCTGGGCTACTTCTAATGACAGACTGTGAATTTCAGTTCTAAGAGGTGAACTTCCGTATTTCTTCCCAATACCAGATGAAATTCATCATGAAAGATGCATCAAAACTTCTGTGGTTACTGTATCTGACATTGGTCCTTTTGGGAAGTGGCTGTCTGGGCTGGTAACATAGACATCTTTTCTTGAGCCATCGTGGTCTAGAAGACTAAAAGTACTTCAAGAACTACCTGCCATTTCTCCACTTCCTTCCTCTCAGAGACAACCTTGTTTAGATGACTTGACATTTGGCCATCTTAGATGATAACTCCCATCAGCTGAGTGACAAGCCTAGGTTTCAATTCACTTCTCAGTGCTGCAATGGGGACCTCATTATCTTCATGTTACCCTAGGGGACACTCACTTGGGCTCACAGTTTAAGAAATTGTTTTGAGGTCACACAGCTAAAAGAAGGGATGCCATGTTCCACTAGCCAATGATATAGGTAGGAAAGCTATCTTCACTTGTGAGTGTTTGCTGGTGCCCAGCCCAGTGACTTGCTTGTACAAGTAGTCTTAGAGGGCAAAGATATCAGAGCAAATGAGCCATGCCTGCAGGTAGGTACATTAATTTGCGAGGTTTATGAATGCCAGGAAAAGAACAGACACAGTTCTATGATGAAGCTTTCACTTGCAGGGCAATTATAATTCTAAACATTTTTTTGATAGATTTCAGAGCTTCGAAGTATTTTAAAGTAATAATGTCAGTGACTTTAATGCCTAAATTACCTTTATAGATAAGCACAATTTAAAAAAAATTCCCAGCCTTCTATGTCCCAGTGTTGATTTTCCCAATGCAACATTCTGGGAAAGTCTTATGGATTTGTATCTTTGACCACTTTGGGCATGGTTTGGACTTAATGTCCTGAGGAGGCACATTCTTCACCTGGCTACTTTGGAGAGTAGCCTTCAAGAGTTCTTTTAAGCTGTACTTTCAATGATGATTTGTAATAATGAACACAACTCATACATCAGGATACTCCCCTGTTTCAGGCTAGGGAGTACCAACACCCTANCCCACAGTTTAGAGCTCACCCTTAAAAGCAGAAGACCTGCATTTTTTACAGTCAAGGCTTACCCTCCCCCACCCAAGTTTATTGTTGTTTTGGTAGATTGATCCAATGCATTCTTTGATTAAGAAATTAACTCTCTGCGGATTCTTTATTGTTTATGTGCACAGATTTAATGTTTCAAGAATGAAATGTGAGAAATAATATCTGTTGTGCATTATGAACAGTTCCTGTGAGTTGCTCAGAGAAGTAAGTCTGTTGTCAGTAGGAATTTGCATTAGGCTCTGGGACTGAAGAACAGGGTGGTTAAATCATGTTATTATTTTCACAGTACACTAGCATATCCATCCTCACCAGTGGAGAGTAGCCCCAACCATCATTTTGAAATTTAGGTAAATAACACCATATGCTCAGTATTGAAGTATTTTGGTCTAAATGTAGTCCCATGGGTTGTGATGACTGTGTAAGCACACCTTCTATTTGTTGACTAAGAAGAGAGAGAAAGGTCTGGGGCAATAGCCAGGTCAATTAAGTGCTTGCCTTGCAGACACAAGGACCTGAGTTCAATCTCAGAACTGGTATAAAAAAGTCAGGCATGGTGTTACATGCTTGAATCTCAGTGATGGGTTACTGTAGGCAGTTAGACTCCTGGGGCTCACTGGCCAGGCAGCCTCGAATTCTGTCTCAGAATGTGGAATGATGTCTGACAGACAGACACTGAAGTTTGTCCTCTGGTATCTCCATGAATGTACACACCCACACATGAATATGAACACACACACACACACACAAAAAACATAAGGAGATAACTCACAAAGTGTTTTTCCAGAGATATTTATGTATTTCTAAAATAAATAAAAGGTAAAAGGAAGCATTTTGATGTTTGCTCAAGGGAAATAGTATAGGATGGAAAGATGGATACTCTGCTTGTAATTTTTTGGAAGGAATGCTTAATTTTGTGGGTGCAAGCACCAAGGATTAGGTTGCACAGTGAGTGAGCTTAGAGAACCCACAGCGGTTGGAAAAATAAGAGATTTTCATTCCTTCTTAAACCTCTGCACAATTCCACTTTCAGAAATCTTTGGCCATTTTACATGGTATTGTCTTATTAACTCTGAAATAATTCCACACTGCAAACAGTGTAGGGGTGATCACAGACTCTCATCTGTAGACCGAACACATCATAAANGCTTCTGTATTCTAGAAATTTCCAAATAAGTGAGACTTGAGCTACCCTTATATGGATAGAGTCTGTGGTCACATTCAGTTTCCCGTCAACTGAGTTTCCAAGTAGGGCTGCTCAATCTAGAGCTCAGAGCGCGTTTCCCAAGCACCTTTCCTGGCTTCTCTGAGCCTTCTGTTCTACTATTAAGATCACACACGTGCCTTTTTTGTACTTCTCAAGGGGTAGAAGACGGCATTCTTTAGATAACTTCTGAGACCACTTTAAATGCACTTCTTAAAGAACACTAAAAAGAACCAAATCCAGTTGAGTCTCCTCTACCACGTCCCTTCTTTTCCTTCTGAAGTTTCTAGTGACTGGAAGTAAGCTAATATGACTACAATATTGCAAATGCCCTAACTTATATATCCCTACTTTATGCATAACATGTAGAGGGTAAGTCTTTAGAGAAACAGGCAATAGTTACTGTCACGTGCTAGGGCAACCTTGGTGTTCAGCTGGGTTTTGTGGGCCGATTGAACTCATGTTCAGAGGATTCAGCAACTGTACCACTTAATGATCTGTTTCTCTGGAAGGATCATGGGATATCATGTGCATAAATTATTCATCAGTGTTATTTTATTTATTTATTTTTTTGAGTGAATCTGTTAGACCAGCTTGGACTACATAAGGGCATTACAGAAGTCAGGTTGCTTAACAAATGTTGCNCGCTGTGCTTTTCTTTCCAAAAAATAATTATCATTGATTACAGGGACAAGAGAGATAAACTATATATATGTTTATATACATACATGAACACAAAATATACATAAACATCATAAATATATATGTCAATAAAACCTATGTGTGTGTTACCTGGTTATCTTGCCATTTAAAAAAGTCTACACCACCNCCCATGTTTAGCACACAGGTTGAGAACTGAATCAAAGTTGGTGGGAACTAACTGTCCACAGTCTTTGCATGGCTCCTGTTCTAGCTATATAGGGTACTTTAAATGGAAGACCCTGCCATCTAGATGCTGCTACATTATAAAGACATTCTCTTTGTTTTGTTTTACATCTTTCATTGGCCTCTGGGGATGAAAATCAGCATTTTTAACTATCCTGAGGATTTGTTTGAGGTTGTTGGTGTCACAATGATTTGTGGTCCTATTAAAATGACATTTGCTGATGACGTGATCCGACACATTGTATTGGTTCATCTCAGCGTGAAGACATGCTGATCTTTTCATCATGGCCACACAGGTAATCTAGTAACCTGAGGCTCTAATGTGATCAGCTACACTGCTGTCGCCAGAATTTGCATAAGTGCTGTGCAGAGATGGACTGACTTTCTAATTCAAAGTCACGTCAAGGAAAAATAGCTGTTGTGGGATGATTTATCCCTTTATTGACTAAATGAAATTATTCAAATCCTGAAGTCTGCTCTCTTTCCTTTAGCATTAGATTTTCAAGTGGCTTCTCCCTATTCTTCTTCTTCTTCATATTAAACACTACACGTGTGCAAGCACACACACACATTACATTTGTACTCACACTACTTGTATACACACATGCATTCATACTCACAATAGACTTTTGTAAACATAGCATGGAATGCCTCTTAATGTGTTTAACTAGTCTTTAGTACTTCTGCTCCCAAATGGACAATTAGTTAGTATAGAATCATTAAGAAAATTAGATAACTATTCATGGCAAGGTATTGTGGATCTCGCACACATTTTGTTTACATNCAGAACTGGCAAAAAACAACTTTCCTTTTTTTTTATCAACTATTCACAGGGGCAGAGGCAGTAAAGAAAAAGGGAGCATAGATTTGTTTAAGGCATGCGTGGCTCTAGCTAGTGTCACTTGTCACAAAAGCAGACATGGCCATATTGACAGGAGGCTTCGCTCTGAAGTAGAGAGTACATTTCATGTCCTCTCTCGAGCACCACAGGTGGAGAAATATATATATTTTAAAATACATCAAAGAAAACAAAAATGAGTTAAAATCATTCTTGTGTCAATTTTTTAAAGTGCCAAGTCCATTGGATGGACAGTTTTCTTAGAGTTGTAGTGGCTGTTCTAAAACAGGGAGACTAACTAACTAACTAAACCTGGGTGCTGACACTTTCAAGATGGCCATGTGGTAAATTAGCAAAGGGCAGCTTTCTCCCCAGGTATTTTATTTTATCTCCTGTGAAAACAGCAGGCTGAGGACATTTCATAATATAGCCTGTTTTCATGCTTCATGTTACAGACCTGCAGGGTTTGGATATCTTGGACCAGGCCCAAGTTTCTGCATCTGCCCGCCTTTGCCCATCAATATTTGAAATCTGTCAGTTCCCAGCATTGAGTCCTTGTGATGACAGACAGCAAACTGGATGTGAGACTATAAAAATAATGTCCACCTGGCTCAGTAACCCCATCACCCAGCTCCTGGCCAGCCACGTGACCAGTTCTGAGGATGAGATGTGACNAATCAGAGGCTACATTTTAAGGAGAAAGAATCACCAACTTTTGTTCTTAAAGAATAGACACCTCAAGCTATCCTTCAAAAATGAACTCTTGTTCTCTCCCTTCTTCAAAAAATATATCAACTGTAGTTTGCAGGAATCCTGCATGTCCAGTTTTGTACTTTTAAAATAACTGTGTGTTACTATAGCTTTAGATATCAATGTTTCAAATATATGGTGCCATCCATATATTGTAATTTTTAGAATTAAATTTGTAGGGTGTTGTCAGTCCAGGTTTTCATACTAAGTTTTAATAATGTGATGTAAAGAAAAATAGGGCTTTCAAATCATAGACCAATAGAAATTTAATTTAGACCTCTAGCTTCTGCTTGCAGACGACTCACATCTGTAAGTTGGATTGAGCTTCTTGCCACTTATTCAAAAACANCCCACACTTTCAAATAACAGGGGGGAGTGTGCAAGATAAATACCACTGCCAAACTAATTATTGAGCTGTTCTTATTGACTGAATTAATAGTCTAAAACATTATACGGAGTGAAAAGTTAATGAGCAGAGTGGCAGAGGCACAGACGTGTCAATAGAAACATCTTTACAATGGCTTAGAATATAATTGAGGAAAAACTTCGGCCTTTCATCATTTTTGGAATTTGAAACTTCTTTTTTTTAATTCCAGGATCATAGGGATTAGCCATTTTGTAAATATACAAACTCTTAATTCTCTGAGCTGGTCTATGGATTTCACAGCCCTTGGGGATCCAGAAAACCAAGTTTAATAACATTTTAAAACAATGGCCCAGTTCAATTTGAGTTAGCTGTTTTATAAATAATAAAATAGCAGATGAATTAAAGTAGCTCTTCTTCAACTTCCCTAAACATGTGACAGTGATTTTCATGCTGGAAACACGACTTGGAACACTTGGCACTTGCAGTTTGCTCTGGGTTAGTGAATGTTTGAGACCATCCATGACAGTCTTCATTGAGCTAGGCAATGCCTGGATCATGACAGCTTTAAGTGTTCCCTATTCTAGAATTTAAATAAAAAATATTAAGACAATTCAAGTGTTCCCGAGTTTTGTGAAACTCCCTCTTTGGGTTCAATGCCACTGATTGTGACAACCAAAAGGTTGTCACAAGTGGACTTAACATTTCACGTTCACTGGACTGAGTTATTCTTATCCTTCTTGTCATTTATTATCTGCAGTCTTTCTCTAGCAAAAGGAAATGGAGGGGACATATGGGTGACTTCACAGTGAAAGCCATCCTCTCATGGAGCCTGGTACTTTGTGAAGTGCTTTCCACAAAAGGCATCAGTAGAGTTCGCCCACTAGCATGACGAGTGCTATGCTACCTCGCTGTACAGTCAATGGCAGTAGACACACTCAAGGTCNCCTTGTATGGAGGAGCTCATTAACATCTCGTGCTTTTCTCATACCAGGTGCCACTTTAATTAAAACCGGGAGACACTCATCTAATTGCTTTGGTCTTATTAGAAGATCAATTTGGAATTAGCCACATCATTTCTCAGCTCTCCTCCAACAGTGTAGTTATATAGGCACAGAAGATGTTTCCCTAGTGTAACTGTCTCCCTTGTCTTCCTTTGGCCTTTTCATTATACAGAGAGAGAGAGAGAGAGAGAGAGAGAGAGAGAGAGAGAGAGAGAATGAGAGAGAGTCATATCCAGAATATAGA
>LZPO01007960.1:549341-575172 GCA_001675575.1 Neotoma lepida
AAAGAATTCAATCAATAAATCTGATTGAATAATAAATGAAGGGAGCATGTGATCCTCAAAAGAAAAAATAAAAATGGCCAATAAACAGATAAAAAAATTTTCAAGATCTTTAGCTGTTGGGAAAATGTAGATGGAAACTACAATGAGAGTCCATTCCACCTCAATCAGAGTGGTTATCATCAGGAAAATAAAAACAAATAAACCAACAAATCAACATTTGAGGAAAAAACGAACACGGCTATACTGTCAGTAGGAATGTAAATTCAGTCATCTGCTGTGGAAATCATCATGGAAGTTCCTCAAAAAACTAAAATAGAAGTAATGTATGGCCCACCTGTACCACTCCTGGGTATAAGCTAGAAGGAATCAAAGTCACACTACGGTGTTACTGGATATCCGTGTTTACTACAGCACTACTCACAATAGCCGAGATGTGGAGCCTGTCTAGGTGTCCATCAACTGATGAATGGGTCAAGAGAATGTGGTCTATATACACAAGGGAGTATTATTCAGCCAGACAAAAGGACAAAATCCTGTTGTTTGCAAGAAAAAAAAATTGATGGAACTTAAAAAAAAATCCAAACCCAGAAAGACAAGCATGGAACTTATACATATATGTAGTGGAGGGAAAACACAACAGTAAAGGGAGGACTGTTAGGTATGTGAAAGGGGACAAANGGGAGGTGGGGACAAGAAAGCGTCACAGAGAGGGTGAATATGATCAAAGTCCATTACATGGATGTATGGAAATGTCATAATGAAACCCTTTATTTGTGGAGTTAATACACTAATAAAATGATGTGGATTGCTGATATTTGAGAGGGAGGAACCCAGAATGTGGAACCCTATCTGATTTCAGGGTTTTATTCAACAGGCAGGATTGGGCTTCAGGAGAGGTTGAATGTTAACNGGGCAACAGCCCCGGATCTACTCAGATAAAAGGGAGCATTATTGAATTGGCTGNCTNNAGCCCAAAGGAGAATGAGCTTTCTCTAGTGCAAATTGCCTCNCNCTTCCACNCAGTGCCAGCACTGCAAATGGGACATATTTCTTCTCCAACTAAAGTCAAAGTATCATATTTTCTTTTTCCGAATGCAATGATTAAGCCATTAAGAAGGAGGCTCCCAAATTGGGCTGTGTTGGAAGGAAAGCATCAAGAAGAGCCTGGAGAAAGCGCTTTGTTTCTGAAGTTTCACCGCTCATTCAGTGAACTCCAGCGTGCTAGANAGGCAGGCAGTGCCCATCCCTGGGAGGGAGTTGAATTCGTGTTGCTGATAGATTCAGAAAGTTCAGCCCACAGTTTCCTCTGCACACAGTGCAGCTTCTGCTAGGAGACGTCATGGACTCCCGAAAACGAAGCTTCATGATTGCATGCCTTAATGGGGAGGATAAGAAAACATTATCTATGTTTTCACCAGTATCTAAATGAAACTTAGCATTTCTTTCCACTACTAATCAAAACAACAGAGCCTCACAGTGCTAACCTTGGTCTTGGATTTGACAATAGGGTCAAAGGTTATTTTTCTAGCATCTTTTCATTGTTCTACATNGCTCTCAATATTGTTTAAACTCATTTCTCTGAAATGACTGGAGCTGGATCTTCTGCCAGATTTTGTTAATGAATCAGAAACGCAGTATTATTGTGCCACAAGTTTATTTTTACATATTTCTGATGACTTTATTTAAATATACTTGGATTTTTTGTTGCACTAGACACATTTCATTGTCTATATTTAAAAACATTGCTTGGAGAATGCATTTGTGGACTTTTCACACTGTCAGTGGGGACCATGGCACAAAACAAAGTGTTTAATATCTTTGAAAAGGGTTTTGTTGTTGAGATGAGCTTTTATGTGTGGTTCAGGTTGTGTGTGTGTGTGTGTGTGTGTGTGTGTGTGTGTGTTTGTCTTGATAGATTCTGTGGTAGGCACTAGGGATACAAATATGAATTGCTATATTATTACTGACTTTAAAAGGTCTGGCAAAGCATTAGATAATTATATGCCAACAACAATGACTATGCCAACTATTCATGCTAAGCAGTTTATATGCATCATAACTTTTTATCCCCTTTTTATAGACAAGGAAACTATGGTACAAAGAAGTAAATGGCTGGACCAAGTAATTGGTGCCACTTGGATTTGTGCCTAGGAGGTGGCACTCCAGGGTCTGTGTGCTTAACCACGGGGCTCACCCATTGCTCACACTGGAGTACACACATGTGCATTTGTAAATGTTCTCTAGGAGTGGAGAGGGCCTGTAGCCATCCTGACAGTGGTGGGAGAGAATCTTTGTGGTGGAACTTCCTGGAGTTGTCCCAGATAAGGCTGGCAGAGTGGCCACTTGCTGTTAGGCAAAAAAGGGAAGTTAGAGTCCTCTACAGGGAAAGGATAAGGACACATGCCATGAGCAATGAGGCTATGCCAATGAATATTACTGAGTTTGTGTAGGAGGAGGGACGGGAGCAGTTGGGTCTGGAAGGTAGGTTGATGTAGACAGTAGGTATGACACTGAGGGCAAGTGTGTGTGGTTTTATCAGAGCATTCCCTAGAACCCATGCTGCTACCATCTTGGACTTCTAGCCTTCTGAACTGTCCATCTCATTCTGTTATGGAAGCTCAAACAGACAGATGTGACATGGGCACCGCCTTGTGCTCACCAGGGCCTTTGTGTCATCCTAATTAATTCTCCTAACAAGTCCTCCCTAATTTACAAGCCNAGATAGGGGTGTGGTGAAGTTTAGGACCTGGGCACAGGTAAAGGCTGGGTAGCTGAGTTAACCTGGGAAATGTGTCTCCAAAGATTTCACCCTTAACCCATACAATATGATTTACTGTTTCCTGGACTTGAGTCTGTGTGTATTCCCTCCCAGCAAAGGCTCTGCCCTGTAAGCTAGTTATCCAGTCCTTTCCATCCATGCTCATTTCTGATTGTNGTGTCTTATCCTTTCCTTTCTAGTATGGTTCCACTCACTGTGAGCAGTCACAGAGCCACAGTGAACCAAGACTTTCCTCCAAAGTGTTCTCAGACTATGCAACCACAATGATACAATTCAGTCTAGTAATGGAGCCGCTTGCGTGGGCTTTTCCATCTGCTTTCTTACAGGATATTCTGTTTATGATAATGTACACTCCATCATACTGAAATAATCTCTCTCACTTGGGTCTTTCTTTATCTTTGAAACCTCTGGGAGAAAGACAGTCATCTTCTGAGTTCCCTACCATACCCAGCTCAGAGCTGAACACTGAATGGACAAGGATGCTAACAGAGCCTTGCTTCCACACAGGGCTACTCCATATCTCTATAGCACAAGTCAGCATATAAAACTGCATGGAAATACCTTCAGAAGTTATGTCAAATACATACAGGTGGCAATGTGTTCTGAGATGTCGCTGATTCATAAATTGGACTTACGTGATTTCTATGCAGACCTTCATATTTTACTCAAACAGCTTCTAAAATACTCAAAAATAAAAACTGACCAAACACTTTTGAAGTAAACTAGATTCTTTAAAAATAAAATTTATTTACTTTTATTTTATGAGTATGAGTGTGTTTTTTATTTGCTTATTTGTTTGTTTGGTGTTTTGTTTGTTTGTTTTTATTTTTTGGCATGCATGTATGTGCATTATGAGCATGCCTCATGCCCCAGAGCCAATAGAGGGCTTCCGATTCTCCGGAACTGGAGTTACATTGTTGTGAGACACCGTGTGGGTGCTGGTTGTCTTGGAAGAGCAGCCAGTGCTCTTCACCACTAAAGCACCTCTCCCGGTCCTTACTGAAAGCTAAGATGTCAGAAGTTGATTAACTTCCCCAGCCTGCAGAGACTGTCATTCTCTAAAGACTCGGCACATTTCAGAGGTGCTGTAAGGATTCTTTATGTATCACTCACTATGTCATTAAAACAGGGTGAGGGAGATACTGTAATTCCCACCTTACAGGTGACGGAGCTGTGTCTCAGAGATGTTGAGTAACTTGCCTAAGGCTGTTAGGAGGTAAAAGTGGTTTCAAACCCCATCCACTTAAGTACAAAATACATCTGAATTTGACCATAATTCTACGTCCTTCTCCTCTCAATGTTTCAACAGTACCAAAACAATTGCTCTATTTAAGGACAACAATGTTCAAACAGATGTGTGTAGTATATAATAAATAGTTACATACACAATTCTCCTTAAAACCATGTTTTTCTTTTCACTTGTAAAGGGAAGTCATGCATACAGCTTAAGAAGATGAAACATTGCAGCTTAATAATTGAGGGGAAATGTATTTCAATTGTGGAATTTGAACAAGTCTTAAGCATTCTTATAAATAGCTGATGAGTTCACTATGAGTTCAGAAATCCTCTCATTTGCTTGAAGTCTTCATTTCTTTGTCTCTAAAGACCTCATCAGCTCCTTTCTTTGTCAAGAAAGTATTCATGAATACCCCACCCCAAAATGTTCCTGTTACTTCATCCAAGAAAATTAGCACTGGAGGAGAAATAAATCAAAAAAAAGGAGAAATGCATCGCTCACAGCCACCTAATTAAAGTAGTTGGGAAGCATGTTATTTTAAGTTTATTACTCCTGCTTGCCTTTTCAAAATGTTGCCTGATGAATATAATCCCCCCTCCGAGATCTACAAACCTATTGATCAGTCATCTTAAATTACACATGAACATAACACATAGGAATGCTCTCACTGATTCACACCGACAATCAGTTGTGCTGTTAGCCTGCAAATTTGCGAAACGTGAAGATGATTTCTAAGATTTGTAGAATTTGAATGTCATCTGTAGGTACTTGAAGAGATTATCCCGAGTACTCTGAAACCTTTATATATCATAGTATGTAGTTTGGGATAAAATAGTTTTGTCTTGGACCTCATGCAATACAGCATATCTAAAACCATGTGAATAGCTTTAGCAAAAACAAGTTGCCCAGTAACTAAGGGCGTGTTGAGGAGGTAAGTACTGAGTTATAAGGATGTATTAATCATCTTTTGCATATGTAAAAATAAATTAAATTTAGTCATCATAAGCCTTATTTTGGACCAAGTTATCTTCTAATTCCTAAATTAGCACAATCTTTATAATAACTGTACAATGAGACACATGTATTACTTGAGTTATACAATGAGGGACCAAGACACGGGACTTTTAAAGGTCCCATTGTTAGTAAGTCTAGTGAGCCAGGATTGGAGCCTGCAAATTGTGCTTCCAGAATGTGTGTTTCTAAACACTAAGCATTCCCCTGCCTCCATCAGAATACCTGAGCATACAATAGAGCTGAGTCTCCCTTAGAAAAGTCCCAGATACAGAAGTTTGCTGAAGTTTCATGTGAGATATTGTATAGTTAAAGGATTTGCCATCTCCTTTCAAGGCAGAACAGAGACGTCTTTCTAAATTAGGACGAGAACACACAATGACCTAAGAAGAGGTTGTTACAAAAACCTACATCAAAAGAACTTTGATCAGAGTTATCCATGTAATATTCAAAAGGAAAAATAAAGGAGTCATGCATTATTGGTGATCAAGAAGGAAAAGTCAGAGCTGGGAAATTAAGATGTAGAAGGAACATACCTGTTGTGTGAGAACTTGTGAGTGAAAATACCTTGGATTCTGACAGGTCAGGGAGAAGCCCGTGAGTAGAGTGAGTGTTTGAGCACCAGGTTCTTTCTCAAGGGAGTTTATAATTCGAACAAACCAATACACATAAAAAAATTCTGGACTAAAGGGAAAGAAAAGTCAGGATACTGGAGGACCAGCTGAGGGATGAAGTCCTTGGATACAGATGCCTGGCTATGGCTTTAAAACTTTCTTTCTTTTATTATTTTATGTGTATGAGTGTTTCATCTGAATGCATGCCTGTGTACCATGTTTGTGTCTGGTGCTCGTGGAGGCCAGATGAGGGCATCATATCTGCCATGTAGGTGCTGGGAATCTAAAAATAAATTAAATTTAGCCACAGTAAACCTTATTCTGGACCAAGTTGACTTCTAATTCCTAACTTAGCCCAATCTTTTCAATAACTGTACAGTGTAGACACATGTATGACTTGAGTTATACAGTGAGGGACCAAGACACGGGACTTTTAAAGGTTCCATTGTTAGTAAGTCTAGTGAGCCAGGATTGGAGCCCACAAATTGTGCTTCCAGAGTGTGTGATTCTAAGCACTAAGCACCGGGGTCTTTGAAAAAAGCAGTAAGTGTTTGGAACCACTGAGCTAACGTTCCAGCCCTACATGACTGATTCACGGCTTCTGTGTATCCCTGGTATTTCTCTTTGTGACAGTTCCCTCTTTATGAAAGTAGCAGCCAAATTACATTACAAGCTCTACCCATGTGACACCCCTTAATCTACACTACCCATTAACAAATCCCATCTCTAAATAAAGTCCCACTCTGAGATCTATTTTGGGTGGCACCATTCAGCCAATATGGGTAAGCTTACAGTCTTATTTCAAACAACCAACTAGTCCCCATAGAAAATTAAGAATCATGGTTATGGAAGAAAAAAAATCAGTTTGTTCTTTTGTATCATGTTTCTTACAAACTTGTACCAAGTAGCATTTTACCACATCGTACATAAATATAGATGATTGATGCATGATGTTATTGAGTTATAAGAGCATGTATATATTATTATATGGATAAGAGTTCTTTCTAGGATGATAACAGCGCCCTCAAATGCTCTCTACACCATGCATGTCACCATTGTTGTTCTTTGGTTCCATGACAAACTCATTTCCATTTCCATTTCTTCTTCTTTGCTTCCTTCCTTCCTTCTTTCCTTCCTTCCTTCCTTCCTTCCTTCCTTCCTTCCTTCCTTCCTTCCTTCCTTCCTTCCTTCCTTCCTTCCTTCCTTCCTTCCTTCCTTCCTTCCTTCCTTCCTTCCTTCCTTCATTTGCTTTTGTCTTTTGAGGAAGGGATCTCTTAGACTCCTTACTGGTTTAGTACTTACTGTGTAGCTAGGGATGACTTTGAACTTTAATCCTCCCACCCCACCTTTCCAGTGCTGGTTTTATAATCATGTACTATGCTTCGCTTATATGGTTCTGGAGATCACACAAGGGCTTTGTACGATGTGCACCAACTGAGCTATATGTATACCCAGTCCCTTGCAAATATGCTAATATCAAACTATATCTAATACAAACTTGCCTTGGAAAAGGCTGGATTACAGATATTTTTAACTTCCTATGGCTCATAGTCTTTGTCACAAATATTCAATTATCTCATTATAGCATGAGGGTAACAATGTATCAATGAATGGATATGGTGGTGTATCAGTAAAATCCTTATTCGTGGATGCTGATAGTTGAATTTTACATAATTTTCATGTCATAATATATCATTTGCCCTTTGAGGTTTTTCCTCAGCCACTTGAAAATATATCAAAACACCCTTATTTCTTATACTGTATGAAAGGAGACAGTGGGACACACTTTGTTTATAGCAAAACTTTCTGATTCATCTCTAGGAGAACAAACACGTTCCAGAAAATGATGCTAGGGACTTCAGAGCTGTTTCTGAGGCAAGAATCACGGTGATATAGTAGAAGCTCCTGTTCTGATGTCCTGCATACAAAGCATTGCTCTAGAGCAGTGACTATCAACCTTCCTAACGCTATGACCCTGTAATACAGTTCCTCATGCTGTGGTGACCCCCAACCGTAAATTATTTCATTGATATACTTCATAACTGTAACTTTGCTACTGTTAGGAGCCATAACGTAAATATATGACACACNGGATATCTGATATGTGAGCCCTGTGAAAGGGTCATTCAACCCCAAAAGGGTCTCAACCCACAGTTTGAAAACTGCTGCTCTAGAGACTGTAAGCAAAGGAGTGAACAAAGTACAAGTTTTTTTTTTCCCCTAAGAGAACATACTTACTTGGTTTTGATAGTTAAGGGAAGAAGTAATAAAAACTTGCTGAGCAGAAAACAAACAAACAAAAAATCCTTGCTGAGCAGATGCCGCATACATGCGTGCTCCTTCATCCTCCTTGCTTCTGGATACACCAGCAGTGGCCAATCAGATGTAAGCCTGGCTTCTGATAAGAGCAGTGCTCTGTTGTTTGTGAATATGGAAAATTTCCCCCTAGAAGTCAACAGCTCTTAAAGAGCACCCCACGAAGTCCTCGCCAGAGCTGAGCATCTGATGGAGGAGGAAGAGTCATCTTTCTTCAGGGATGTGGTTGCTGAGAGACTAGCCATGCTTCAGTAGATGGTCCCAAACTCATGCACACACAGGCAGCTCTACGTGGACTCAGTGGACTCAGTGGAGAGAGAGAGAGAGAGAGAGAGAGAGAGAGAGAGAGAGAGAGAGAGAGAGAGGGGAAAGTGGAGTGTGCACAGGGAAGGACTGACTGGAATTTGAGGGACCAGAGGATGGATTTGATCAAAGCACATTATGTNGCTTGAAGTTGGGAAGGGAAAGTGGAGTGTGCACAGGGAAGGACTGACTGGAATTTGAGGGACCAGAGGATGGATTTGATCAAAGCACATTATGTGCATCTATGCCATTCTCTAATCTTTTTAAATCAAGAGATAGGATGAGGTATGGTCTCTGTACTTCCAAAGTCCACATCTATTGCCTTAAGTTTCTCTGCCATGGTAACAGCTATCAGTATTTAAAAAGAGATAAATACTAGACTACTCTTTGAAGATACACAAAGGTTGAGATAAAATACAAGTCTACGTCATCCTACACTCTTCCTCCTGGGCATTCTTCCATAGTATCATTTTGAACAAGATTCAGAATTTTAATTACATTTAATCAAAACATTTCCCCAATATTATACTCATGTACCAACTTGGTCTTACTTTCTTTTGGGCTAATTTAATGACATTTGTTTGTCAATATGTCTTCTTTTAACTTCTTGCCTTTTGACAGTCACCAATATCAATGTTGAGAGCTCTTGAGACTTTCATAGGGCCAGATTTAATATTCTGAGCCAGCTCATAGAGAGGAAACCCTTAGGTTGGATTTCTTTTCAACAAATAAGTAAGCTGATGTTCAACAAGGAGGAAGCCTTGTTGTAGCTGAGAAGCAAGACAGGTAACCCTAAATCTGTATCAAAGCCGTGAGAGCCATGTGACAAAAGTCGGGAAAAGTACTGAGGTCCTGATTTCAAATATGCCTGGAGTTGTGATATTGCTCTTCATTTCCTGAATTTAAATAGGAAATATGGCCATAAATGGCTCTGCCTCCTAAGTCATGAGCTCCTCATCTTATCTGTAGGAGTCTCTAGCAAATGTGCTTAAATCTTGATATCTGCTATGATCAGTCCTTTCTATGACTGCAGTAACTCTTCAGTCTGAAGTTTTTCTTTTTTTTTTCAATCTGAAGTTTTTCAATGAAAAAAATTAATGTCATAGAGAAGCACAAATAACAGGACAGGCACCACCCTTCAAAGGTACAATCCCAATGACCTGGACCAAGCTTTCAACCCACGAGCCTTCAGGGAACATTCCAGATCAAAACTATACCATTCTGTATCCCTCAGGTGAGGGCAATCTACTGGCAAGGACTCTTCAGAAGGAGCACGTGGCCTCTTGTAAAGAAGGGAATGTGCCAGCAGAAGCAGAGGCAGAGGGGATGTGAAGACCATGGCCGAGAACACAGTGACTCTCTTACTGGAAGAAGACCAGGAGCCATGTCATGGGGGCAGCTTTTGGAAGCCAGGGAGGAGAGGAAGTGGGATTTTGCCTAGAGCCTTGAGAAGTCTGTGTTTGTAGAACATCTGAAGTTTCTGAATTCTGGAACTAAGTGAATATACTTTTATAATTTGGGGTAATTTAGCTCAATAAAAATAGGCAATGAATTCACCCCTTGACTGAAAAATCTCCTTACTTACTGATGCTTTCTCTCACTGGATGACAAAATATAATTAAGATATAAACCAGGGTTAAATAAAATATTTATATGTGTATTATGTAAATATTTATGTCTTTATTCTTTAATACATANATGAATAAGATACCTGTATTAAAACCTATAACCAAGATATAAACAGGGTTGCATGCCAAGTAATTATTTAATATCTTTCAGGTAACTTTTTGAATATCAATCGTGGCTAAACTGAGTGAATGTTACAATCAATTCTCAGTGTCTGAGAGCCTATAATCACCTTTAAGCACCAAATATCCTTTACCTCAATAGGTTAATCTCCAAGTAGCAGGACTTCAGGTTTACCTGCAATGTAATGGACCTCCTGTTATTTAGGGTCACACTTAAAGGAATGCTTCCCAAGAGCCCAAAGTGGCATGTTATCAGGAAACTTGAACTGTGCCTGTTCACCCCCTAGTCATACTCCTTGGGAAATCCCTNGCTGCTGTGATCCAGGTGACTCAGACTTTGACAGATGCCGCCAACACTTCCTATGCATTAGGTACTCCGATATCACAGTGTGTGAGCAGGGTTCAAAGTGACCTTTGCTCTACTACACTCTGACAAAAGGCCCTACAGAAGCTCACCTGATGCCTGGCTCCACAGGAGATCTCTGAATAGCTGTCAACTTTGGCCTCTGATTCTCCCTCGCTGTACTTGGTCAGAATGGTTGAGTAGGACCCCGGGTAAGACAGAATCTGAACCCCTTCTCTCCTCTCTTAAAGCCTCACCACTGAATTTTTCTTTTTCCTCCAAGTGACACAGCAAGGTCTTATGCATATGACTGGATTAAGATACACAATTTTAATGTTTGACAGGGAGAAATGTTTCTCTAGACTGNATGTAGAAGGAGAGGAAAAAGAGCTATTCTTGAATAGTGCATACTGACCTACACTTACATCCTCACTGTTTAGGTCTGGGACAAGGCTTGAGAATGTATTACTCTTGGAGCTTCTAATATACCTCCTGACTTGTATGCTCTCAGTCCTGTTGATACCTGACCCCAGCTCATTAGGAAACAGAAGAAGTCCTATTTAATAACTCACAGCCTTCCTTGGGGTCATCTGAAAAAAGTATTCCAATCGAGGCATGCCTAGGATCCAGAATTCCTCTTCTCATTTTAGTAAAGGGGAAACCTCTCGTCATGTTACTATTTATTGAGGCCAGTGCTGGTTTCTGTCATGTATTTAGCTAATCCAACTGTTCTGAANACAAGCCAGCCTCCCTTTGCACCTATATTTTTATACGTCCCCAATATGGCATCAAGCAACTTAGGAACTGAGAATTTGATTCCCAGAGGCACATCTCACAGAGACCGTGGTTGGCATGCAGAATTGGCTGGAGCTTTCAGTCAGTGCTGGCCTATTATAGCTTAGAGATTATTGTGGAAGTCTTGATAAAGTTGAGATGGGACTCCATGGTGAGAGAGAAATGTGATTATAATTAGAACCCATTGTAGTTGCACACGCCAGTAGTATATGATGAAGAGGCAGAGGCAGGAGAATCACCACTGAACATGTTCATATGGTAGATACAAGATACACCACAATGTTGTAACATGTTCATATGGTAGATTAGGCTAAGGCCTTGGAGTTATTATGGCAAGAAGGAAATATCTTTTTTGTTTTGATTTTTAAACTTATCGCAGTTCTCCTCCCTTGTTACCCTACCTTTTTGGAAAGGTGATATTTGGAGAGAAAACAAAGAAATTAAAAAGCTAACTTTAGGACAGTATTCTCAAGTGTAACAGATGATGGAAACAGATCTTGTCTTTTGCGACATAATTTTNTGTTTTTGTTTCTTTTTTTAAAGATTTATTTTTCATTCTCATTNTGTGTCTCTGTGTTTCTATATGTGCATATGGGCTCCTATGAGTATGGTACTGTTAGCTTCCAGAAGAGGATGTCTTTATTGGAGAAGGAGTTACAGGAGGTTGTGAGATGCCTGATGTGGGTACTGGGAACTGAACTCCAGTCCCCTGGAAGAACAGTAAATGCTCTTAACTGCAGAGCCATCTCTCCAGCCCCTGATTTCTGGTTTTCATATCTGATATAAAAATAGTCACTATCTTGCTCCATACAAAGTGATATCCATATAAAGAAAAAATGTTGCTAAGCAGAAATGCAGGAGCAGGTAGGAGGTGCAGCTCAAGATAATTTAAATTAATTATTTACACACTTCAATATCTTTAAACATATTGCATAAAAAGGTATCTGTCATTATTTCTTGTCTATCCATTGGTTTTGTTAAAATTTATTACTACTTTTTTTAATTAAGCACGTGCACATGCATGTGGGTGAGACACATGCGCCACAGAGCGTGAGTTGAGGTCAGAGAACAACATGCAGGAATTGGGTTTCGCTTTCCAGCATGTGGTGCCCAGAGATTGATCTCTTGGCTTGGCTCTAGAAATCTTTTCCCACTGAGCCATCTCACTGACCCCTATCCATCGTTTTTTGCCAGGAAGAGATTTGAGTCCATCCAGTAAAGTGGGCAAGAATTCTTCCCGATGGTACTCATTCTTAAATTGTTTCAGATAAATGGACAGAATTTTGCTGCGGCCGAGTTTCTCATTCTTGAAAAGTGGTTTTGGCTTTTTCTCCTCTTCATCTTGGAGAACTCGTGTTTCTTCTTCCTTTTCCTCTGCAGCAAACACAAGCATAATCTAGTAATGTNCATCTCATCAGCAAACTGAAAATCATTCTTTTCCAGTAATAAGCCATTTTAAACATCTGCAATTATTTCATGAAATTCCTTGGTCAGTCAAGATAAGTCATGAAATAGAAAAGTTCTACAGATAATTGATTTCTACAGATAATTGCTCAACAATGTGACACTCTATTATTATGTACATGTAACAGTAGGTCAGTCTGCCCATGAAATCTGATATAAGTGTCTAAGGTCATTGTGGATCTATAATCTTAGCCCTTAATTTTTTTTTCATTGAAAAACTTCAAACTGCAGAGTTACTGTAGTCATGGAAAGGACTGATCATAACAGATATTAAGATTTAAGCACATTTGCTAGAGACTTGCTGTGGATGTCTTTCTGTATGCTGTGAATATGTGTTGCTCTGATTGGNTGATAAATAAAACTGTTTGGCCTANGGCAAGGCAGCTGAGAGGCAGGTAGGAAATCCAGGAGAGAGACAGAAAGAAGAAAGGCAGAGGTGGAGGAGACGCCATCTGGTGGTCCAGAGAGCAGCATATAATGGCACACAGGTAAAGCCACAGAACACGTGGCAACATATAGATTAATAGAAATGGGTTAATTTAAGATATAAGAGCTAGCTAGCAAGAGNCCTGCCATAGACCATACAGTTATAAATAATATAAGCATCTGTGTGTTTACTTGTCTGAGCATCTGCGGGACAATGAGCCATAGGCCATGGCTGTGCAACTCGTAATTGATATAAGCCTCTGTATGTTTACTTGGGTCTGAGTAGCTGCAGGACAAGGTGGGACACAGGAAAGCTTCCAGCCACAGAGACTCCTACAGATAAGCTGAGGAGCTAGTGACCTAGGAGGAAGAGGTGTTTAACTTCTTCAGGACTTTTATTTAAAAAAAAAATGTTGTGGAGGTTTGGGGATGTTCCTAGGAACAGAATAGAAAGGATTTTTTTTTTTCCTATTTAAATTCAGCTATGTAGAGAGTCAGTGACCAAATTATGGAAGAAGTTCAAGTGTGCATATCCTAGAGGTTACAAGAGCATGTTATTCCCTTTTGAGAAAGTATCTTTCCATCACATTCCTAGTAGACTTTAACTCAGTGGTTCTCAGCCTGTGGATCATGATCCCTTTGGCAAACTTCTATCTTCAAAAATATTTACACTAAGTTCACAACAGTAGCAACAAACTAATTTTATGGTTGGGGGTCACCACAACACGAGGAACTGTACTAAAGGGTCACGGCATTAGGAAGGTTGAGAACCACTGCTCTAAGTGCTCATTGCCAAGAACCTTAAGGTTCTGCCCATCTGCAACTTCTTCCTCTTGAGTCTTGTGCCCTAAACACATCATCCATACTCAGTCCCTCATCCATGTTTGCCACCTACAGAGCATCTCATAACTTTGCCTAAGCATCTCCACGCAGATGACGTCCTTCCTCATGTATCTCAAGGATTTCAATTCTCCCCATTAGGATGTGTGTGCCACCAGAAGCTTCTATTTGTTCTGCTGTCGTCATGTTTAGCAGTGGACTGTTAGTCACTAGAAAGGGGACCCTCCCCTCCAATATGAGTCCAATGACTTCTAAAACATGTTCGCTCAACTTTACAAATGAGTCTGACCTCACCAGTCCCACCAAGGTTAGTCAGCAGCTGACAAAAGATACATCTTGTCAAGGTGTCCAGACTGCCAGCATTTTTCTGTTGTCTTATGGTCAGCATTTTATACATTAGTCTTTGCCTTTCACAGCATCTTTTGATTTTTACCATTTGATCTTCTCTAAGTAGTTTCTTTCTCTCTCTGGTAATAAGGCAAGGATGTTCTTGTTGGTTAGAGGAGGATATCTGGAGGACATTTTTAGAGTTTATGAGTGATCTTCAGCATTTTCCTTCATAAAGATAGAATAAGGACCTTAAGGAATAGGTGGAATCTGTGTTGGCCTTAAAATTGTTACAACAGAGTATGGTGATATATTGNGTACCCTAATAAAATTTGTCTGAAGATCAGAGGACAGAACAAGCCACTAGATTAAACATAGATGCCAGGCAGTGGGGGCACACACCTTTAATTCTAGCACTCTCGAGGCAGAGATCTGTCTGTATCTCTGTGAGTTCAAAGCCACCCTGGACTACATGAGATTGACTCAGTCAAGGAGAAACAGAGTCAGGTAGTGGTGGCACACACCTTTAATCCCAGCACTTGGGAGTTAAATGCCTTTAATCCCAGCACTTGGGATTTCATGCCTCTGCTACCAGTATTGTGGGAAGCACACATGCATTTAATCCCAGCACTAAGAAGGAAGTGATATGGCTAGGCGGAGAAAGGTACATAAGGCGTGAGAAAACAGGAACGAAAACCTTTTTGGCTGAAGCTTTTTCGGCTGGAGCCTTTCCGGTGAGGACTCAGAGGATTTCAGTCAGAGGATTCGTGGAGTTGTCGAGGTGAGACGTGGCAGTGACTTGTTCCTTTGTCTCTCTGATCTTTCAGCATTTACCCCATTATCTTGTAATCAGAAGTTTTCTTGTGTCCCACCCACTCACGTCCTGAAGCTGCTTAGTCCCAAGNAAACACACAGAGGCTTATATTATTTACAAACTGTATGGCCTATGGCTCAAGCTTCTCGCTAGCTAGCTCTTATAGCTTAACCCATTTCTATTTGTCCATAAGTTACCACGTGGCTTCATGGTTTACCGGTATTTTCACATCTTGCTTCTCCTGGTGGCTGCTCAAAACGCGTCTCCTGCCTCGTCTTCCTCTTCCTCTCTCTCCAGTTAGAATGTACCGCCTAACCTTATTCTGCCTCACCATTGGCCAACAGCTTTATCANCCAATCAGAGCAACACATATTCACAGCATACAAAAAGACATCCCACAGCAATATCCGGCTCTGGATTTTTTATTAAAAGACCTATTAGAATTTCATGTTACAATAGAGTTTTAAATTTGGGCATGCACAAAGGAACTCTGGAAATACAGACAAGAAGTAGATGTATGTAGACATCTGAGAAATTGAGACAATAGTTTAGAAAAAGAGACAGGACTGTATAACTATTCCACTTTTGTGTGGCATTGGGGATCAAACCCAGAGCTGTGCATATGCTAGGAGACAGCTCCATCATGAGACCCATCCTTAGGTCTTATTCTGCAACCGAAATATATTTTTGAAAAGCTGTATCCATTTTATGCACTGTGTTCACTAAATAATTGAAGCTCATTGAGCAAAAGTGAAAATAATATACTTACATGTAAACAGGTCATGGAAGATCATTTTTTATTTTCAATAACAGACAGGAAGTGTGGTGGTGTCCATATGTGGCCATGAAACTGAACAGATGGACTTGTAGCTACGAAGGTTGTGCTCCTGTACAAAACCCAGACTATTTTAGGAGTTCTAAATGTTACCACATACATTTTTTTATTGTAGGAGCTAAAAGAAAACACATTATGAAGCCNNCTAGAAAAAGTTGATAAAACTTAAAAGAAGTCCAAATTCCTTTACTAATTGAAGTTGCTTAATTCTTTGTTTCTACTGACTTTTGTGNATTATATGTGTATATCACTTACATAACAATATTAAAACTGTTTGGACATGCAATGAGTAGGGACTACAAACACTGAAGACTCCATTTGAGTGGCAAACAGTGACATTGTATGTCATCATACATAATTAACATTTTTAATAGTTGATTGACAGCTATGAATTAGCATGGGCAAGGCAAAAATATGAGCAGCCTATCCACGCATATGGTTAAAGATGAATGAACTATTTTTTCTTGGCTTCTAGGCCCATGAACCTTCAGCTTTTGCAATGAATAAAAGGATCCTCTATGTAAGCCTCAAAACATTCCTCTGTATTTTTCTCCTTGCATATTTTTTTCCAGGTTAGCTGATTTAATTAAATATTCTCTAAAACACTGGATGTTAAGAAACGCACAGAATCTAAGACTCTGAGATCTCCCACTTTAGCGTTGATTAAAATCGATGAGTTTGGAGTTTTCTGTTAAATCAAAAGCTCCTGGCTTTCAGCAACTCTTTATTTTTGGAGAAACAGCTTTTTCTTTGTGTAACAAAAAAGGCTTAGGAAAGCTTCTTAAAAAAAAAAAGGCTTAAAGGCTGCCGAATCTTAAAATAGCCCCTAAGAACCGTAGCAGGAGTGGTGTGTGCAAATGTGCTAGGCTCAGAACCAGAGGCGCTCGGGCTTCCTAGTTCAGCACTTGCCCTTTGCCNGGGTTACAAAGTCCAGCTCAGTACTCCTGCTGTGCTGTGCCTTCCCCAGAACTCATTACTGAGAGAAGAGGACATTTCTTTTGTTTCTTTCCCATGAATCCTATTCTTTGAGTGGCCCACAGTATCGCTGCACAAACATTTTATGCACCGTGTATGCTGTTAGTGGATTATAGTTATAGAAACTCTTAGTATGAAATGTTCCCATGACTATGTTTCCTTACTCACAGGGAACATGACATTTACCTAGTGCCTCCCCTGTATGCCTGTGTGCATACTAGGTATTCATAAGTAAGTGACTTTGGCTCTGTCCTCCAGCAATTCTTCCTATGGAGTGAAGAAAGGGTATCCAGATCCTTGTCATGTGCTGGATACAAAAACGTTTAAGCAATAGCTCTTTTTAGGATTGGTGATAGAAATGTGGAAATCAATGGAATAAACAGTATCATTTCTCTCCATGCTAGTGAAAGTCGTGGCTCAGTACAAGATGCACCGAGGGACCACAGGATGTGAGAAAGCAAGGACTGGTAGAAATGCCTTAATTTGAATAAGGAGTTCGAAGGAAGATAATTTAGGAATTCTGCATATGTTCAGTGCTCACTGTGATGTTGGTTGATTTTTGCCTTCCTTTCACTTTTGTGTGGGATGATTGGTACAGAGAGGCTGTTGTTTCTTGGCAGTATGTTGGAAGAGCTGGATAATTTCTGTCACAAATGGGCCACCATCTGTATTAGGACTCAATACAAAAGCAGTTTATTTCACATGCACAGCACAGGGCAGATAAACGTGTTGGAACTGATGTTTTTAGAGGTCATCCAGGGACTGAGTTTTAGAGAGNCATGGCTGTCTTCAGATGGCAAGTTCTGGGGCCGCTTTGAGATTGTCTCCATCGCTGAGAGTGGAAAAATCTGGAAGAGCTGAATGAGAGGTGTTAGTAGACCACACCAAGAGATGACAGACTGCATTTTTATTCTCTGTCTTGTTGACTAGACTATGGTTGATGGCTGTATCTGACTACAAGGGAAGATGGGAAATGTAGTCCATCTGTATCCAGACTAAAGGAGAGAATGCAGGATTGCAGGCCTGACCATAAGTCTCCACCATAAACAATGCAGCTGGGACGAGTGACTGCCAGGTTGGTGGAGTGACCAGTGACACCCATTCAGTTTAAGTCAGTTTTCTTGAAGTACTGAACAACTCAGAATCAAATGTACACCTGTGGTCAATGGACCTCAATGTATATATTAATGAAATTTCATTTTAATTATGGATTAAATTTCCTTTATTTTTCTTTTCTTTCTGGAAGAGTCACCTGCAGGGAAATTAGGTTTTGCAACTGGTATGAAATTTTGGACAGCAGAACAAAATAAATTTNTATTACCAGTTTCCTTTTATTTATTTGTTTTATTCTTTCTCTAAAGATTCATCTTTATAATCCTTTTGGCAATGCTTTGAGGACACANGATGTGATTTTAACCAATCACACAGGCAAATTCTTCCTATGATTCTTATAAGTTAGGAGATGGGGTGGGTCTTGGCTTAGTAGCAAGAGGAAGGCACAGGCAGGTCACACTTTATTCTGCAAATATTTATCATATGCCTTGTATGTGCCAGGCCAACACAACAAGCATGGTCTAATCGATGGACATTGACTTTGTGTCAGACTCCATGCTAGGTGGCAAACATCTGTTTCCTCTTTTAATCCTCTCCAAATCCTACTGAGGCANAAGTTAAAACCTCTGAGAAATTGAAAGGCCACTGAGATTAAATCCCATAACCAAGGTCACTTATTAGTCATACACAGTAGTAAAACTAGGATTGGAAACCAAGTATGTCTGGTTCTAAAACTGTCTTTTTTTCCAGTGGGACACTTTGGTTCCTTGGGTGATTGTGTATCGTCCTGATTATTAGCATAACAGCATATGAGAGCTTGGCAAATATTTGCTTATAAAATGAAGCAAGGGGCAGGAAGGAGCTAAGGGATCAGGTCTCTGGGATTAGACCCCACCCCATTTACTGGAAGCCAGGACTTAAGAGTATTAAGCACAGATGTTTTATCTTGTTTTCACTGATGTGGGGGAAGTTTCCAAAAGAGACTAGAGTAAAGCCATAGAAAAAGCAATCCTTTTTTTTTTTCCTTCTGAAGAACTTCTATCACTGCTATGCTTTCCACAGCAACTGTTCCTGTCTATCCCAAATTATGGAGGCAAAATAACAAACCTCTCACAGGGACACGCTGAGAGATGTCGGTGCCTTAATGGAAACCATGGGATGGTTGGCCACCTGCAGCCAGTTCTTAGCTGAGGTCAGGCTGATCAGTGCAGGGTGATGATATTGACCAAGGTACGTTGTGACCACAGCATATCAAGAGTTTCTTCAGTTGGGGTAAACTGTAAATGTAATTCTGGGGACAATGAGCTCTCACAGGACACCTNTGAGCATGAGTTGCACGTTTGTAACTCATGAATCCAAAGTCTATGGTAAATATAACAGTTGCTTTGCTGAGTAAGACATTCTCTAAATTAGCTAGTAGTCTAAGCTGAGAATATTGATTATGGACAATATCCGTGTCTTGGTCATAAACAGTGTATCAAGAAAAATGAGAGTGCTCCAATTCACTGGCATAAAGACCAGTTACATCTAAAATTTTATTTGTAAGTATCCTATTGTCATATTTATCATTTCTGGTAAGTGTGCTAAGTGTTGATTCATTTCATACAAATTAATTAGGCATCTACTGTGTGCCTAGGTTAAGGACAGAATATTCAACAACTAATAGAATCCATGCTCTAACCATGCTTCCCTTCCTGTAGGTGGTCAGACAGGATTATAAATACAAAGAAAATGACATCTCTGCAACAGTGAGATCTGAATGATCCGGAGGCTAAGAAACAGCTTCTTCTGAAATGGCTTAGATTAAGGAGCTATAATACTTTGGTAGCAAGGGGAAGGCTGCNTAAATGAATCAGGGAGTGTTGGAGGCAGTATTTCAGTGGGTTTATTAGGGAATGGAGGAGATTGAAGGGAAAAAAATCCATATCTCAAGAAATAGCTATTTAAGTGACCCTGATTCAGAAACGGAGAGAAAAGCAGAAGAAAGCTGCAAGAGGAAGCAAGGGGCTTTGTAAGCTGTGGGGGAGACCTTACATTTTCTATTCTCAATCTGGAGGGAATCTGTTGGCTTGTTAAAGGGACTCTGGGTAGCATCTTTAAGTGGTGCTATTGATGCGGTTTGGTAAGTTAACTGTCCTTGAACANGAATGGAGTAGGAAATGCATCTAAAAGGAGCCAGAATTCACCTGTCTAGGGTGTGAGGCTGACTTAACCCAGAATAGCAATGCTAAGTGGAGCGAGACAGCTAAGGAAATTTAGAATCATAAATGGACAGTTTTAGCAATGGATCTTATTAAAAGTAAGAAAACCAAGTGTTTTCTTCTCTGGGAATTTACATTCTAGCAGGGAAGGTAAGAACTACACAGATCAACTAATGATAAAAAAGTCAAAGGTAAAAGAAATAGTGACAAGTGGAATACAGAAGAAGTAAATAAGATATGAAAGATACTGTATAGCCAGGGAAGAATTTTCCTTTTCTCTTTCTCTCTTTCTTTCTTTCTCTTTCTTTCTCTCTCTCTCTCTCTCTCTCTCTCTCTCTCTCTCTCTCTTTCTCTCTCCCTTCCTTCCTTCCTTCCTTCCTTCCTTCCTTCCTTCCCTCTTTTTTTCTTTTTTATTAAGAAATATTTAATTCATTTTACATACCAATCACAGATTCCTCTCTCTCTTATCCTTCCTCTTGATCTCTCCAGCCTTCATCCACCAACTCACCCCCCCATTCCCTCCTCCAAAAAAGTAAGGCCTCCCATGGGGAGTCAGCAGAGCCTGGTACATTTACTTGAGGTATGCCCAAGCCCCTCCCCCTGCATCAAGGCTGTGCAAGGTCTCCCACCATAGGTAGTGGACTCCAAAAAGCCAGCTCATGAACCAGAGATGGATCCTGATCCTACTGCCAGGGGTCCCCTTAAGCAGATCAAGCTACACAACTGTCTCACTTATGCAGAGGGCCTATGGAAGCTCCACAGCTGTTGGTCTAAAGTTTATGAGCTCCCATTAGCTTGGTTTGGTTGCCTTTGTAAGTTTCCCCATTATAACCTTGATATCCCTTGCTCATAGAATTCCTCTTCCCTCTCTTTGACTGGACTCCTGGAGCTCNGCCTGGTACTTGGCTGTGGATCTCTGTATCTGNTTCCATCAGTTACTGGATGAAGGNTCTATGATGACAGTTAGGGTATTCACCAATCTGATTACCAGGGTAGGCCAGTTCAGGCACCCTCTCCACTATTGCTAGTAGTCTAAGCTGGTGTGCTGTTAAGTCACTAGTGTGAGATTTCTCCAACTTCTTTATGTGGGCATTTAGTACTATGAATTTTCCTCTCAGCACTGCTTTCATTGTGTCCCATAAGTTTGGGTACATTCATTTTCATTGAATTCTAGGATGTCTTTAATTTCATTGAGAAGTCGGGAATTATTCTGATGAGTCTGCCTTTATAAGTCACTTGACCTTTTTCCTTTACTGCTCTTAATATTCTTTCTTTATTCTGTATGTTTAGTGGTTTGATTATTATTTGGTGAGGGGACTTTTTCTGGATGTCCAGTCCATTTGATGTTCCATAAGCTTCTTGTATCTTAGTAGAATTTCCTTCTTTAAGTTGGGAAAGTTTTCTTCTATGATTTTGTTGAATATATTTTCTGTGCCTTTGAGTTGGTATTTTTTTCCTTCTTCTATCCCTATTATTCTTAAGTTTGGTCTGTTCATGGTGTCCTAGATTCCTTGGATGTTTTGTGTTATGACTTTTTTGGCTTTAGTGTTTTCTTTGACTGACAAATCTATTTCTTCTATTATATCCTCCACGTCAGAGATTCTCTCTTCCATATCTTGTATTCTGTTGGTTATGCTTGCATCTGTAGTTCCTGTTCATTTACCCAGATTTTCTATTTCCAGCACTCCCTCAGTTTGTCTTCTTCATTGCTTCTACTTCAATTTTCAAGTCTTAAACTGTTTCCTTCACCTATATATTTGCTTTTTCTTGGTTTTCTTGGCTTTCTTTAAGGGATTTATTGATTTCTTCCAATTCTTTGTTTGCCTTTTCCTCAATTTCTTTAAGGGAATTTTTAATTTCCTCTATCATCTTCATAAAATTATTTTTAAGGTCGCTTTTTTCTGCTTCTTCTACATTGTGATGTTCAGGTCTTGCTGTTGAAGAACTGCTAGGTTCTGGTGGTGCCATATTGCTCTTTATGTTGTATGTATTTTTGCACTGGTGTCTGCCCATTTCTTCCTCCAATAGGTGCAAGAGGTGTTTGTGTCTGAGGGAGCTGCTCTTGGTCCAATCTGTGCTTGCTGTGTCTGTGTCTCAGGTGATCACTCTTGGTCAAAGTGGAGCTATTGGTCTAATTGGAGCTGGTGGATTCTGTGTCTCAAGGAGATGCTCTTGATCCAATCAGATCTGACAAATCTGTGTCTTGGAGCCTCTGAGGTTGCAGGGGGATGGGTGGGTTTGGGGTAGGGGATGGGTCTGAAGGGGGGGTGTCGGTGGGGAGGCCTGCCCACAGGAGTCTTCCCTGCTGGCCTGCAACTGGGGCAACGATGAGTGGGAGGGGGCATGGATTGTGCCTCAGGGCCTAGGTCCTAGAGGCAGGACTCTCTGGGTAGAAGAATAGTCACTCACCTCTTGGTTCAATCAGAGCTGGCAGATTCTGTGTCTCAGNTAGCTGCTGAGGTAACAGGGGGATGGGTGAGTTTGGGGTAGGGANTGGGTCTTGTATATTGCAGGGTTAATGGAGGGTGTTGGTGGGGAGGTGTGCCTGCAGGAGTCTTCCCTGCTGTCCTGCAACTGGGGCAGCAATGGGTGGGGGTAGGGAGGACACAGATCTCTTTCTTTCTTTCTTTCTTTCTTTCTTTCTTTCTTTCTTTCTTTCTTTCTTTCTTTCTTTCTTTCTTTCTTTCTTTCCTTCTGTTGTTCTGTCCTTCTGTCTTTCTTCATTTCTTTATTTTTTCATTTTTTCCTTCTCTCTCTTTCTCTCTCTCTCTGTCTCTCTTTCTGTGGTAAAAGATTCTCATTCATGTTTTCTAGGCTGGCCTTGAACTCACTGTATTTGGGGTGACCATGATCTCCCTGAACAGCATGACCAGTTATAAACCAGGTGCTTGTAATACTTGAGTCTGTGAGAAGCACTGTACATTCACATCATAGCAACATGTGTGTGTGTGTGTGTGTGTATGTGTGTGTGTGTATGTGTGTGTGTGTGTGTATACAAGGGAAACAACATTAGGCATCATATCAATATGCACATGAGGTTAATTGGTCCCCATTTCTAATCGGATCCTTTGTTTAAAGCTAATGTTTCCTTACAATGAAATTACCATTTCCCCCNCTGGTAATTAGGAAGTATCTTTTGAGGTGATGCTTAGCAGAAAGCTCCCATTACTTCTCCAACTTTGAAAGCTTCACAATCACTTCATCTAATTATTGCCTGACTCATTAACTATGATGATGGTTTCCAAATGCTGTTTCCTAACCCCATCCTTCCCTCTACCTTGAGCTTTCTCTTTTCTTCCTTTTTTTTCATATCCACGAGTTCTCTTGGATTCCCACTTTATTCAATACCTTGAATCATCTTGTAATATTTATTTTGTTGATCTGAATGTCTCAAATTTAGCTGCTGAGAGTTCTTTCATGCTGGGCTCCTGTGTTTCTTGTACACATCTCTATCACCGATTACATACATCCTTCTCCTTGCTTTCTGGTACTAAAGGCTTTGCCAGGCTCATCGTTTACATCCCTTAACCCAGTCCCCGCAAGGAAGTCATCTTTTGTAAGATTTTTTGAGTTGTGATTTTAAGGGTAACAAGGAGACAACTTGAGAGATAGCTGGGACTGGGGGGAAGAAGCAGAAAATAATAAGCCATGGATGGTTCACAGGCAGGGCTACCTGGCCAAGTTCAAGGGTCAGAAAGAAAGCCAATGTGGTTTAAGTTTTGTTTAAGATGAAGCACAGTAGACAAGATCAGAAAGAATCCAGGATTGCAGCCATATTGTTATGAGCAAAGGATGTTATACGTTTAATTACATACATATTTCAATTACAGCTGTAAAAGTATAGAGTCCTGCCTCCACTAATAGTGAGGAATATTTCCTTTGAGGAGGTCAAGAGCCAGGAGACAGGCAAGCCAAGAAAAAGCATAACATTACAAAGGAGAAATAAAGTGACACCCAGCCCTGGACACCTGGAGGAGGTACCACATTAGCAGCCGAGAAGAAGGATCCATCAAGTGCTGATTTTACAACAGATTCAAAACAAAAAGCCACAGATAATAAGACCAATTGTGACTAGCTCACCATCCAGAGGGGTGTGTGTGTGTGTGTGTGTGTGTGTGTGTGTGTATGTATGTGTGTGTGTGTGTGCTTCAGCAGAATTATAGAGAAGAGGATGGTGATGACTACAAGGCAGAGAAAGATCAGCAGGGGCACACAGCAGTATGAGAAGATGGCAGCTGAAAGCCGCCTTCTGTGTATCGATGTCACACTTTAGAAATAGAGAGGAAAGGTAGCAGGGCTCCTTTAGGCTGCAGAGATCCAGAACATTCCTAATAATGATTAATCTTAGTCTAGCAGGAATAAACACGAACATCAAGGAAAAGGTACTTAGGAAATAACAACTCAGTAAATAACACTGCAACTGGGATCCTGACACTGACTCATTACAGGAGGAAGCAGCAAGCAGCCTCTACTGTTGCAGGACTGGTGATGGGGTCATGGTTCCTGGACTCACAATATAAATGTCTTAGAAATCTGTATAAAGGCCTGAGAGTGTAGCCTAGTAAAATGCTTGCCTATCGTGCACAAGGCTCTGAGTTCTATACCCAACACTGCTTGGAGGCAGAGGCCTGCGATCCCAGCATTGGGGGAATGGGCACAGGAGAATTAGGAGTTCAAGGCCATCTCTGNCTACACAGCAAGTTTTGGGGTCATCNGGGCTTCATGGGATCTTGTCTCAGAAAAACCAAAGAAGTAAAGTTAAAGAAAGGAAAAGAAAGAGTAGCGAGCTTTATACAGCCCCTCTATGGTGTTCAGAACAAATTCCATTGTTCCTGGATTTCTGAGACCTCACATGAAAAGAACTCCATTTGGACTCTGTTCTGGAGGAATCATGGGAAATACTTGGATGAGACACTCAGCCATAAGATCTTCTCATACTTCCTGCACTGTTGCTAAATTGGAGGCTGCACTGGGCACTCTCCTCATGTTTCCTCTCTCCCTCCAACCCAAGCTTACTTACTTCTTATTTCTGTTTTCCTCATTCCTTTATTCATATACTAGTGTATGCTCTTGGATTTGTATTTTAACTCAATGACTTCATATTAATAATAAAACCTGCTAGTCACTTCATGTATTTTTTCTCCCATTGTTCAGCTTGTCCTTTGCAAATACTTCTTGACTCTAATCATTTAGCTGTGAACTTCTTGGAGGGTGAGAAGGCACAAACGGTGCCAGGCTCAAAAGACAAGTTCAATGAATTTGGTTAAACAAAGGAAAACACAAATTGCCAAGGTTTCAAGGACACAAAAAGGAACAGCGCTGGAGTAGATTTAACTGGCACTGGTTAATGTCTGTTGTTTAGAAATGGGAATATGCACTTGTGTGTGTTGTATGGCTTGTAGCCAGTTATTATCATAAACAACAAAACAGTTCCTAATCATATTTCATAAATATTCCCCATAATGAAAACCTGTTGAATTGTGCTGTGCTTTCTGTGTGGTTTTAGAGCAGTTTCCCAAGATGATTTAAGACAAGTTTCTATGATCAGGGCCTTTCCTTTTCTTTGCTATTTAAATTGCATATTGAGCCATTGTGGGTCTTTGTGGAATTTAAAGATGCCAGGGGACCCACACAAATGATCCCAGACACTTCCTTCTTACTTGGAGACTGACTACCAGACCTGTATATAAGTTCATGTGCAGCCACTGCACCTAAGCCCTGCTTCAGGCTCCACAACCCATAGCAAACAC
>LZPO01007960.1:595497-618047 GCA_001675575.1 Neotoma lepida
ACACACACACACCACCTGCATACCATCAATGCTTTCTACCAACAGAATACAACTCCTCCCCCACTAAAAAAATAATATCTCAGAGCACAAGGAATGTATTTTGCAATATCTGGGGAGTCATTCTTCCTTTTGTGCCCAGGGAGTGAGATTAAGAAGGAAGAAAGGGACCATGATGTTCAATGCTTGTGTCTGAAAGCCAGCCCTGCAATTTAATAGTTATATATTTTGACACTATTTCTTCACCTTGTATTCCTCTTTTTCCTCCTCCTGTATCATCCTGTGGTGAGGATAAAATGAGTCTGGACATGTTTGTGCATGCAGATGAGGGAGCACCCAGCTCTGCTTGCTGAGGTTTCTGCTTCTCAAGGCTGGCAGAACGCATTGCAAATGACATCATAATTCAAGTGCAATAACATGGTTCTCCTTTGCCTTTTCATCAAGCAGTTCGACACAGCTTTGTCTGCNCGGCCTCTCTCGGTGTAAGCTGCCCCCCCTTAAAGATTCCCCCAAAGGTGGAGAAGAGGGGCTTTGGTAACTTTGAAACTTCCAGGTTACATTATCCTGTCTGATTTACCTCAATCTATAATCACGTTTTTCTTGCTTTGGGCAGGAATTCTAGCAAGCCACATTGGTCCTTTAAATTTGCTCCAGAGGCAGGATTCTTGAAGAACCTTGCAGTTCTGTGTCTTTGGATATATATATTTTTTTAATGGCTAAAATATATAAAGCCATCCATATTCTTAATGTGGATGGGTTTGGGGGTTAAGAGCACTTACAACCCTTTCAGAGGTTCAATTCCTGGCACTGACATGGTGACTCAAAACTGTCTGTAACTCCAGTTCCAGGGGATCTGACACCCCATTCTGACCTCTGAGGGCCCCTGCCTGCAGGCAGATCACCTAAACTGAGGAGGGCAAACACATATACACTGTACTTAAATACATCTTAAAGTAAATGGGTTCTTACAAACGTTGGGACTTAAGGTGGGAAAAATTAGAAATTCTCTTCGGTAAGAAAATATCGGAAACTTGTCATGACCATATTATACACTGTTGTGGTATATGTGATTGTTAGAGTAGGTCATAGGGTTGCAATGCTACTGCCTCAGCTTCCCAAGTGCCGGGACTCCAGCCATGTACCGCCACATCCAGCTGTGATAATTTTCATGTGAACTTACCATATAGTCATTTAATGAGCAGTCTGGAAATACAAGTTTAACCTTTTCAACTGTCTGGTCATGAAACTAATATACAGTAGAAGAAGATGTAGAAAATAAGAAAATAAAAATAAAGGTAACAACCATCTAGTAAATGGACTGTTCTGCAATAAACTGCATTTTTCTTTGGGGGCTTTGCTTTCTGACATTTGACACACACACACACACACACACACACATATATATATATATACACATATATACACATACATATGTGTATGCATATATTTGTTAAGGTTAGATTATCCTGCATGGTCTAATCATCTAATGTTTGATTTCACAAACATTATCTCATATCGTTATAGATTAAAAAAATACTATATCTAGAGCTTGGAGAGAGAGCTCAGAGCATAAGAGTACTTGGTGTGAAATCAAGAGGTCCTGAATTCAAATCCCAAGCCACTCATGTAAAACCATGTGTGGCCACATGTTCCTGTAATCTCATGTCGTTGGTTGGAGACAGACCGCACCATGCACTGTGCACTCCGTGTCAGTTGCTATGATGTTATAGAGAACACTAGGAGGAGAAAGTGAATTTGTGATTATCTCCTGAGAGTGGGTTGTTAGAAATAGTATTGGTGACACACACATTTTAAGTTCCATTTTTTCCTTCTAATTTGTTCACCTTCTTTTAATTAAACAAAACTGCAGGAGGACCCTGGGCACCTTACCTGTGAATCATGAGGCCNGCCACTTTAAAGAAAAACAGACAGTCACTAGGAAGTGTCAAACAGATAAAGGGTATGCTCCAACATATGTCCTTCTCATCTTTTTTACTGGTAAAANATTTTCTTTGACAAGTTCATTCACATATAGAGGGAATTCCATTCACTCTTATCATTTTCTCTCACTGTCACCATCGCCAACCCTTTCTCTTCCCCACAAGTCTCGTTCCAGGTTCCAGGTTCCACTTTGATGCCTTTTTGTTTTCTTTGGAGAGCCATCGAGTTTAACCATGGTCATCCTTGAGGTTATGGCTGTGCNGTGGAGGCTGGTGGGTTCACCAATGGGTACACACCCAAGGAAATGACCTCCAACATCTATCAATAGCCAATAGTTCCCCTCAGAGAAGGGTAGGACAATGGATGCTTTCACAGATGGCTCAGGCTGCTAACCGTTGATACGGAAAGTGCAGAGCAGATTCCATCAGAGTGTTCTAGATGAGATGATGTAGCATCCTACATGGATGACATAGGAGTGTGTTGGGGGGTGGGGCCAGGGTAGGTTAGAGTCTGAGTATCTTTAGCATTAGGGCCAACAGTACCTAGTGAAATGGCGGTAGGGTACTGAAAGGAGTGGAGTTAAAGTTGTCACCAAAGGTTTCGGCCTGAGGCATTAGAAGGACAGAGCCCTAGCAAAGATTCGGATGGGGAAGGTGAAGACAAACGGGTGTAAAGGAGAAAATGGGCTTAACATCCGCATGAGTTTTAAAAGGTCATTCACCCGCTAAGTGCAGATGTCTAAGTAACATGTATTGATGAGCATGTTTGGGGACATAACCCTACACAAGTAAATTTCCATAAATAAAGAATACCACATAAATTTTGCTAGGTTGAGATTTACACGCAAATTACTGACATTTAATACCTATTTTTGCAATTGCAATGGGAATTTAAACCAGTAAAAAGGTTTTGGAGGAAAGGGATAAGTTTAATCGTTGACATTGGTCAGTGTTGTTGGGTTATGGTAAGCNTAAACAGGATTTCTTTTATTTATTATCTAAGTTAGTTTCCAAAAACCTTTCTACAGTTAATATACCCCTTGTGTTGCTTGTATCCCGACTGTACTTCTCCAGTCTCTCTGGCCCTCTGACATGGTCGTTATCTACATGGATTTCCTTTGAAGCTTTCATATATTGGTGAATTTATGGTGGAGTGAAGGAGTTTTGAGCTGCATCATCTAGAACCAGCTCCAGCTGTGTGTTCGCAAAAGTAAGGTAACATTAACAATGGCCCCTGCTCACCACAGTACCAATTAGTGACGTTAGCATCAAACTAAGGAATTAATTTGGGGAAGTATAGATGTGGTTTTAGTGGAGAATGCTTAATAGTGCGTAGTTTTTACACAGTTAAGTTCTTACCACTGTCCTGCCTTATTGTAGTTAGAATTAACAATACAGTAACTCTATTGTTATCAAGGCATAAAGCCAGAAAATTCTCATTCTGTTTCTCAGTTGGTCTGGCAAAGGAAAAACAATGTGTGAAGGCTAAGAGACCAGAAGTTTCTGTAAAATTATATTTCCAGTGACCATTTTCATACAGCCCATATGAGGATTCAATTTTCATTGCTACCTACTCAAATATTAAAATTCTCTCCTGCCAAGAATCTGCTTTGTATGCAGTATACATAACTATAAGTGGACTATACAATGACATTATGTTTATGTATTTCTATGAATCTGATAAAAGATTTCACCACCCGAAAATAAAATTGCAATACAAGTTTTTATTTCAAGTCATATCAGAGAAGAAACAAATTTTCCCATCAAAATNATGAATCAGCTTNTTGGACTGGTTGATTAGTTAAAGAGACAGGATGAGCACGTTGGAGAAAGGTTTAATTTCCTTGCAAATGTGATACAAGATACTCATGTGGACGACGATGACNAAAGCTACGATGCATGAGTGCTCCANGGAAATCAGNACACTGGGCCATCAATGCTATCAACTGAGGAGCATAAAAANGTAGCCATTGAACAAGCTAGAAATCCCNTGCACTATTAAAGNTCATTCAGGAAGCGAACCCAGNCACAAATCTGCCTTATATGACCTCCCCAATACCACNTTCTTAACGTGAACTTAACTTCTTGACNCTCAACACTGCAAGCCAATGTTGATAAGNCACAGTAGATCCNGATTNGGTATCATTTCTCTTATCTCTATGGAAAATGATATAAATCATTGTTAAATGAGGAGACAATGGAAACTTTCTAGTGGAAACTTGAGGGGAAAATTGCACAGGTGTGATTAAGACAGCACCGTAAATGATTTTTTCTTTGTTTTACATTTGTGGTCATTTTCAGTTTTTAAGATTACTATTTCGTTTAAAATTGTTTTCTCCATAATATTAAGCTCTATATAGATTTTATATTTATAGTATTGAATGTTTTCTCCTACCTCATTTTCCTAATTCATTAGAAATTATGTGAGCTTTAGAGGAGGGATGTGTCTCAGCTGCCATCCTGACTCAGATTAGCCTCAGCAGGAACCTCCTGGCCAGAGAAAGGAGGGGAGGGCTTGATGGTTTTAGAGCAGTGGTTCTCAACCTGTGGCAACCCCTTTGGGAGTTGAATGACAGAGGTCGCATATCAGAGCTCCTGCATATCAGATATTTGCATTGCTATTCACAACAGTAGCAAAATTACAGTTATGAAGTAGCAATGAAAATAATTTTATGGTTGGGGGGTCACCACAACATGAGGAACTGTATTAAAGGGTCACATCACTAGGAAGTTTGAGAACCACTGTCTTAGAGACTTCTCTAACTTTAGTAACATGGCAAAGGTCTCTGGGAGGGCCTTTGTGTTAACCGTTGAGCTTGCCACATGAGGTGGGAAGTGGCTGAGGCCCACAAGCATAGATCACATGTCCAGAGCGTCATGGAACTCATATCCTCACCTTGGAGGTCATGGCATTAGTTGGTACAGAAGTAGGACTCAGTCACCCTTCTTAGGTGGCCGATGCTCCTAAAGCTTTGAGTTAGAGGAACAGACCACAAGTTCCTCAGTCTGCTCGTATCATCAGTCCTCGATTCATGGGGTGAAAAACAGCTTTACTCTGTAAATACACAAGCCCTCTTTTTTATAAGATATATGGGAATAAAAAGATTGAAAGAAAATGGAACATTCACCTCATGTCTAGAAAACCAATTTAAGTTGCTGACCTGAATTGTGTTTGAATAGGTTGCTCTGTGTGTCTCTGGGAGTGCCTGGGTGGGTTTGTGACGTACCCCCAGAGAAGGTAGAACATTTCCTTCGCTTCTCAGTGAAGTGTGAGTGTGCCTGCAATTTTGCTTTGCTATCCAAGAACAACCTGGTCTCTCCTGTGAAGGTCAATAAGGACTGAATTACTGGAATGGCTACATGGGGAATGTGGATTAGCTGAGATTTTCACCTACTCCTAGTAGGGCCACCTTGTCCTAGCAGGAATCACTTTTGGCTTCTAACAACATGCCAGAGAATGAGGCCAGGGCCTGCATATGTTACTCTTAAAATGCATCGTTTATTTCCAAGGGGTGTGATTTGCCTCACAGAGGAACTCAGCAGTAGTTGGCTCACCCAGAGGTAAACCAGGGTTAAGTTGCTTAGGAAGCCACATAAGTCAGTGGGCCTGGGCAGATGGATGGAACAAACTTGGCAAGTTCTTGTCTAGACACAGATCCCCTGACACAGGAACTGCCCTTCCAGCCACTGCTTTTCCAGGACCCTTTTTTCCTGGGTGACAGAGACACCAAGGGAAGCATGCATAATGAACGTGTCTCTCGGCTTCCAGTCTGGACAGTGCCGTCTGCCCCCAGCACCCCAACCTTCTTCCCCCACCCCCACGAAAGCCAAGAGATTTCACACAGCTTGACTGAAATAGATCCTGGGTCAGACGAGACTTCAGATCTGAGCTGCATAAACAACACTGTGGGGTGCAAGGCAGCAGGGACTGTCAGCCGTCCAAGTGCTCATATCAGAGAGAATATGAGAAATTTTTTCTTTCTTGATTCAAGCATATTCTCTTCTTCTAATTTTTATNGAAGCCAGTGTGTTTCAATTAAATGTGCAAAGTTGCCAAAGCCTGTAGGACACGTAAAGGAAGGTAGGCTAATAAAGTCTTAAAAATATGTTAGCGAAATCCAACATGTTTGTGCTAACAACATCGATGATTCAAGGGACTNGCACTTCTCTGAATGAGAGCAATGGCTCACTGTGGGTGAATGAGTCACAGCCAATGCAAGTCCAGACGTTCAGATGGGCAATGCTACTGAAGGAATGCTTACGGAGTAGAAGGCAGATCGTGGAGCCACCCACTCTCCCGGGAGAAGATTCATGACCATCAGTTCAGATCAAGGTATTTAGTTTACCGACCATGATCAGTATTTTGCCTGACGCTTGTGAGATAAACTTTTAAAACCATTTAGCTTCCAAGTTAACCTCGGGGTGACTTTCTTTTAGAAATATAAATTCTCACCAATTATTCCCTCCTTGTGGCTCTCTCTTCCCACTGGGTTAGACAAAGAGATTAGCTTTTTGAAAATGGTAAAGAATAATAAAGAAATCCCTTAAGAGGGGGTATGGGAGCTTTATTCTAAATGTAAATAAGGGGCTAACTGCAAAATAAGAAATAGAAGGAAAGGGGTTCCACAAGGCACCAGCCACCCTGAACCAAAGGAAGGAAGTTCGTTTGTCAAAGACTCATCAAAATATTTTGGGGGGTCCTAAGGATGCAGCTNGGAGTGCTCGCCTAGTAAGCACAAAGCCCTGGGTTCCATCCTTAGCACCACATAAAACAGAGAATGGTAACACATTATAACCCCGGCACTCAAGAGTAAGAGACAGGAGGATCAGGAGTTCAAGGTCACCCTCAGCTACTTAGCAAGTTCAAAGCCAGTCTGGATGCTAAAAGACCAAGCCTCAAAACCAAAACAAAGCAACATTTTGCACCAATTTTGTACGACTTTTGCATTTTTTTTTATTGTACTCAAAACCGATGGGTACTAAATATATTGATGTAAAACAGCTCGTCTGTTGATGAGAGTGCAGCAGTGTCTGTGTGTGTGATCTCATCCACTGGACTGTTGGGCAAATGAAGGTACTATGCTGGTCTCTCTGCTGCAGCTCCACAGCTCAAATGTGGGCAGTCTGGGCCTGCTGTTCTCTTGAGCGGCTCGAGCGTCATATAGATTTCCTCCTTCTGTCTTGTGAAGGAAACACTCTCAGGAGAAGTGCAGAGGCTGTCAGAACCGATAGCCTGTGCAGGAATTCGGGACTTGGGGGATCCTGAAATGCAGAACTTGGATGACTCTCCTTGTCTCAGTCTTTATGTGCTCATGGCTCTCTGCCCTGAAGATCCTATGGGGACTTTTCAGGGACTAAAAAACTTGCATGTAGCACTTGTCTGAGTAAATGGGCACTCCATGTCCTCTGCGAAGGAGAAAGAGTATTTTAAATGCTAAAGTATGTCTGAAGTGAACAAGAGCAAATTCTGGAGTTTGAATGGCTGAATGTGAGAATTTGGCTCAGGCCAGAAACGGTATACAGGAAAAGACAAAAGCTGGCTCTCCTAACTCTGTTCTTGTGGGCTTATTACTGTGTGCCATGCCATTTTTTTCCCCCTCTCTCCGAATAATCTCTTCAACAAAATGGGGATCAGGGAAGGAAAAGGAAATGTTCACAATGCAAGCTGGCCCCTGGGAACCAGCACTGATTAATGGACAATTTTATGGCTCATTTGTAAAAAAGGAAACTTGAACAGAGCCCTCTGTTTACTTTGCTCCTACAACTCATACCAAGGAGACAGAAAGCAAGATGTGAGAGGGTGGGGCGGGGCATCTGTAGATCTCAGCTAAATCGTGCAAATAGATTGGGAGCATCTGAGCATTAAAGAGTCCAGATTTCCTGGGGATTTATTACAAATAATGACTGTCAAGGAATGACAAAATGCTAGGACATCCTTCATTTTCCTGCTTACCAGTGTAAACTCAAGTACAAATGAAACATTAGACGTTTATGGATGGCTTCCAGCTCTTTCTCCCTCTCCCACAATGAGCACCTGCTATCACAATGATGGCTAATTGACATCATGGCTGGTGTGCTTATCCTTTTGAGTGTGTGTGAGCTTTCATGGGCATCCATATGTGAACATGTGTGAGGGGGGTGGATGAGTACTTGGAGCAAGGATGCAAGCTTTTATGAATTAGGTCTTTCTTGTNCTGAGTTGCTTCTTCGCCGTACTCCATCTGGGCAAGTCCAAGAACAAGCTCTGCTGCTCTCACTCAAAGATGAATGCTGGGCAGTTGCTTCTAAACCCTCCAAACTTAACATGCAAAGAGGACCACTTGAGATCTCAGGAGTGGGTACTCCCTACCTGGCGATGCAGGATTGTTTGAATTGCATTAAATCCTATGCTTCCCTTTCTGGGGTTCAAACTTAACAGGCAGTTGCTCTAAATTCTGCAAATAATAAAAATGAGCTTCCAAAGAAAACAAAAGATCATATGCAAATAGAAATCACAGTAAGCTCACTTGGGTGGGCAGATGTTCTAGAACTTTCCTTTGGATGGTGNAAAACTCCCTGCTCTCCCAATACATACAGCCATCTGCACATTCAACAGGCACAGCCTAAGGTTTGTCTTACATTTTGCCTCAGTTTCTCAAGTCGTTGCTGTCTCATGGGACAATTCTGTTCTGGAATCTTCTCCAGTGCTGTATTTCTCCCTAGCATTCATCTGAGGTTGAGTCCAGCTTCTCTTATTTGCTACTAACCAGTGGTAATTATACAAGAAAAGGTCTTTTTTGCTAGTTAGTTTTTTTTTTTTTTTTTTTTTTTGAGATAAGGCTTTTCTGTGTAGCCCTGGCTGTCCTGGAACTTGCTCTGTAGACCAGGTTAGCCTCAAACTCAAAACTCAGAGATCTGCCTGCCTCTGTCTCCCAAGTGCTAGGATTAAAGGAGTGCTTGGCTGCCACCCAACGGTCATTTCCTATTGTAGACATTAAGTTCCTTTCATGTAAGTGACAGAACCATAGCTCAAGCTAGTTTTCCAACAGTATTATTATTTTCTGGCCCTAGCCACTTATTCCATTCCTGAGTTGCAGGTTCAAACAATGCGTCAGGGTGTTCGGTTGTATTTCTTGGTTCTTTTTCTTGTGAATTCGCCTCATTCTTTTCATGGTGACCAGACACATAGGTCTGTAGCACTGTCAGCAGAGACTACATGTCATTGTCCCAGCCACAATATCCAAATGCCACAAAGACCTCTGCTTCCCTGCCTTGATTGTCACATACCCCTCCCAAACAATCTCCGGATTAGAGGGAGAAGAGTGGCTGGCACAGTATGGGTGGCCCAGATTTGGTCTTGGGTCCTTTCTTAGTTCTTCTTAATAAGAACAGTGAAAGTAAATGCATAAGTATAGTAGACAGAGCAATGGATACTATCATTGACACCATTAGTCCCCTCACTAACCAGTACTTCATTAATGGTCCAACAGACGCTAAAAATAAAACCTTAAAAGAATTACAGTAATGTACCAATGTCTTCTTTAAAAAATCATGCCATCATATTTCTGAAAATACACTGAGAACCTAGTAGTGGGGTTGTGTTTAAAAGGACAACTATTAGACTTTTCAATTGTCTTCCTGGTTTTACTGTCTTAGTATTTTCAGTAGGCATTGCCTATCAAAATGGCTTACTCAGGAATCTCACTCATAGAAATGCATTCAGTATTTAATATAGAGAAAGGTATGGGGAAGAATGTCGACCTGGGTCTGTTTATAGCACTAAAGGGAAGTGGAAACAGGACCTAAATAACACTTTCAATGACCTGGTTGATTAAAATAATGTTTTCACAAATTGTTTAATGAAAATATAATAAGCTATACCTAGTAAATGCTAAGTTTAAATCAGAACTGTATGGATCCAGAATCTCAAATTTGTAAAACCAAACATATCTGTGGGGGGAGGGGACATTGAAAAATGGAAAAGCTTGGCTTTGATAATCTGTAGATAGTAGAGTTTAGGGGTAAGATTATTTTCCACTTGTATTTTTCCAAGTGGAAATCAATTCCACTTCATTCCTTCCAAGTATCAGTCTCTAAGCCGAAGGAAAATGCCTTTAAATATGTAAGCGCATTGAGTGACAATTATTCAAATTTCTGTTTTAACAATGTATGATACCATTTTCTTTTATAACATTTTCTACCCTCCAACTCTTTATTATAAATAACACCCTGCAACACTTTCAGCTCATACCCATGCCGATATATTATTTCATTACTTTGTTCACTAATGTGGTTAAAAAAATAAAGAGCAAAATTAAGGATTTGGTAAAATTCTGTTTTTCTTTAGTTCCTGACTGTACTCCTTGCTGGAATAATTGTGAAAGTGGTTTTGCCCAAACACTTTTTGTAGCAATTAAAAAAACTAATCATTTCTAAGAAAATACTAAAATATTCAATGCACACTGGAGGCTTTCCCTTGGAAAGTGGCACAGTGAATAGTGGTATTGAGTCTTCGCTATTTAACGAACTCGAGCTTTGAAAANGCTCCATCGTTATGAGGCAATGTGGGCTTATAAGAGGACTTCGTTAGCTCTGCAGTTGCTGCCCCAGAGCCCAGCCTCGCCGCCACCTTTGACTGCCACTCTGATTCATTTTGAAGCAAGTTAGGCATCCGTATCTAGGGAAGGATAAACCCCTGAGTGTATAATTAATAACTTCATGCTTCTTTCTCGGTCCTGACTTGTAGAGACCAGTTTTGTTTTCTACAGTTAAACACAAGGGCTGCATTGAAAAAAATTTTTTTTTCTACAATTCCCCCATGGTTGACCACTTGGCTTGATTGCTTTCTGGTTGTGAGAGTTTTTTGTTTTTTGNTTCATCTTGTCAAAAAGTTCATGCCTTAGATGTTTAGAGAATAGAGTTGAGTTTTTCTGAATGGCACTGAGCATCAGACAATAGACTAGTTGGCATCACACAAAAAGGTTCTTCCAGACATCTAGTGTTATTATTAAGTACGATCTGGAAGGTTTTTGGACGCAATGATATATTTTTTGTTTGTTTGTTTTTTTATGGGGGTTGTTAGTATTATGAACCGCCCCTTGGGGTCCTGCCCAGTATCCTGACATCATCTTATGTAAAGTTCCCTTTAAGAAAAAACTCCTCCCCCTCCATACGTGCCTGTACACGCATGTTCTCCCTCTCTCCTCCCTCTCACCAGAGGTAGGGCACCTCCTTCTTTCTTTCTATCTCTCCTCCTCTCTCTCCTCCTCTCCCTCTCCCCTTCCCCCTCCCTCTTCCCCTCCCCCTCCCTTTAATAAATAAACTTTCCACGTGGACGTGTGTCTGCATCATGTAAGTAACTTTCCACTGCTCCACATCGCAGTCCAAGCCGTCGCAGACATCTGCATGGCATGTCTCCCTCACCCACCAGGGCACCTTGGCCCAACCTTGGGACTCACTCTGCAGACCAGGCTGGCCTTGCATTGAGAGATCCTCTTGCTTTTGTCTTCTGAGTGCTGGGGTTAAAGGTGTGCACCACCACTGCTGTAATAATGTATTTTTGTTCTTCAGTTTTTGTTTGTCTTTCTAAAGACAGGACTGCCATCTCCCATACTCTCCTCATAAGCGTCTCAGGTTCTATAATGGGAAGGACTGTGGATGTGAGAAAGTCTGATTTTGAGAGGAATCCTCAGACAGCCAAAGCAAAATACCCCATCTCCCACGCAGATGGCGTGGTAACCTCCATGGCAACCGTTTTCTTTGGGCCTCAAATTTCTCCGTCTCCAGAAGGCAGGTTCAGAGGCGTTGCAGATCAAATGTGAAATGTACCCTCAAGAGCTTGTGTTTAAATAGTCTTCATTGTTGCTAAAGCCTTCTCTAAGGAAATGAGTTGCTAGGGGCAGGTCTTGAGGCTTTACAGCCTAGCCCCACTCCCTGTTGACTTTGTGCTTCTAGACATATGCAATATGACCAATTGCCTCCCTGTTCCTGCCTCCCCGCCCCCCACCCTGTGTCTCCTGCTGCATGATGGGATGTATCCTCTTGAACTGTAAGCCACAGCAAATGCTTCCTTCCTTCAATTATTTTGTTCTGTAGCTTATGACAGCAACAAGAAAAGTGGGTAATAGAGAGAGGAACCAGATTTCTCCAGGAAGCCGAGGTCTCCCTTTTCATGTTCCCATCCCAGATTGAGAGTATTTCCAGATCAAGGCTCCCAGGGAGGTCTTCTCCTCTCCAACTTTCCCCCCACTCTTAGATTTATGATGTCATTGCTTTGCTTTGAGGCTTCCTGTGTTTGCTCTTAATATTCAAATTAAGTCTTTGAAATGCTCTTCTGTGAATGCTTGTGGTTGATACCTCACCCTACTAACAGTTGCCACATCTGGAAAACCATACTGCTGCCTAAATGGTAGGGTGCAAAAGAAAACGAATGCTCACGTGTCTACACATATAACACGTACTCAAGCATGTATGCAGACATAGGCATGCATGATTTGAGATATCACTTTGCATTTCATATCCCACTCACCATTGCTTTTATTGTCTTTGAAAAGCACCAAACGTTTCAATATCAACTATAAGTTTCCATCAGACTTCTTAAAGTCTGCCCAAAGAAACCCACGCAGAGAAGCTATTCTTAAAAGCACTGATTTTCTGTTTTAATTTTGTTCTTCCATTTATTTTATAAATTAAATCATTGGGATTTAATTCCCAAAACCTTTGCTCAGTTTTATGTGAGCGTACACACAAAGGATTGNAAACGAAACTCTGTGGTGGGTATGACGTCATTATAGTGGAAGCTGCCTCAGGGCCCTTGGGCTTCAGTTCTAGATTTCTCATAATCTACTGTTGCTCTCTCACTTGATCAGGATGCCAACACTTTCTGGGAATGATGAGAACAGACAGAAAGGGCGCTTTATGCCTAGGAAGCTGGAGGCTTGTGTGGAACTCTGGTACAGACCCTTTACCAGCTCCCAAAATACTTAGCATGGAATGGGAAGCCCCTGTGAGATGCCTCACCTCTGTTGGCAGTCCACGTTCCTTCTAACGTCTATAGAAAAGATCTCTGTTCAGTCTCAACGAATTGACTTTCCCTAACATACTCAATGTTGTTTGTATCTCTGTTTCTTTGTTCAAAATGCTTTTTGTCAGTGATAGGTTTTAATCAGGCTCTCAAAGGAACCCTCTGATCAGAGAAGCTGCACCCGTAGGTGGGTGCTTGCTGGTCCATGTTCTCTAAGACCCAAGTTAAACTCCTGCCATGGGATTTATTTTATCATTTAAATACACATCATCTCTGTTCTAGTGTCCGTCACCATCTGGTGGATCCTTTGAAGACAGGAACCGAACCTTAATCACTCAAGTCCCACAGTGCATTGCAATGTCTGGTGCACAATTGTGCCCAATATTTGAAAAATTAATGACTTGTTATTAATGGATGAAACCCAAGGAAAATAAACAAAATCAAACCAAAAAAGGGCAAATCTACAAGAGGACTTTGTTCATCTGTTTTTCCTACAAATAATCCTAGAATTTAATAATCAGTGAACCAGAATCTACTGGTGTGAAGGGTGTAAATTGCTCACATTGTAGAAGACATATTAATTCTTTGGGGCTATTAAAAGCCATTTAGATTTTGGTTACACAATTCCAAAATTGCCTGCTAACATTGTGAGCAAATCAGTTAAAGCTGGTAAAGCAAACCCTGCTTTTGGAGAGATGCCAGTTCTAAATTACTCATGTGTTAGTTTTATTTTTTTTAAATGCAGGTTTATAATTTTAAGATCAGTGAAATGCCAGGCTTCTCTTAATGAATAACTAATATTTATTTGTAATTATCCAAGTACATTTTTTTATGTNTAAATGGTTATCCTAGGACTGCAGCAAAGTCAGAAAAAAACACAGCTGCTTTTGAAAGCACAATAGCACAGCAATCTTGTCTTCATTCAATACTGTCTTTAAATCTTTTTACAACAATGAAAAGGTAAATTTTAGTTCAACCTAGGTTGAAATACCANTTTTCTTAATAGCAAGGAATATGTTAATGAAGCCATNTTTTATCTGGTGGAATTCAGCTTTTTTAAAAATTTTTATCCCTGACATGTCCTCTACATAAAAATGCTTCTGAAGTATTTCCTAATCCACAGTCAGATCTCTAGTCATGTGTGCAAAGAGCCATTCTGATATGTTGCATATCTGCTCTAAATATTTCCGCACTTCTTCATCACAGAGCTCCAATTTTCAACTTATCTCTGGCTTTAGCCTTCCTTCCGGTGCCATCCCACCCATCTCTTCCTCAAATTCCTTGCAACCTGTATTGTTTCCTTCTGGGAACATAACAGTCACTTGGCTTTCTGTGTACCTGGCTATCAGCTATCTCTGAGTCAATCCCAATGCCACCATCACCCACCTCTTTGCCCCGGTGACCACTTTGTCTTTTACTTTCAGATCTGGATTAGGTGACTCCCATGTCCCCTGGTAGAACTTAACTGAAATNAAGTTCTTATCTATGGCAGTCCCTCCTACCAGGGTTTGACATATTTGAAAGGCGGCACCTTTATGGNACTGACCTTTCTGAGGTCCCCTTACTGTGACCAAATATAATAGGCTTCAAACATTCACTAAATGAATCCATAAATGGACTTTTGGGGCTTTCAAGACAGTGATGTTGTTAAGGTCTTGCTCTCTGGCTTTGGTGAAATAGGATACCTTTTCAGTTAAGATTTAAAGATTTCTAAAAATTGAGCATAATATAAAATAGTTACTCATATTTATAAACACAGTATAAACACACACATGTATATATTTCTAGTGAGCCAACGTTTTATTTTTTTTTCTCATAAATAACAGATGGACTGGGGAATTGGATTACCACTTCCCATTCACTCCCTAAATGGAGGAAGAAGGGGCTTTATTTAGTTGGAGTCCTTGAATGATGGTGACGCTGTTCAAATTTGATCTGAAATTTTTGAGTCACACAATCCATACCACATCTAAGAAGAGTGAGTGCCATCCTTAGTGTAGGGTCACTGACCCATTTTGGAAGGAGGAAGGCTGAAGTCTGTCTGGGAAAATGGTTAGAGGTTAGAGATGGTATGTGGTCTACCATGACTGGCTGGATTACCTGGGCTAAGCCCATGAACTGCTCTGCATTCCATCACCAACACCTGTAGAATGGGCATAACTCATGCTACACCGGAGATGAGAANTGAACAATGCTCTCTGGCTGCTCCCTGGTAATTCTCAGGTACTTCAATCCCCTCCCTCCTCAGAGGAGCTTTCTCCATGCTTTGAGTAACCCAATATTGTCCTGAACTGAAGTTGGACTATTGTATATTTTACCAACACATAAAAATATTTTCTAAGATATCTCTTTTATTGCTGTCCCATTCTGCCCCTCCCCCAAGCACCAGGCTGAGCTCCAGAAGTCCAGTNNAAGAGAAAGAAGAGGGATTATATGAGCAAGGCAGGGNGGGTGGGTGTCTCAAGATCATGATGGGGAAATCTATAGAGACAACTGAACCAAGCTCAAANGAACTCAGGAACGTTAGACCAACAGCTGTGGAACCTGCATGGGACCAAACTAGACCCTCTGCATATGGGAGACAGTTGTGTATCTGGGTCTTTTTGAAGGGCCCCTGACAGTGTGATCAGGATCTATCCCTGGTGCATGAGCCAGCTTTCTGGATCCCATTACCTATGGTTAGATACCTTGCTCACTCTTGATGCAGCAGGGAAGGGCTTGGTCCTGCCTCAACTGAATGTACCAGGCTTAGCTGTCCCCCCCATGGGAGAACTTACCTTGTTAGAGGAGGGGATGAGGGGTGGCTGGGGAGGGGAAGGCAGGAGGGATGAGGGAGGATCTGTGGTTGGTATGTAAAATGAATAAATTTTTTTTTTAAAAGAAAAAATATTTTCTAAGACCTGGCTATGGTGGTACATGCCTAGACAGGAGGGTAGTCCAGGAGTTTAAGGCAAAATGGGACTACATAGTGAGTTCTAAGCCAGTCAGAGTTACACAAGAAGATCCTATATTAAAAAGAATAATACTAAAGAATTATCTGATTGCTTGACTAAATGGCAAGTGTTTCCTCACTACTGTGCCCTGTAAGTTCTTNGAGATTTGGCATCTGCATTGCATCTGCACAGCAAATAATGAATGATGATAAGATCAAATCTCAAACTCAGTGTTGATTAATTCATCATTAGAGCTTCATGTCCTCATTACACGTGTGCATATGCATTCTTCCACATAAATACCCTTGCGGTGAAGCAGAGGCCATCATTAGTGTTAGTTAATACTTAGGGTTTATCCACTCTCAGCTAAGCTCTGATTGAGGACAGGAAATAGGGACTGGTGGGTAAGTGGGTGAGCCGGAGAGAAGAAAGGCTGTCTCTTATACACATCTAGATGTGTATAAGAGACAGGTGGGTAAGTGGGTGAGCCGGAGAGAAGAAAGGTGGGGACACAGGAGAAGGAGAGAGGGACAGAGAGGAAGTGACAAGGAAGGGGGGAGCTGTCTCTTATACACATCTAGATGTGTATAAGAGACAGGCTGGAAGCACGTTCGTGCTCACAAACCCCTTTCTTATCACTGCTTTGGCCATTAGAATTATTCGGTCCCTCTGCTTTTACCCTTAAACAATTTGATTTGGGGATCTAATTTTGGGCAGGTTTGTATTACAGTGTTTTTAGTTTATGGGAAGTTTATAAAATGTGGGTTTTTGTTTGTCTTTTTTTCCCCCCAGAGAGGCTAGCAATAATAAAGACCTAAGACAGGGTCATCTTCATTCAAGAGCCCAAATATTCTCAAGGTTTCCTGAAAGCTGAATGCATGCATTGTTTTGGGGGGTTTGAAATATTCCAAGTTGATTTTATTGTTTTGTGGACTGTGTTAGTTTCTGATCACTGTAACAACATGCCTGAGGCAGTTCATTTACAGAGCAAAGGTTGCTTTTGATTTAGAGTTTCGGTAACTCCGTTGATGACTGGATAGAGCCATGCTTTGGGCCTTGGGGCAAGTGCTGAATGGAAAACTCGGGATGTATGTGGCAGCACAGACTCATATCAGAAACATAAAACAGGAGGAGGAATATGCTGGGTATTCATAACGCTCTTCCAGAGACTGCCCACGAGGNCCTGCTTTCTAACGATTTCATCATTTTCTAATGGGGACCAAACCATTAAGTGTCTAATCAATAGCCAACCTATACCATTCTACCCCTGGCTTCTGGTGACTCATGTTTATTTCACAGTGAAAAATGCGTTCATCCAGTCCTTAAGAATGCCTGAAGCTTTAGCTATTCCAGCATTGCTCAGAACTCCTCCNGCAGGCTTCTGTAAAACTAGATGCAAAGCGGGCTCTAAGCCCCTCTAAAACCCAAAACTCAACACTTCCAGGTATATGAAAGGACTGTGTGATGGTAAGACAGGCATGTGCTAAGTATCCCTATTCCAAAAGGGAGAAATAGAAAAACAGGAGGGAAGATGAGGTCAAAGTGAGATGGAAACCCAGAAGGGGAGCCATTAGGCCCTAAAGGTCCATTCCTTTGCATGTGGGAACACTGCAAAGAGACGGGTCCTTCAAACCTTTCTGCATCCTGACAGCCTGGCCCATGTACTAGGCCCTTGGATGAGAAACAGATCAACTTCTGTGGAGGAAAGAGGCTTCCAGAGATATTGGCTTGTTTGTGGCTATTGTCCAGTGAGTCTCAGTGTATTCAGCACTGGAGCCTTGTAGCTCTACAGGAGATTTCTAGCGAGTAGCTCTCTGTGAATGGCATCAGAGGGAATGGAATCCAAAAAAACATTTGGGTTGGTTTTGTGGACTATCTTTAGTTTTTGACCCTTCACAAAAGCATAGGAGCACACTTCTTTTGTTTGGAGTTCAGAAAAAAAAAAGATTCTGAATTTCAAGGCAAGAACATGACTTGCTAAAACCTCAACATTATAATATGATGATTTTCTAATTTGTCCTCTTTTATCTTGTCTTTAGTGTCAAAAAATCAAATCGTAGGATATTTGTTCAGGTCCCAGGGCTTATTGGTTAAAGAGAATTGAATATGCATTCCTTTTTCATCTTAGGATGTAAAAGATCAAGAGACTGTCTCTTCACCGGCACAAGTGCCTGACATGTTGGAGGAGTACCACCCATCAATTGCACCACTTGTCCCCGTTATCTTTATAGCTACATGACAAGCTAAGTGCTAACATGCCAACTTTATGGATGAGAAAACTAGAGCTCAGAGAGATTTAAGAATTCTGGCAAGGTCACGTGGTTAGTTCTGAGTCAGTTTTCATATTCCGGTTTCCTGATCACTAAGCCAAACACTGCCAAGGATCCAGAGTAGAAAGCATCCCAGCACAGAGACAGCTATCCCATGTGATGCAGAACTACTAAAAACCAATAGCCACAGTACACTTTTCCNTGCTGGAAGCTTATCGTGTAAACAGAGAGCACAGGCTTGGAGAAGCAGCTACGGAGCGGATAGATAGGACACACGCCATTTTGATGCTGAGTTGGATTATAACATTGGACCCGGAGTTAGCCTTTTCTAGAGAACAAGCGCTGGTTTCTTTCATCATCTCTAGCCAGTAAACACATCCTAGAAAAAGAAAACAAAGACCAGGAAATAATGTATTTTTATTTTCTATAAAATTAATGAATAGTCATTTTAGTTGTATGAAAAAAGGAATAATATTATGAAAAGTAAAAAATCACCCATAATCCCATCAATGATTGATAAATTTTATGTTTTTACAAAGCTGTGGTGGTTTGAATAGGAATGGTCCCCATAGAGTTGTGTTTGAATGNTTGGCACATAGGGAGATGTGGCCTTGGTGAAGGAATTGTGTCACTGGGGGCATGCTTTGAGGTCTCAGATGCTCAAGTCGCATTAAGTGGCTTACTCTCTCCTGCTGTCTGCAGATCCAGATGTAGAGAGCTCTCAGCTACCTCTCCAGCACCGTGTCTGCCTGTATGCTGTCATCCTTCTCACTACAATGATAATAGACTAAACCTCTGAACTTTAAGCCAGACCTAATTGAATGTTTTCTTTTTTTAATTTTTAAATTAATTTTACATACTAATCACAGATCCCCCTCTCATCCCTCCTCCCGATCCTCACACCCTTCATGCCCTCCTCCAAAAGTATAAGTTCTCCNATGGGGAGACAGCTAAGCCTGGTACATTCAGTTGAGGCAGGACCAAGCCCTTCCCCAATGCATCAAGGGTAAGCAAAGTGTCTGACTATGGGTAATGGGATCCAGAAAGCCAGCTCATGCACCAGGGATAGATTCTGATCNCACTGTCAGGGGCCCCTTCGAACAGACCCAGATACACAACTGTCTCCCATATGCAGAGGGTCTAGTTTGGTCCCATGCAGNTTCCACAGCTGTCAGTCTAAAGTTCATGAGTTCCTATGAGCTTGGTTCAGTTGTCTCTGTAGATTTCCCCATCATGATCTTGTTCCCCAAACCCCTTGCTCATAGAATCCCTCTTCCCTCTCTTCAACTGGACTCCCAGAGCTTGGCCNGGTGCTTGGTTGTGGATCTCCGCATCTGCTTCCATCAGTTACTGGATGAAGGCTCTATGACGACAGTTAGGGTATTCACCAATCTGCTTACCAGGGTAGGCCAGTTGGAATGTTTTCTTTTTTAAGAGTTGCTATGATCATTGTGTCTCTTCTCAGCAATAGAAACACTAACTAGCTAATCTTATATTTGCAACTTTCTTCAACTATTTTTACTTTGCTATAAATTAAGCATCTTTCCATTTCCTTGACAATTTNTTTTGGTAAACACTTTTAATGTCTTCTTTATTTTTCATCATACAAATGCATCATAATTTAATTAGCCTTTCTCCTATTTTTAACGTGGGTTATTTCTACTTTCCTCCCCCTCACTTTTATAAATAACACCATTAAAAGCTTGCTTTATTACATTTTGTTTTCATGTAATTTTAAAATTAGAGAAAAAGTTGCAAGATTAGTCTAGGGGCTTCCAAACTGCTTTCAACTCAATTGTTTACATTTTACTCATTTGTGCCTATGGCTCTCTCACACATGCATTGTCTAAACTATTTGAGAACTAATTGTCCCTTACTCTACTAATACATCAAACTCTTCCCTGTATATTATCCTAAAAAATAATATGCTTCTACACGGCAACATATTTCTTAAAAAAATTAGAAATTCAATATTGATATAATGCCATTATCTATCCCATGAATTATCTTTAAATATACTTTTTTTTGATTNGCATGTGATCCAGCACAGTGAAAAACATTGTGATATAAACTTTTAAAACAATGTATAATGACCTCAGGTTAGATTTCAAAAAGGAAGATTGTTGAGTGATTAGATAAGGTTTCAATCTCTCTGTGCTACTGTGAAGAGCCTAAGACTAAGCAATAAATAATGAGTAGACATGGAGTTGTTCATTGTTTTGGAAGCTGGGAAGTTCAAAATGGAGGAGCTGCTTCAGAGCATTGAGCAGGGGACTTCTTGTTGCATCATCCCATGGCANAAGGTCAGGAAGGAAGACACCAGATCGTGGTGGGGTAAACATTTCCCTTTTACACCAACACATATTCTGCCTCTGAGGGCGGATCCCTCGTGGCCTAGTCAAGCATTGAGATTTCTACTTCTCAACGTGTTTCAGTGGTAGTTNAGCTCCAGCGTGAGNTTGGAGGTGATAAATGTTGAGACCACAGCTGAGAGGCATTCTGATGGCACCTGAGAAAGTGGTACCCATTTGACTAATGGTAATTTTGGGTCCATGTGTGGTAGAGTGAATCCTTAACCATCTACTCTATAATAGGGAATGTCACATTGTTTAAATATGGGACAGGCTGGCAATGCTTCATAGGGATAATGGTTTTAAGGTAGAAAGNNATAGAAAATTGTTACATATGTTGTCCTATGTGTTTAAGAAATGGAANAACTTCCNGTTTAATTTTCACAATGATAGAATTTAGGGTACCTGTTTAGTTGAACNAGAATGTATGTGGGTGTCCTAGTCATATTTCCTCTACTGTGATAAAAATCATGACCAAAAACAAGTTGGGGAGGAAAGAGTTTATTTTGCATACAATTGCAGTGTATCATGAAGGGAAGTCAGGGCAGGAACTCAAGGCAGGACCTGGAGGCAGGAACTTAAGGAGAGCCATGGAAGAGTGCTGCTCACTGGCTTGCTCCTCATGACTTGCTCAGCTGGCTTTCTTATACAACTCAGGACCTCCTGCCCAGGGCACTGCTTACTGTGGGCTGGACTCTTCCACATCAATCATGAATCAAGAAAATTCCTCACAGACTTGCCTACAGACCAATGTGATGGAGACCCTATTGCAATTGCAGTTCCTTCTTCCTAGATGCCCCTCCCTCACTCATGTCAAGTTGACGGAAAGTTAGCCAGCACAGTGTGGACTATATTGAGGTTGTTCTGAATACATGTGCGACTGCCATGGCAGAGCAATCTAACAAAAAGTGAGAGGCTGTAAACAACAATCTGGCTAGTAACAAATACTTTGGAGAAAATGTAAGGATTTTAAAAGAATAGCTAAAGCTACCTTGCACAGACAGGAAAACAGGTGAATACACGNATTCCTTGGAAATCACTGGTTCACACCCTTCATCTCTCAGCTAAGATAATAGTACTGTAGCCTTAACCATCAAGCATTGCCCTGGCAATATAAACACAGTGAAAAGGACAATAAACATGGTCTGTTCTCAATAGTCTTAGAGTCTAGATGGGGAAGCAATAAATATAAAATTATGCATATCATCCTTTAATCATTGCACTGGGGCTATGAAGAAACACATGGCTATGTAAGACTTCATAGGAGATGAAAGTTTCTAGTCTGGATANAGGAATAGTAGAGTAGGGTTGGCTTCTTGGCAGAGGAAACTAACCTCAGGTTATATGGAATGTTAAAGAAATACATTCAGAATGAAAAATATGTGTAAATCACATGTGCACTGGAAAAGACGATCAAATGTCTATTGTTTGCCAGTACCGGGTACCCAAAAGATGGAGTTCCTAGTTCAAGGTGCTACCACAGTANTTGACCTCACAGAAAAGAAAGAGTTGCACAAGGAATTTGTTTCTTTTGGAAACTGTGAGAAGAAATTTGCCCAATCCAAATGNNATATCAGGGAAAAGGCCTGAGAAACAAATGCGAGAGGTGGATGGGCAAGCACCATGGGAAGGTGAGCATGGGGGAAGGGCAGGGAACTCCTAAAGGGGAAAGCAGATTTGGTTTAGAGAGGGGTACAATCAGCACCAAGAGAGCCATATGGAGAAGGAGGAGGGAAGTCTGGGCAAGAACCTGGGCTCCAACTGTGCTCAATCTGCAACCCATATACAACGCCTGCCAGGAGCCCACTTCACCCGCGGCTTAGTCCAAATAATTGCAGGCTTTTTATTTCTTTTTCCCCAAAGCCATGGAGCGGGTCAAAGAATGTGGATATGGAACTGTGAACTTTGATCTTGACTCTACCCTTCCTGGAGACTTCTGTAGCCCTTGGGGCTGGAGAGGATCCAAGGAGGTCGATCTGTCTGCTAAGGGCACTCAAGTCCCCTCTGGTTGAAAGGCACAGGGGAATCTAGGAGGCAAAGAGCAAGAGAAAGGCAGG
>LZPO01007960.1:618527-643580 GCA_001675575.1 Neotoma lepida
GTGGAGATGTTAACCTGGGGTTGCTAGGAGAGCAGAGACACTGTGTGGGTGAAGGACTCATGTTCCAGACAGCAGGTGTTTCTGCTCAAAATTTTGAGCCAAACATACCACCAGGTAACTCTGGGATAAGTTGAGAAAGGTCCAGAATGGACAGGACAGTTATGCAGCTACGGCTGTTAAATGGCCTGGTTGCAGTCCCTATTCCTTCTCTAACTCTTCCTGTCACTCAAAAAGATGATGCTGTGGAGGAGACCCTCACAGAACCATCTCCCCTGTCTTATATTGAAGCAGAGCTGTCTGCCAACTCATTATGGGCATCAACACACATNCCAAANCACATCATCGCAAAGCCCAGGTAAATGGGCTTTCAGGATTCCAAATTATGANGGTTAGTGCTGTCAACAGAATCTTGAATCACCTAAGGAAAAGACNACTTTTTTGTGGGGAGTTATCTTGATTGTATTCATTGAACCGAGAAGCTCCNCCCACGGTGGGANGCAGNATTCCCTAGGTGGGGCTCTAGACTGCAGAGATGGAGAAAAGGAGCTGAGCACCAGCATGCATTCCTTCCTTTCTACTTCCTGAGGATGGATGTGATGTGACCAGCTGCTCCAAGCTCCTGCCACCTTATGTCCCCACCACGAAGGACTGACCCGTAAGCCTGAATGAACCCTTCCTCTCGTAAATTGTTTTTGTCAGACCATTTTATCACAGAAACAGGANAAGAAATTAAGACATGGAGTCCTTCTTTTCAGGGCTATTCGTAGGTAAATCTCCTAGCTAACACACCGACTTTAATTTTTTTCATACAATACATTTGATCATATTCTCTCCCCCTCCCCCATTTCTTTCAGGCCTTCCCCACCTCCCTACTCACCCAACTTCATGTTATGCTTCTTTCTCCCTCTCAGATAAACAAACAAATAAAACCCAGTGAGACAAAGAATACCAAGATAAAGCAAAATTCGCACACACACAGACACACACACACACACACACACACACACACACTTCATGGAGTCTGTTTTGTGTTGCCCAGTTACTCCTGAGCATTGGGCCTGCCTGGAGTGTGCTTGTTATACCCTGTGAAATTCCGTTGGAGGAAGCTGTTTTCCCTTTGCCAACAGGTATCAACTGCAAATAGCTTCTTGGTTAGAGGTGGGACTTTGGGTCCCCTTCCCCTTGTCTGTGCTGGGACTTTGTCTGGTTTGAACCCCTGCAGCTTCCTGTCACAATCTCTGTGCAAACACAATGACTTTTTCCTTTAAAAAAAGTACATTTGCATTTCAATCTGAGTTTTCAAAATTATACTGATTAAGTAAAAGAGTCGAAGATAGCTTGCTTCTAATTCTGAATGGCAAGTAAAGTTGTTACAGACATGTGTCCTTTTTCTCTCTTAATTCAAAGCTAGTGATTGAGCCAAAGAATGAGAATATTTCCAAGGGCCCAGGAAAGAACTAAGAATTGAAACTCTTGACCAATCACTCTTGACATTCAGAACTGGTGTGATCTGNACTCAGTCATTCTAAATGGAAAATGAAAACAAAAAAGTTCAAAGATAAATCATATCAGACAAAATGGGGGAAGGGAGAAGAAAGATGAAAATTTAAATTTTAGAAGATTAAAACTTTAATCATTTGTGATTTATTAGTCATTATATACGCCCCTTAATAATAAATAAGAATTACTAGTTCTTAACTGTTAAGAAGTTTGCAACTTCCAGCAACCCTAATGTATCCAATTCTTCTAACCCTGGGTGTTCTTAGATTAAGAATCAATTACAAAGGAAAAATGGTTTATTCCTTTGGTTTCAGGGAAGCATGGTACCCCAGGGAGTCCATTACAATATGAAGCTTAAATTTGACCCAGAATCATTTTATTCCAACATCTTCCAACCATACCATTCCGAGAGAAAATCCCTCTGCTAGAAAAGGAACCTGCTTTGTCTGCTTTGAGCAGTCTTTGGAGCCTGCACTTCATCTCCGAAGAATGTGGAAGAAATGTGGACACGCAGTGTTTGCACAGACGAGAATTTCACAAGGACAAACACATAGGTCACAGCTATATTGATATTGCTTTTCTCAGAGTAATACTGGCAGAAAAGTCTGCTGAAAAAATTCTTTAATAACTGTTTCTGGTTGGACATCACTTCACAGTCCTGTATAACAAAACCACTTTCCTTCTAGATGAGAAAATTTTTATTTATTCAGAGTTGCAGAGTACTACCTGGGGACAGCCCCGGGCTGTCCATGAAGTGGAAGCCTTTTGCCTTCAGTATTTTTGACCTTCATGGCTGCTCCCCACCCCCTCCTCTATTCCACATCTCCTTTCCCGTCCTTCTATTTTTATCCAGAGGGGAATCTTGAGGACTCTGCTTTACTCTCTACCCACAATTTATTCTCAAGAAGGTATTCGCTATGTCATTTGCACCCATGTCTGGAACTGATCAATTGTATTTTTTCCCTGAATTTTTTTTTTAATGTTTTGGTTTTGTGTGTTTGTTTGTTGTTCTTTTGTTTTTGGTAGTACTAGGAACCAAACTCAAGCTTTCCTGAACGCTAGGCAAATGCTGTACCACTAATCTGTACTTTTTGGTGTGTGTCTTCTTCAGTTTAAACCTTCCTAAACATTTCAGACAGCAGTTACAGAAAATGCTCTGTGCTATTTCAAACAGAAGACTTGATGGTGTGTGGAAGCCATATTATATATGAAGCAGCTTCCTCACACTAGTTCAAATTACTAGAATAAGAATTATTTTCATTTGGTATTAGCCCAAGAAATAACCGTAATATTTATCCAGCCCCCGAGATGCTTAAGAGACAACACTCCTTACTCATTAGTGACAAACATTTTTTCAGGTAAACAAGAACAAAGCCCTTCCCCCGCCCCATTCTCCAGCAAGCTCTCAGACTATAAATTTATTGCACCCTTATTACCAGATCTAAGAATCAGGGACANTAAANACATGTGTTTGCATCTACCTGTCACCATCTTGGCTTCGAGTCCTCATNCATGTTCAAATCATGGTGACTTTCAGGAAANGCATACTAACTAGTGGTAGGAACTTAGGTTAAGTTGGCCCTCTTGCTTGACTCTTGCTAGAACCTGGACGATGGTCCAGGATTTGGTTGTCTCTTTTAGAAGACATTCACTGTATTTTATTAGAATTGGGAGCTATGAAGATGATTAAAAAAGCTTAGAACCATTTGCAACTCTGTCATGTAGAAAGTCTACCTAACTATGAAGCCGGCTCCCATTAAATCAGAACCAAGAGACAGAATACATGTCCTCATAGATGGTGTCACTTTTGGCTGGAGTTGGCCTTGAAACTCTCACACCTCTGGGCTTTTTATAATATTCTAATCTTACATTAGTGTGAGTTGGGACTTTATCATTTCTGACCACAGATATACTACTTAACCGGGGATGTCACCATGGAACCTGTCCACGAAGATACCGAGTGAGATTCCAACTGGGAACACAGAACAGCCACAGTTGCTGGAACCACAAGGTGACATTGATGCTACCTTTTCTTGTGTGTGTCTCTCCTGACAGATGATTGCATTGTTACAGACACATGCCCTCTTCCACCCCATCACCAGCTTTTCACTGATAGGCGATTCCTGACTGACAGTAGGAACACGTTCCTAGAGTGGACAGGAAAGTGGAATGTGACACCGGGCTATTTTTTACTTCTCAGTTATTTCATAGTGCTTGTTTGAGCTGGTTCCTGTTTGCCAAGTGTCATTCAAAAGTCACCCAATTGTTGGTCCATCCTTGCTCAGTTGTTGATGAGAGTGCCATGTGGGCTGGAATCAAAGCCTTGCTGAAATGTGTCTATTTTACATCTGTTCCTGGCTGGGATCTTAATGACATGCACCGCATAATGAGATGTGTGTCTGGTTTGTGTAATGAGATTCTTGATTTGAGTGTCTAATGAAGCCTATAGCCTAATGAAATATATAGCATAATGAGATGCATAGCTTGAATGTATGGCACACATCTGAAGGTCCTTTCAAAAAATAACAGTGAGCATGAAAAGTCCCTCCCATCAGTGTGAGGTCCATCTACACTTCTTNGGGATTTTTCACTTATAATTTTGTAAAGCTATTGCCATCTTTGCAATGGATATTTCTCATGTCAGAAACCAAGAGTCAAAGAACTGCCCCTCACCATAAATGGTAGTTTGAAAACATAGCATAGACATTTTTGCTCCCTGAAAAAACTTTGTACCCATCCCCCGCATTAATGCCCTATTTGTTAATATGATCAGCAGTATCAATGTGTTGGCTATGAAAATACCTAAAGATCTGTGGTTTATAACAGATTTATAACAGTATTTTTTTTATCATTCAGATGATGTTAATCACTCTAAGTCAGCTGGGTGGTCTTTCATACTTGACTAGAACAAGCACACATTTGTGATGAGTTCAGATCTCCAGGTCTGTTGACTTTGACGATACGGTCTTATATTTTTGAAAGACATCTGCCAACAGNTGACTTGTCTAGGGAAACATGTTGCTGGAGCAGTTGGGATCACCCTGGTTTGGTCTCCCATCCTCTACCCAGCAAATAGTAGATTGTCTAATGGCAGACTCAGAAGATCATGAGGACAAGTCACATTGAGACAAAGGTCAAGAACACAAGAGTGTAAAAACTCATCCCACTTACCAACTGTAAAGCNCTTTATTTGTTTGCACCCTTTTCCTATCTCTATACCACCTACGAAATTTGAGCAAGAGCAATAGTAATGAAAAACTACTTTGCTTGTAAATGCAGACATTTGCTCAAAGGGTAATAATACAAGTGGCCGCGAGCTTCCTAAAGCATATACAAGACACTACATTCAACTCCTATATCCTATGGATTGAAAGAGTACTNCCCGCAAAAGAACTAGNTAAAATATAACTTCCTGGGAGCACACAAACAAAAGTATTAATGGGTTATCCCTTCATTTTTCTTTCAACTTTTGGGCGCTGTCGGATAGGAGACAAGGTAGGGAACCTAGCTCAGATTTGCAGTAAAATGCTGTGGAGGTTTTTGCCCCCTTTCATGGGTTCTTTAAAGTGCATTACGGATTGTTTCTGCCAAGAACTACTGATGATTGACCCCAGGCATGAGGTATACATTACATGAGACTTGCCNTAAAATTTCTCAAAGACTGAGGGAGAGTTTTAACAGTGTGTAGCTCATCTGCAGCAGCCTCCTGGATGAAACCCAGGACACTCTTTGAAAATTTATAGAGACTAGTGTATCCTGCAGTTTAACAGGCCGTCTGAGGGTTTTTTTTTAAAACATACCCTTGCCAAGGTTTTATCTCTCTTCCATCTCCCAGATTGAATATCCATTATCTCTCAAGCTGCCATTACCCTCAGATGTCTCAGATTTATTTGTCTAGGTATTTTATAGAATAAAGGCCTGATAGGGTCTTCTTTAAATACACATCCTAACTGCATTTCAGAAACCAGCAGTTGGTCCCATCACCCTCCTACCTCAAGGCGATGCTTTCTATTGCACAGGGATCNTAAATTTCACTCCCACATGCATTTTACAATTATGGAAAAGAATGAATCAAACCAAGTACCCAAAGTTTAGCTTTTTTTTTTCAATTTATTTTCCAGCTGCTCTTTCCTATCCAAGGGATGGTTTGATTTAGTACATGCACAGGTGACCCCATGCAAAGATGTTTGATAAAAGCTTATGGAAAGATTGATTAAATGATTTATTATTATTTACTTCAGAATCCGGCATCAATCTGAGTCTCCTAATTGGCCCATCTATGCTTTCACTTCACTGCCTCTATGCTTTAAGAAGTCTTCTTTATATACCATGGAATATTAAGGCATGATCATTCCTAAACTGATAGAATCTAGATTTCTTTCAATTATCCATATATTGTATTCCACCATAGTTTAGTAGATCCTAATTAAAAATTAGCTGTGTCTTTCCATGTAACATGGCCTACATAGAATATCAGCAAACAGAGGTGATTTTAATTTCATAAAAGTCTGGTTCAAGTTTAAAATGTTCATGAAAATCTGTCTTAACTGGGGTGAATTGATGATAAAATTCATATAGTTGCTACCCAATGTCTACTCTTTGTACCTGTTACATGAGTTTTTCTGTGTGGGAAATGTCTGTGTGTATTCTCCTTAGATAGAGAGGATTCCAACCTCCCAAAGAGAGGGTTTTATCCACATCCCACTTAGTGTGAACTAATGGCTGTAATGGGGTTGCTTACAGGAGCACATGNGACTCAAGAGCATACACACTGTCGGGAATTCATACCTTTGGCATCTCTGACTCACAGGAAGCTGCGCCACTGAAGAGCCCCAGTGGCAGCATGGATGACTCACATAAAACTGCACTCCTGATGCGATCCCTGGGCAACCCGGAGACTGACCCTGGCTGATTACATATAACATGATCTCAAGGAGGGATGCTTTGNGAGGATCTTGTGGGCAGTGGGAGCCCTTTCTCTCCTTCCCTAAGGAAATGTTNACGGGAGTGATCACAGCTGCTCTCACTACAGAAAACACTGGTCATGTCCAGCCTGGAAGGGACAGCTCTATTATAGTATCATTTTATGGTGATGTTCAAGGCCACTTCATGTTGTCTTAAGGTCACTTGGCCAAGCTGACAAGAGACTGGGCGTAAAAATGATGGCTGGAGAAGGTAGGACACCTAGGAAAGGACTGCAAGTGACAAGTATGGGCCAGTTTGTGGACTCATCAATGGAGAATATGTGGTAGGTTGGAACTTCCAGAATAGAACCTTTTCTTTACTTGCAGCAGCCACTCAGAAAGACGAATAGCAATGGAATTTTTTTTTTTTTGGCTCCCACCATCCTCTCCTAATCAATATCTTTCCGGAATGATCCAGAAATATACATCTTATCAATCTCTCCAGTGATTCANNGACATTCAAAGTTGGTGAGCCACTCAGNGTTTCTGGTACCNTCTCCACGTAGTGATCCNTGTGTTCTTAGGGTCTGGCAGCTGGTGAATGATGATGGAATATTTAAACCACTNTACTGGTACCAAGAACAGACCCTTGCCCCCTGGTAGTGATCCAGCCCATGTTAACAATACATGAATGCAAGACAGCAAATCAATTAGGCAGCCATCAACAGGAGAAAGCTTGATGCCAAGCCAAATACAATTAAAATGGTGCTTGATATTGGTGACTTTATGCCATCTTTAGATCACATAGAGGGATGGGCATAAGGTTGGGATGGAGGCCCACCTCGACTCTCTTCTATTCCAAAATTAAGTTCAGTTTCTATACTCAAAGAAGCCCACTGGGTCATTTTCATAAATAGTGAGCCAGCCCTCCTAAAACATGTGTTATGCACAAGAACTTGAAGTAAGTATTTATTTTAAATGTTTTCACACACACATATGTACATGTATGTGTTTGTATTAATATTTCTTTATTCCATTCTTTTTCTACTGTTCTAGTTTTGATTGTGTTTCTGTTCTCAATGAATTTGGTATTTTTGGTTTCAAATATCTAAAAAGGTGTGTCATACTGAGCCACGTCTTTGTCTAAGTTGACTACTGCCCATAGTACCAATGTGCTAACAATCCAGGATCACAGATGGTTTGTGGCTATGGCATAACATAGGGCAACATCATACTTTTACATGAGGAAACTTAGGCCTGGAGAGATTAAATCCTTTCCCACAATTTCACCTTTGATTTTTTTTAACTATGCCATATCCACTCTATCAACTCAATTGTTATAAATATATTNTATGGTGAACATGAATTGTTTTTGAAGTGTTTCCTTTATTAAAAACAAACCAGCCAACAAACCAAANAGCAACAACAAAAAACAACCTTGACCTAGCAAGCCACAGTTGCAGAAATATGGTAAACACTACCTTTCATTACGGCTGTATCTAAGAAAACCAGATTACTAGTAACGCTTTGAGCATGATAAAAATGAATTCCGTGGGTTACGTGTAAGTCNTGCTATTGTCACACAGAACATGCTCCCATCAGTCAGCCAGCCAGGGAGAAAATGATAGAGTTTCTAAAGTCAGGTAAAGACCAAGTTGTGATTTAAGGTAAAGCTCACAGGTGACAGAGGCAAGCTGCTTTGCCTTGTTTAAAATAGCANCTGCCAGCAGGAGTTCACAATTTCCCTGAGAAGGTCTTATCAACGCAAATGTCAGGGAATTTGTTGATTCTGCCTCTCACTTTCAGCAAACATGTGGATCGCATTCTGCTAGTCCGTGGAAACCCGTGATTGTATATTTTGAATCATCGGAAGTTTTACCACTGTCTATAAATATTANGTAACAAATCTGCACATGCCAACCCCCTTCTGCATTCAGGACACATCTCTGTGACCACTGTAATCAACCTAATTGGGCAAGAATCCCCAAGCGAAGGCAATAACATTTGTTTACTTCGTTGGAGGAATGTGCTCCCAGCCTGGTACCACAACATTTAAATTAGGTTTTATCCAACACAGAGAGAAACACACCCTTCAGCCAACACAGTCTGTTAATTTGAACGTGTTTAAATGAACTGTGCATGCCCTGTCGGAAACTCTGATAAGTCTGTTCTTTGTCGCCTGTGAGAGGACACAGTGACATTTAGACCTCTTTTTTCTTTCACATTTTGAAGAGCACACAGGAGTGGCTGCCCTCTTCTGTTCTTGAGGTGGCTGGCCATATGCCCAGAGCTGCCCTGCTAGCCACAGTCCTGGACCACAAATGATTTCTACTACATGTTCAGTGTATGATGAACAAAGCAAGAGGAAAGGAAAGAGAGGCATAGTCGCACAAGCCCAGGCCAGCAGAGGATGGGTGGTCCAGGTCTCTTTTATAGTGANGCTGTGCCTTTGTCTGGGTTAGCTCATCTCTCAGAGTGCGCCTCAGCACCAGGGCTTTTCTTTGGAGTTGGATGTGCCATCCAGCATGGAAGATGGAAATACTGTATATTTCTTTCTGTTTCCTACCTTCTTCCCTGCTCTTTGTTATATAACCCTTTGCCAGGGGCTCTGCACTTCCCAAATCCCTGCACCCACAATGCAGTGACATCCTTCACTGCATCCCCGATGCAGTGACACGGCTCCTGGTGACAGGTCTGTGGCAATGCAAGAGAAGGACAAGTATCTGAGGATGATTTCAATGGTATGTGCCACCACTTGTATTCATCTTTGCCAGTTTGGTGAAACACAAGGGGTGTGATTGTTGGGGTTGTGTTTGAAAGTGCTTTTGCAAAAGCCATATTTGGAAGAGGCTACCATTTCCTCTGAGGGAGAGAGAGAGAGAGAGAGAGAGAGAGAGAGAGAGAGAGAGAGAGAGAGAGAGAGAGAGAGAGAGAGCGCCAAAGGAAGGCTGGATTCAGAGGATTACCTTGCCTTGCACACCCCATCTCCAGAAAGCAATACTGCCAGTGGCTTGGGAACTGACACAGGTCAGCTTCCAGAATGAGAGAGTGAGCCAGCTGATGCCTCTAGGGTGGGCGAAAGTTATCCCATGTCACACACTTACACAGAGGACAGTGCTCATGGGAGTAGATATTGACAAGTCCAGGCAAGCGCCCTACCACTGAGGTCTACCTCCAGCCTCTTTCTCTGCATTCTGACAGGTCCCTCTAAGTTGTCTAGGCAGGTTTCTAACTTGCGATTCTCATGTCTCATCCTCCAAAGCAGATGGAATCAAAAGCATGATTCACCATGCCTGATTGTNTGGAGAATTTTTAGAGTATTAACCCTTCTGCATTATACTGTGTGGTGGGTCTATATAACATATAGTATTTTATGTTTGTCTAAACATAAAGTTTGGACAATAGAAGGTTCAATGCCAAAAATGAACCGTAGTGTGGACTGCAGACTTTGGGTGATTTTGATGTGTTGTTTAGGCATCTTAGCTAGAGCAAACAGGCCACTCTGTGGGGGAGGTTGCTAATGGGGAGGTTAGGCTTGTGTGGGACCAGAATCAGTGAGAGATCTGTACCTCCTCGCTCCTTCTCAATGTTCTTGTAATCTAAAAATTCTCTAACAATATAACCCCAAATGCATGCACAATATTTCTGCAAGGCAGCCCAAAGTATTTGAGTATCTTATGTATTTCTTTGATATGCACTATTTTGGAAGTTTTAAGCATTGTGGGCTTTTCCTTCCTTCCTACTTTCCTTCCTTCCTTTCTTCCTTCTGTCCTTCCTTCCTTTTCTTCTTTTGTTTTGGTCTTTTCCCTTCAGAAGCAAGAACAAAACATTCTCTTTGACCTAGACATTTGACTTTTCCAACTTTGCAGGGAAGCCTAAAAGTATGGTAGCCTGGTAGCCATTTTTGACAAACTTTAATAAAAAGCAACAAGCTTGTCCCTGTTCTCCAGACTCTACCTCACATAGACCTAGAACATGTGTGCTGAATGAATGTCAAAATCCAGAACTTTCTATGATCCATTCTAAAAATGTTAATTATNGAAGAAAGTGGGTTCAAGTGCGTAATAGGCCTGTGCTGGCTNGTTTTATGTTTTATTACAGCTAAAGTCATTTGGGAGGTGGGAGCCTCAGTTAAGAAGATGCCTCCATAAGGCATTATCTGTAAGGTATTTTCTTAATTAGTGATTTATTGGTGAGGGCCTAGCACATTGTAGGTGGGGCCATCCCTGGTCCTAGGTTTATCAGAAAGCAGACTGAGCAAGCCGTGAGGAGCAAGACAATAAGCAGCATCCCTCCATGGCCCCTTCATTAGCTTCTGCCTCCAGGTTCCTGCCCTGCTTGAGTTCTGTGATGAACTGTGGGGTGGAAGCAGAAGCCAAATAAACCTTTTCCTCCACGACTACCTTTAGGTTGTGGTGTTTTATCACAATGTTGCAAACTCTAACTAAGACAAGACCGTATTATCCATATTATCCCGAGAGCATCAGTCTATCAGGAATAATAAATAGCAATGATCTTGGGTAGACTCTCAGTAGAACACATGGAATATTACTCACATTTTCTTTCCTTTTCACTCTAGGGGTTCTTGTACACATGACATACGGCTACAGACAGCTGTGGGGCTCATTTTCTTCTGTGTACTGGTCCTCTATTTTCTAACATGACCCTGCTGACTTTGGTCAGTTGCTGAGGCCTCTGATGTATTTTCTTTTCCTAGCACTCATGTGGCCACTCTAGATCCTTGTTATCATTATGTGTTTTTTTTTCCAATTAATTCTTACAGTAACTCCCAACCATACTCGTTTAAAAGCAAAACCAGGAATATACAAGGGATATCTACAGATATAACTTCAAATGGAGCCAGTGTTCATAATTGTCATCAGGATACTGTCTCTGTCTCCCNTCAGATGCTCTGTTTGTTATGAAGCAATGACTGTCATGAATGACAGCTGGCAACCGCAGTCTTTTTAACTTTAGTATTCTCAGAGATAAACACTGTCTGCTGAAAGCCAGTCACCTCTGAANCATTCTACCATGGATTCTCACAAGCAGAGTGTGTGTCAAGCACCCTTCCCTTAGTGATATTTTTTTTTCTTTTTAAAGTATATTTTGACTGGGCCAAAAAAGTTGTCACTGTCACTGTCACAGTGAGTGAGTCTAGCTCTACCTGACTTATAGTGAATGACTTCTTCTCAGGTAAGAGGGTGTGAGGGAATCCAAACATGCCTCCACCACGACACACCTCTCTGGCAGTATTTTCTGATGCCCTGANGAGGTGAGAGAATATCCAACAGAATGCAGACCTTCTCCCACGCCACTGTCACTTTATACTAGTAGTCATGAACGTGGAAAAGAAAGTGTAGTGCTGTGGGAGCTGCAGCTCTTCCTCTAGTTTATCTCCCAAACCCCCCAACACGCAGCTTCCAAAACCACTGGAGCATCTGTGGACAGAGCATGCCTAATGGCCGAAGCTNAAGAGTTGTGTTCTGTTTGCTGCTTGGGTTCTGCATTTCTGAACATCGAGGCTGTTTCTCTCATCATGAATCCCTTCTCCATGGATAAGTACCCAGGGATGTCCTGGTGATTAAGAAACGCAGCCGGGAGTCGGTGTCTGTCTGGAATTCATTCATTGCTTATCCACAAAGCTCCACAGAGTTCTTTCTAGTTGGCAACTACATCAGTCTCCACTTCCTTTTCACATGCTACCAACTCAGCTGTTCCAAAACAATGCCCAGTCCTACTCACCTTCTAGACTCATACCTTGTTTGCCTTCTTATTCATGTACGGATTTATAGCTGAAATGTTTGTGTCTATTCGCTGACTTGCTTATTATCTATATTTCCCACTACAGGATAAGTAGGAGGCTGGCAGGCACCTTTGCTCCCCTCGTAGTTCTCAGCTTCATCCAAGAATACCGCCTGGCTCATGCTAGGTATGCAGTAACTATTTATTTGGAATGTCAAGAAACAGATGAANGGACCAACAAAATTATAGTAGGTATAGATCTTCGGCCATAAATCCGAAACCCTTATTACACACATACTTACACACATGTTCTGTTAAAAACTGTGACTGGCAGTCATTTTAGTGCATGAATAAACATGTTTTTCAAAGGCCTCAGACCATGCCCTGCATTTTGTTTTCATGTTATGAGTCTAGTATCTCTTCATTCCCTTCTGCTCCCCATAGCGGTTTATAATTTCTTTCCCTAGAATGGCGACTATGCTAATGAGATTTCCTGAGAAAGAAAATAGCATATTTAAATGTGATTTCACCNAGAAAAGCCAAATAAAAAGCATAAATTAAGGTGTCTAAAAAAATTGANNTTAGCTCTGAATAAGTTCATCAACAAGTTTTAAAACAAAACCAGAGCTGAGACATCCTTTCCTCTCTTCTGTTTGGTAGCTGGGAGCACATCCTCACTCTCTTCTCTTTTTCCTGTTTCTTTGTATGAAAAAACCAAATCACCAAGAATTGAGTTTGCTGTCTTTAAGAAGGTTTATTTTTAGATTTGAACTCCTGACTGAAACACAGCTCAAGGTCATGACAGCCGCAAACAAGGGCAAATAAAATCAAAGAGTCCGGTTCCACCATTTCATCCCTTGTTAGCTGTATCTGGCTCCTCTGTCTTTGAGGTGTCTGGAGGCTGTGGGCAAGACAGACCCACGCAGAACCAGTAGCCTGCCTGCTCATGAGGCTCTGCTACCCCTCAAGTGCAGTGGGAATTCCTTTCTGCCTGACTGAAATGTCTAGTCTATAAAACTGGTTAGTAAAACATACTGTAATTTGGGATTTGGTAATACAGGCTTCATTTTGACAGAACCCAGGCTGACCTACAGCATTATGTCATGAACAGATGTGGATTCTGGAGGGGTGAAATGATTAAAAACTTGTTCAGAAAGAAGGAAACTTAGTCATAAGATGTCTTCATGCTTCCAAAGTCTAGGAATTTAAGCTTGTTTAACCCTGTTTAGTCCAAGCAGCATGTGCCTCCAGATGCCTGTGAAGTATCCTCATCACTCCTGATACGTGGATGGTCTACTGACTGCACAAAATGAAAACATTTAAAGGGNTTTATGTGTAATTAAGATGCCCTGGAATGCATGACATTTAAATAAATGAGAATTCCAATAGGTTAAAAACCATGACAAGTCAATCAAGGTACTCAATCCTCAACTTTTACACAAAGACAAGAAAAAAAATAGCATTGTAGCTATGGTTTCATTGAGACAGACTCAATATATTAGGTGTAGAGATATGATGAAGACTGACAGGGAAAAAACTGCATGAAAGTACTTTCCAAATGATAAAGAACTAGAAAAATATTGCCTATAGTTAGCATTAATGGGTATGAGCAGGGCAAAATAATGCCAAGGGACCATGTTTATTGGCAGAGTATTTTGCAAGGGCTGTGTAATGCTTTGTAATCTTGATAATTCTTCAATCTACAATCATAACTGAGTCCCACTTCAGACCTACATTGATCAGTCACTTTAAAAGCCAATTCATATTTGATATAAGAATATNGGAAGGATAGACAAGTTAAAAATATATACACATACAAATATAAACATGTGTATTTGTACAGAAAGATAAATGTAAATATATGTTNCATGGTATAATTTTAGGTAGAGGAATTTAAATACATATACACAAGCATAAATATATACATATTTATGTTTGCATATATAAATATAAATGCAAATATATATTTCAAGATTTAATTTTAGGTGCCTGCTGCATATGAACTTATATGGCAGCTTTAGTAAACTCAAAGTTAAAATGTGTTTAGGTAGAATTCTCCCCAAATAAATTTTACTATCTTACTAGGTAGGTAAAACCCATGCCAGGTAGACAAGGAACCAAACTGATGCCATCCACCTGTTTATTTGTAAGGTGAAGTGCATCTAAACAGAAATGGTCCCTATTTATGTGACATTACTAAAGTGACCTCTACCATTAACTTGGAAAATTATGATAGTGACCAAATAAAAAGTTATTTTATCCTTGTTTGAAAAGTTATAGTTAGTATTATGAAAGAAATTCTTTGAACTAAAGACATAACTAAACTATGTTTTTCAGCCTACGGTCAATCATTGAACACTCCAGGGTATTGTCTGGGATACTGAGAATGAGACAAATATTAGCTGTGCCCTCACGGAGCTTGCACGCCAATAAAGGACAGAAGAGATGAAATAGCAGTTTTCTCGGGTCCACTTGCTGTCAGCTCATCAATGAGGGTGAGATAGTCAAACCAGAAAGCTATGCTAGAGGAATGGAGACTTCACGATATAATAAAAGGCTTAAGGATACTGGTGTTTGGAGACATAGGACAGTGGCTTTCGGTATGCCTGTGATTATTTCCAGCCAATTTATCAGTTGCCNTTTTAAGATTTATGAACTCATCAGACTCCAACTGGCCAGTAGACTTCAAGACAGGGAAGTCAGGAATCACCTACCAAGACTTTATCCCAGTGATGTGGACACTTAAGTCCATGCTTTANTCACCAACCTTGTTCTCTCTCTATTGTTCCACAGCCATATCCCCAAATACAGTCACACCGGTCAGTGCTAGCCAGGTGACTTCTTGCTGCTGCTACCCCCCAGTGCTTTGCTAGAAAATGCCTCTGCGGTGCCTACATGTCCCAGGAAGTATTCTGGGCTTGTGTCTCAGATAATACATTATCAGATCTTGATAAAATAAGGAGCATTCTGGATATGCTGTGGCTCTAACTCAGAGTACACAATGAAGTCTTCATCAGGCTCTTTTCTGTTGCTGCAAGTTTGACAGTATAGCAATTATACAGTTCTGCCTCCTAAGGTTTAGGCCATTAAATATTTTAAGAACAATGTCCTTCTCCTGTATCCTATATTATGCTATCAGGTAAATCCACACATTNAATTGGATTCCCTGTGACTATATTGTGTGCATTTNAAGAACTTTGAAAAGTTTTTAAAGAAAGTTCTAGAGCAGACAAAGACGCTGCTCTCTGCTAGGTGCTGCCTCGAGATTATTGATTAAGAGTATATCCCAATTGCTTATGTATAGCCCATTCTTACTTTTCACAAAGGAAAATCTGTAATGAGTACAAAGGTAGAGAATCTGATATAGCTAATTGTATCTCCTAGCTGCAGCGATTATCAATGCAGCTTAGTAACCAATGTTTTTGTTTGTTTTACGCCTACCCTGTAAATATGAGTATCTGGTGATGTTTCCAGTTGGCACAAGACATGAGAGGACACACAGTGCTTGTGCCTCCATAGCAAAGGTGAGCTTAAGAGGAAGGAGAGGAAGAAAAGGGCTCTCTAAACTAGATGAAGCACACAAGGAAAATGCTATTCCAAGACAAAGAGGGGGAAGAGGGATGCACATTTGCCCAAAGGATAACTTCACTCATTTCTTTTGGAACTTGACTTGCTTAAGCTCTAACCTATATAGTACAACACAGGCTGATGGACCAGATCTGCTTCTAACCCAAGAGTGCTGGCAGCTTCCATTTTCTCCTTATTAATGGTTACTCTTCAGTCAGTTCCTCTGGGAACACTTCTACCATAGGAATGACAAGAATGCTACAAGAAGAGGCCATAAGTAGGNATCCTAGGACATGGTCCAGGCTTACCTAAGAATCACCTTCAAGCTAGAACACTAGCCACTGTGGAGTATTTAGCTCAAGAAGTTGGGTCAGAGGTTACCCAGAGCCACAGAACACTGAATCACAGACTTGACAGATAACCAAATTGTTGCTGTTTTAAAACCACTACCTGGATTTCTTGGGAACCCTCGGACCACTCGAGGCACGGAAGCGGGTAGCCCAACTGTGGATCTTCACCCCTCCCTCCTCTCNTCCAAATCAGTTCTCCAGTTTCACTCCCAACTTGGTAGCAGATCACCTACCATGACCTCCTCCTCCTCTCTGACCCCATCTCCAATGAATCAGGCAGAGCTTCTTCAAACTTCTCCTTACTCATCCTCGAATCCCAGCCCCCAACTCCAGTAGGCATTCCCTGGGAACCCACCAGCCAAGCTTGACAGAGACACAAGTAGGCCAGCCTAGTAGGTAGGCAAGCTTCAAATCTTTATTCTTCCTCCTCTCCTCCAAATCCAATCCTCCAGTTCTATCCCCAGCTCTGTAACAGATCACCTGTTGTGACCTCTCCTTACTCTCTGGCCTTATTCCCATGGAACTAAGCAGATCTTGATAGGACACCGTGCTTTCCTCCCTCCTGTGAACCCATTCAGTGCCCNTCTCCTAGCCTATCCCTATTCCTAAGTGTCAGCTGCCAGTACACAGAAACACATTTATATCAGGAACCACCAGTAGTCACACCTGTCAGGATCCCAGAAAAATTCCTTGCTGGGCAATACACAGGCACCACACCCTCCTAAGAACCTAAGAGAGCAACAGAAACCAAGGAACAAAACACCCACCCAACAAAGACAAGACCAGATGCCAGTATTTAGAATTAAAATCATCCCAAACCCAGATTCCTAGATGCCAGCATAAAAATACAATCAATGACAGCCAAGACAATATGTCTCCACAAGAGCCCAGCAACCCTACAACAGTAGGCNCTGAGAATTGTAACATAGCTGAAGCACAAGGCAGAGACCTTAAAGTAGCCTTTATGAATATGATAGAGGTCCTTAAAGAGGAAATGAGTGTATCCCATAAAGAAATCTATGAAAACACAACAGTGAAAGGAAATGAATACAACNGTTCAAGATCTGAAAGTAGAGAAGAAGAAGAATACCAAACTGAGGGGAATATGGAAACAAAAAAATTTGAGAACTTGAACAGAGAATTCTCAAAAGAAAAAAAATCAAATGGCTAAGCTACACTTAAAGAAATGTCCAATATCCTTAGCCATCAGGGAAATGCAAATCAAACCTACTTTGACATTTCATCTTATACCCATCAGAACATCTAAGATCAATAAAACAAGTGACAGTTCATGCTGGAGAGGATGCGGAGTAAGGGGAACACTCCTCCATTGCTGGTGGGAGTGCAAACTTGTACAGCCACTATGGAAGTCAGTATGGCTGTTCCTCAGAAAGCGGAGAACAGATCTATCTCAAGATCCAGTTCTACCATTCTTGGGCATATATCCAAATGATGCTTTATCCTACCACAGAAATACTTGCACAACTGTGTTCACTGCTGTTCTACTCATAGTAGCCAGAAATTGGAAACAACCTAGATCTCCCATAACAGATGAAGGGATAAAGAAATATTATACATTTACACAATGGAATATTACTCAGGCATTAAAAAAATGAGATCATTGCTGGGCAGTGGTGGAGCACGCCTTTAATCTCAGCACTCAGGAAGCAGAGGCAGGTAGATCTCTGTGAGTTTTGAGGTCAGCCTGGTGTACAGAGTGAGTTCCAGGACAGCCAGGGCTACACAAAGAAGACCTGTCTTCTAAAGTAAAACAATGAGATCCTGAAATTTGCATTTAGGTGGNTGGAGCTAGAAGAACTCATCCTGAGTGAGATAATCCAGACCCCAAAAGGCAAATATGGTATGTATTCACTTATATGTGGATATTAGCTGTTAAGTCAATGATAATCAAGCTACAACCTATAGAACCACAGAAGTTAGGTATAAGAAAAGGGACTAGAGGGGACAGAAAGATCTCCCTAGGAAAGGGAAATAGAACAGATAGCTGTAGATGGATGTGGGGGCTGGAACAGGAAGATCAAATGGAGAGAAGGGAATGAAGAAGAAAATATAGGGAGAGACACATAAAATTAAGGGCCACTTTAGAGGTAATATGGAAACCTAATACAGTAGAAGCTTCCTAAAATATGTTCCATATATGAAGGCAATCTCCAAAATATAACTAAATAATGGGGAAAACATATATTTGAAGGCAGTCTACCTGAAATTGCCAAATAATGGGAGAGACAGAGCCCCAAGTTGCCATTTCTTANCATCAAATGAGGCTTCCAGTACCAGGTATGGGCTACATTTAATGAGTTATTGGCCAAAGCGGTGCCATGGGAACGCCCAAATAACCCAGACTGTTGCCAAGACTGTAAGTTGCTCTCCACAAATTGACAGCAAAATCCTATTGCTGAAGACAAAACATACACAACTCATTGAACATTGAGAAACAGAGCTGGTGTCTACATAGAGCTATGTGCTAGTTTTTGGTACAGGAAGGCGCTCTACAGGATATCAAAGGAGAAATGTAAACACAAACCCAGCTCTACACCAACCAAATGTAAACACCAACCGTTGCTCTACAATGGTGTTCTGTGGTCACACAAAGCTTGGGAGTAACCAGCCAGTACCTGATTTGATTTAAGGCTCACTCCATGAGCTGGAGNCTATACCTGATACAGCTTGGGTGACCAAGCAACACCAAATANTGCTGTTCTACTAAAAGAACATAGCAATAAAATGACTCCTAATGACATTCTCCTACGCTCATAGATCAGTCAGTGCCTTGCTCTACCATCATCAGAGAAGCTTCCTTCTGCAGCAGATGGGAACAAATACAGAGACCCACAGGCAGACATCATTNTGCAGAGAGTGAGGGACCATGGAACACTTGGCCCTAAACAGGATTCCTCCATCACAGCCCCTCCACCCCTCCAAAGGTTCATGGAACTGTGGAAGAGGAAGACCCACGGCCAGACATCATTATGCAGAGAGTGAGGGACCATGGAACACTTGACCCTAGGATTTTTCCATCACTGCCCCTCTAACCCCCAAGGGCTCATGGAATTGTGGAAGAGGAGACTGAAAGCATGTAAGAGCCACAGGGGATGGAGGTCACCAAGCAAACAGGGCTCCCTAAATCAACAGGATCGGTGCATATATGACCTCATAGAGACAAAAGCAGCATGCGCAGGGCCAGCAAGGGTTTGTATCAGATGGGGTCCTGGGGCTGAAAGGAGAAGTGGATGNATCCCCCCATCCCTAACACAGAAGCTGTCTCCGATTGATAACCACACTTGTAAGTGAACATTTAGTTTTCCCCAAGGGAGTCTCNCTGGGGACACAAACTATTCTTAAGGTAGGCTGCACGCCCAGCAGTAGATGACCAACAGAAGATGAACTCAATGGCATCTTTGGTGGCCCTTGTGTTATATTAACATTGTGTCACAGCCTTTTTGTCTGTTTAATTTTATCTCATTTTTAATTTTTAGTATTTTAAAATTTTCCTCTCTTTTTACCATCCAGGCCCTTTGTGTATATATTACGGCTTACTATTTGTATTTTTATGGGATTCCTGGGTGTGCAAACAAGCGTGTCTTGGTGTCGCTACCTGTTTCTTGTGCCTTTTCTTCAACACGTTTCCTTCTGTTTATTTGTCTTGTCTTATTCTGATGTGTTAAGTTTTTGTTTTTATCTTATTATATTATAATATGTCCTATTATATTTTATTATTTTCTCTTAGAAGCCTGTTTGTTTCCTAATGAGAGACAGAAAGGGGGTGGATCGGGATGGGAGGGGAGGTGGGGAGGAACTGAGGGGAATAGAGGGAGNGGAAACTGTAATCAGGATAAATTATAGGAGAAAAAAAATCTGTTTTCAACAAAAGGAAAAGAAAACAACCACTAAGTGTGGCTAGAGAGTTCAATAGCAATAGGTAATTNGTGCAGAGTTGGTAGTAGGAGCTAGGGCTGCCACAGAATGAGAGAGTTGACCTGCAAGACTTTCAAGTTCTATGGGTGAAGGGAAGAAATGCTGTGAGAAATCCATGTTGTTGTTTTTTTGTTTGTTTGTTTAAATACAGTATCAAATAGAATAATTAGTCAAATAATTGCCTGTGGTAATATGGAAGAAAGTAAGGGCAGTTCATACACTTGTGGACCTGGCTGAAGCTATTTCTAGAAAAGAAATGTTGAAAGGGCCTCATTCGGCTGGTCACACCAGTTATAAAGTCAGGCCAGGCCCNAGGCCTGACGATGAGCTTCACTACCTGTGGGGAAAGGGGCCGAGTGTGTGGCCAGCAGGGAGGGCTGATGTTTGAAGGATATTTTTAACTCCTGTTTTATGTGAAAGTTCAGAAATAACCCCAAATTCTGACTTGAGAGACACCGGGACAGAAGAGGTAAGTATAGAAAATCCCGACACCCTGGAAAAAGTAATGTGGCTGATTTAATCTTTAATGAGGAAGGCTCACCCAGTGTACCTCTTCTTCACTTCTGAAAGTAATCAAGTAGGCTAGCTAGGAAGCTCCCGGGTATAAATTGGAATGTTGACCTTACTAAGAACAAATAAAGCAGCTTCCTTTTTTAAAATCCTTTTTTAAATTTTTCATTTTTTTTAAATTTATTCTTGGTATCCTTCATATCATGCCTCCCGGTTCCATCCATCTCCCTCCCCACCCTAGAATAAAACAAAATAAAATTTCAGAGAAAAGGAGGAAAGAAACAAAAGAAAGAAAAAAGAAGAGGAAAAAAATCTCGTCATGGAAGTTGTAGTATGACACAGTGAGTCATGCAGTAAACCCCTTTATCCATATATTTTGTTTTTACATGCAGTTATTGAAAAGAGTCACTGGTCTGATTCAAGGCCCCTGGTCTCTGCTATACCTCACTGGGACTNTTCCTGGATATCCCGTTGCTGCCCTGTGTCATGGAGATCCTGCANCCCTGGGTCCGCAGGACTCTGCTCAAGGTCCGGGGTGGGGGGNGGCAACACATAATCCTAGTTCTGGNCCTGGGTATTTGCAGGGTTGGTCAGCCCGCCAGCCCTGCCCTGTCTTCCCCACCAGGGTGGGCTCTNCAGGATTGCCCTGGCTAGTTCANCCCTTGAAGGGTTGAGCAAGGGGNGGAGCCAGTTCTCAGACTTTTATGTCCTCAGAGTCNGGTTCACCCACACCTACACCATCAGGGTCAGCTCTACTGTATTGCCCCTCTCTCCCAAGTGCTGCAGCTGGTGAGGGGCAGTGGCTTTCTTTTTGTCATAGCTGTTGGTGAATTAGGCAGACAGTCAGGCTTTCCATCATCGGAACCAAAATTCACATCCGAGCAAATTACTTGGCTTTGACTCAGAACAAAAGACTATCGTTGTCAAGACACAGGCTGTTTCATTTTTATCACAGGAGGAAATGTGAAGGTAGGTCAANNTCTTCAGAAATTATTTATCCCTGAAAATCTCCAGTGCATTTACACTGAAAGAAACTGGGAATTAGGAGACATTAATCTGGAAGCAAAAGAAACTGCTGTCTTCCTTGATTCCAATATTGCATGACGCCATGTTTATAGCCAAATTCACAAATGCCTAAATAGTTAGGTCGTTTCGGACTTAACAGANACTGATAGCTAGCAGCTGTGTTCTATTACATCTCGGGTGTGTCTTGAAGAAGGCTAACAGTACCTGTGCATCCAGCGTTTATTTGTTCATGGTCATTTGAAAGTTAGTAAGGAGGGACTGGGGACCATCGAGATGTAGTTGATGCTTGCATTTAGATGGCTTGGCCTCCTTTTCCCCAGCCCTTCCTTGCTTTCACAATAGCTCACTTTTCAGAGGTGAGGTCCTATATTCTACGGCTGTGGGCAGATTCAACTAGGTCATGCAAGGTAGGAGAAGGGGTGATAGTGAGTTGAGAGACTGAGAATAAGGGGCGCACTCTGGTNGAACAGATAGGCGTGTGCTCCTGAATTCATTTCCTGAAGAGAAGGACACAAAGCTGATCTGACTTCTCTCAGATCCATTTAACTCCTGGGTGGTGAAGGGTCTTAACACATCCTCCAAGAGCTGCCCATTTGCTCCTTCAATTTTTACAAAACGCAGCGGAACTGCAGAGTGGATGGGCGCTTTTAGCAGTCAGCACGCGCGTTCAGTACTGCAAGCATAGGAAGAGCACAGATCCCTGCAAAAGTTGAGAGGAAAAATCACACTATTTTTCCTCCAGTTCTCCTAGCCTCCATGGCCTGCTTTATGTGAAAACAACCGCTTGCCAATCTGAAGGTTCTGGCAAGACTCCCTTAGCTCAGCGTCTACTGATGGTGTCACTTTCTTGTCTCTGTGGCATGCAGGCTCAGGATTGAGACGGTGGGCCGTGGTCAAGTATGTATCTACCTGTCTACCTCCTGTTTTCTGTATGTTTTCTTTCTTTCTGTTCTGAGGTTCTGAGAGTTAACAAAACCTCGATTCCAGCCTTGGTTCTCTTTTNAGCTCCTGCAATATAGTCATGCTACTTGACTCGCTCTGCTGTTGTCTCATTTTTTGTAAGTATATAGTAACTATAAAGTTTGATCTCAGGCGCCAACATCTTTTGGTGTTAGAACACAGGGAGGGTCTGGGTTCCCTCTGAGCCCCCAGTTCCCCTTAACAATGGCCCCGAAGGCTTGTGCAGAAAATGATAGTGACTTCTCTTTTCTGCAATATGNCCTTTTGTTTGGATAAACACAAAAAATAATTAGTCCAGATGAACACAGGAACACAATCTTTNGAGAAAAATTAACTTGAGTGGCTTACGCAGGAGCCAGCTGGTATTTCTACAATATGTGTTCTATTCTGAGCCAAAATACTAACAATAGCACACAGCACAGTTGGGAGTAAAAGGACAAGGGCCACCGAGTGTGAATTTTCTGCCAATATGTCACCAGCATGCAAGCATCTGTTAGTAAGGAGCAGGTGTGAGCTGTAGCCAGCATCATTTGACTTCAAAGAGTCTTGCTTGTTTCTTCGGGTTTGGTGCGGTTGGTTACTGATGGCTTTGAGTTGTGGTAGCGAGACAAACAGGAGGATTTTGCTGTTTTATTTATAGACCGTCATCAGCCCCTAACAGTGAGGAAATTCACTCACTGATGACCGTTCCAATGGGCAATATTATCAGAATAGGAGACTCAACAATGACATAACAAAACANTCACAGAATGCCAGTGAACTCTGAGGCTGGAGTGAAGAAAAATAAGTGTCATCCCGCACTGACACTACTTTCCGTGGGAGAATTCGGCTAAGGAGGATGTCCAGTTTGGGTGAGGAAGGGAACTTATTTGGTCAAGCCTCCGCATGGATGAGCAAGTATCACTTTTCTTCCTTCAGAAGCTCATCTTCTGCTGTCCTGTGATGACACACACCTTTAATCCCAGTACACTGGAGGCAGAGGCAGGCGGATCTCTGTGAGTTCGAGGCTAGCCTGGGCTACAGAGTGAGTTTCAGGAAAGGCTCCAAGGCTACACAGAGAAACCCTCTCTCAAAAATCCCCCCCCCAAAAAAGGCTCATCTTCCTTCATTACTGTCATTGCTATCTGTGTGTCATTTTTCTGGGCTTCTAAGCTTAGAATATGACAGTTTTCCTCTTAGGTAACATATTTGTGTCTGTATTTCTAAAATACTATATATTTATTTGTTTGTTTTTTCTGTATGTAAGGGATAAATGTGTATGTGTGTGTGTGCATGTCCATATGGAGCTAAGAAGACAACCTCAAGTATTATTACCCAAGCACCTTATACTTTTTTGTTTGAGACATGGACTCTCATCTGCCTGGGATACTGTCAGCTAGACTAGGCTATCTGGNCAATTAGCTCCAGGGATGCAACGGCCTCTGCCTCCCATTTTACCCTTCCTGGAATTATACATGCATGCCTCCATTCCCTGCTTTTTAAAGAGATCTGGGAAAATGAATTCAGATCCTTTCCCTGGCAAGGCAGGCATTTTGTTAACTGAGCCATCTCTGCAACCCCTGAACTGGTTCTCCCATCCTTCTCTTTATTCTTGTCCATCCCTGTTAGCCACCCATGCTTGGATCAGCATGAATAAGTGAACTAGCAGCTGGAAGTGTTTTGTCTTCCGTAGGGCCTATAGCCCATTGTTTATCTCTCTCTTATAGTATTTATCAAATAATGCCTTTCTTTGAGGTGCCTTGTAATTTTGTGTGGCTCCCATACCCTGCTGGATTGTAAATAGATGTCAGGCAGTGTTTTCTTGATGATCAATGTTTTCCCACAGCATTTTATTCTGTACCTTGTGTAACAGAGCCTCAATCCAGTTCATAAATTTAATAGCTGAGAAGCTATTTGTCCAGGTCCAAGCAGCCTGTGGGGGTATGGTGAGAACAGCAAGAAGATTAAGAGGACAAATCCAAGCAGTGACAATAAAAAATAATAGGGGCAACAATATCAAAGTTTGCTGAATACTTACAGGTTCCAAACCATGTAGGAATTGCCTTTTATATTTTCTATTAATCTAAGAAGAAACAAAAGTATATTTTATGGTTTGTTGTTTCATGGGCTTTAATGTCACTTTCAATGTTAGAAAAATTGAAGAACAGAGAAGCTAAGAGCCCTGACTGGAGTCATTAGAGCATGAGGCACAGCTGTTAGGTTCCAGGGAGCCTGACCGAGAGCCAGTCACAAAGCAGATCATTCTGTCCCTTCGTTTCTCTGACTTCCTCATCTCTATCACAGAGGACACACAGTTTCTAGGTCATCCTGTGCTTTCTCTTTCTCTTGCTATTCAAAGCCTCACAGACTTCCTGGACCCTTGGGCTAAGTGCCTNGGGTCTCTCCTGAAAGTCTATGGTGAAGGCTCCATGCCCAGGCAANACCACCTCCCTCTTCAGCTATGCCTGTCACTCCNGTGGCTTCTGGGATATGGGCCTTGCTGGTAGCCCAGGCACTGAGCGAGAGAGCAGGAATAGCTTTGAGGCTTCAGAAGTGCTAACAGGGCTTCTCCCTGC
>LZPO01007960.1:664320-680255 GCA_001675575.1 Neotoma lepida
AAAAAAAACATGATACCCAGTTGGATCTGAATTTCAGATAAAGGACAAAAACTTAGTGTAAATATATTCCAAGAATACTTGTCCTGGCTAGTCTTAACTGTTAACTTGACACAGTCTGGAGGCCTCAGAGGGGAAAGCTTCAAATGAGGAATTGTCTAGATTACACTGGCCTCTGCGCATGTCTAGAGGGAATCATATTGATTATTAATTGATGCAAGAAGACACAGACCATTGAGCATGGCACCATCCCTGGGTGATCCTGGACGGTATAAGAAAGCTGTATAAGCATAACTTGTGATCAAGTGAGCCAGCAAACAGTGTCCATCAATGGTTTCTGGGCTGTGAGTTCCCTGGTCAGAGATAATATGTATAAATAGCAAGCAGACCTGCCTTGATTTCCTGTCTTGACTTCCCTCAATGACAGACTGTGGCCTGGAAGTGTAAGCCAAATAAGTCCTTTCCTCTCTAAGTTGTTTTTGTTTAGAATGTTTATTACAGCAACAGCAAAGTGACTAATACATTTGTGTATTGTGCATTCNCTTGCACAATCCTTTACCTCTACAGAGGGTTCATTGAGCTTAGCCTGACCCATGGTTCTGTCTTAGATATTTCTGCTTGTTTTCCAGAAGGGCATGTGATGTTCTCACTGCTAACTTTACCTCTTAAATGCATACACATATATTGATCTAGACAACCTAGCATCATGCATTGGTTTTATGATTCCGGGAAAACACTTTACACAAAAATTCAAGGCTTCACAAAACTGGGTAGTGAAGTCGACTGTTTCACCATGTTCTAAGACCAGATATTTGTGGAGTCAAGAGGATAAAAGATGGCAAGACTGACAGTGTCAGGCCATTAGCAGAACGCCAGGTTCCATGGAATACAGTAGTGATGAAACCGAGTCCAAATTCTCTCGATCGTGGGGCATGTAGAGTTTTCACTCTCTGCTAGGCATACATTGCTGATCCTGTAGGAAGATGCTCCGCATTATTTACACCTCCAGGTACTGGCTGGAACCCTTCTGCNAGGGTAGCAAATTAGGTGGTGGTGAGTCCTCAGGGTTGGCTGACATTTGGACTTGAGGATTGGGACAGCTCCGGGGTCTTAAGTATGTTCATGGAAGTCAGGTGGACTTTCTACTCTTGTCACTGGGCCTTCCTTGCTGTGTTTTTAAGGCGGCTCTGAATCTACCATTCCTAACACACATGATGGGACATTGCAGTTCCCATTCTAAAACACTCTTGTGAATGAAAGTATGAAAAGTCTACCTTAAAGACACTGGGAGAGGACAAAGATGCTGGGAACAGACCATTTCAGCCTGAAGATCCTGAACCAACACCTGTGCTGGAAGCCAGCCTTTCCTCACTGTCAATCTCCTTGAGTAATTAGGTCTCATTCTGTGGTTGAGAGATCGTACCCAAATCTACCCTGAAAACCATTCCCAAGGGTAGGTTCTGGTTCTGGGTCTATGAATGTATCAGTTCACAGGCCTGGGCATCTCATCCTTCTTTGGTCACCCTGGTGTCAACCCCTTCTCTGTTATTTCTCCAAAAGTCACTTCATTCCAGGGCATTTGGCTTCTTCCATTTCCTATAGGACAGTAGGAGGAGACACAGGTACTGCGTATAGAGCTGGAAGGCACAGCTCGGAGGCCGCCTTCTCCAGGAAGCCTTCTTTGGCCTCCAGCTGCAAAAGCAATCATCCTCTCCTTCTTCTGTGCTTTCACTCAGCAGAAATTCCTTTCATTTTCTAATTAATAAATTGGATAATTCTAAAGAGCAAGATTCTGTCCTTGGACCCAGATATCTCACAAGAGCAGCCAGAAGAGTACCTGAGAACTAGAAGAGATAGAAAACTCTGACTTATTAAAAGGAAGCTACTGGTGGATTCCTTAAAGAGATAATTTATTCATACATCATGCATAACAGAATTAACAACATAGAACAGTTCTATATGTAATCATATAAGCATTATTACAAAAGGTCCACCCTGTGTTCAATATTCTCATTGCACGGAGCCACAATGTTTGCCCCAGGTTACCAAATGCAGACACTAGTGTCAAGNCATCAGCAGAAGCGCTTTCCCAGCTCTTTGTCACACATAAGTGGAGAGTCACTAGGAATTCTCTTGAACCATCCTATAGTTGTCACTTGTCTCAGGCAGTAAGAACTACAGGAATGATCGTATCAGTAAAACAGTATCAGCTCAAAAGAATACATTGTCTTATGGATTAAGATTGACGTAATACATTACAGAGAAGTCTGAACTATCTGAAGAGCCACACATTTTATTTGAGGGAGACACGTTTCTCAAATATCCGATAACCATAAAAATGATCCATATCTTGTCATCTTAGGTTATAAAGATGGAAGAAATGCATGGCAGTATATTAAGTGAATTAAGCCAGGCACAAAAAGACAAACGCTGTGTGTACTTGTGCATAGATGGATGCTAAAACTGTTGTAGAAACTGATGCTAAAACTGTTGTCCATAGAAGTAGAGAATAGAGTAGCGTAGCGGTTGCCTGAGGTTAGAGGTGAGAGAATCAGGGAAGACAATTAGATGAAAGCATCCCAAGGGTTACATAGAAGGATGAGTTCAAATGTTCTGGAGAACAGTAGTGCACCTGTTGTGGACAACCAAGGGTCATAGATCTCATAATGAACTGGAAGAGTTCAAAGACTCCTAGTATAAAAATGATACATGTCTCANGAGACGTGAGAGCTAATTACCCAGATCTTGTCATTTCACATTGCATACAAGAATTAGCACACATACAGTTAATATGTGTCACTGAAATTAAACCAATGGACTAGAATGAATTGAAACAAGTAAAACATTTTACTGTAAAGCATCTGGTTTGAATCCAACCCAAGGTAGACATGGTTCCACTTAATGACCCTGCTTTNCTTGTACCTAGTAAAAGTACGTCTTGGATCCAGGAATTCCATCAACTCCAAATCAGCATCTCTTGCCTAATGGTACCCAACTTCCCTAGANCCCCCTCCTCCCCTAGCGCCCGGAGACCTCTGCTGCATTGTCTGCTTTTATGAGATCAAAGGGGGATTTTAAGCTGACTGTCTGTCTGCTGAACAAAAAAATCACGATTTTCAAAAAATACTCAGGATTTTAGTCATTCCTTCTGAGAAATGCTTCTTAAAAAAAAAAAACTCATATTCTCATCACATGGTAACATTTNCCACTTAGTTCTTAGAAAAACCAAAGCTTTTAAATTCTGGAGACTTCAGATCACCTAAAGATGTCATTGATAGCTACTGCTCTAAAATGCGACTGCAGATGACCCATCACTGATTCTGCTACAATGCCAAAACCCACTATGCCTTTTTGTCTGAAAATCAAAGTGTTTATTTATGAGGTTTGGGGAAATGACTCAGTCAGTAAACTGCTTGGAGNCCAAGCCTGAGGACCCGAGTCTGAATCCTCAGCATGCATGTAAAAGCCAGGCGTAGACACAACAGCAGAAGCAGAGACAGCAGTATCCTTGGGGCTTGCTGGGTAGCCGGTCTTGCAGAATTGCTGAGTTTCAAGTTGACTGAGAAAGCCTGCCTCAAAAAAGAAAAAAAAAAGATGGAGAACAATTAAGGAAGACACCTGATACTGGTCTTTAAAGCAATACAAAATACACACACATATATATACACAAACATGTACATATGTATATACCACACACACAAAAATTTATACATTATTTCTTTTTTACTTTTTTATTTCTGTTTTTACATTACTTATTTATACATTGTTTACTTTTTTACTATGCTTTTGGGACCATATATATATATATGTATATATATATATCAAAGTTTTTATATACACACACATTTGGTATATGTATATATATGCTTGTTTTTATGTCTCTGTGCATATGTATGGTGTATATATACATATATGTATGAATATGAACCTATATATATATATTATATAAGAAATATTCTTTTTCTTTCTCTCAAAGGACATCCCTTATGGGCTTTTCATTTTGTCCAAATTTGTTTAACAGATCACATTACACTTAAAAGATTTCTTCGTGCTTGGTTGGCTCTCATCCAGTTCTCATGTGTTATCTATGATGCTGGATCTCCAAAACCGAAGGTTGTCAATGAGGTCGTGGGGGTAGTTTGAGTTGAAGGAAAAGATAGAAAAAAATATCTTACAGGTACTTAAAGGGAAGCATAGACTATATGACGCCCCCCCTCCCCTGCCCCGTGGCTGCACTACTTTCCATTTAAAGAGCTGTTTGGGCTGTAAAAAGCATATTAAATGTCCAGGGTGCTTCACTTAATATAAGAGGCTTAGTTCCTCAGTGCAATAAATTGCTTGCACATACTGTCTGGGATCTACCTTGTAATAAGCACCCTGTGCTGTATTCACCAGTCACTTGCTTATGTGGATGACTATAGAGCATAAATCCTCATTCAACTTTTATTGTGCTTCTTTCTGCAGCTTTGAAATGACATTAAAAGGACCCAAGATTCTAGTATTTGTTCTAGTGTTTGGACTTAAATAACAGGGGGCTTTATTTTCCCTCTTGGAAACGCCACTGTTTCCTTCCCGTCGAGGTTGTTCAGATGAAATTTCTTGTTCCCTGAGACATCTCCACAGGATCCCCAAACTGTGAAAAAAAATGTTCTCCTTCTTCTCAGGGCTCAGCCAGATCTCAGTGTCCTTTGCTCTGAGAGCCACCTCCCCACTGCAGAACCTCACATGTTCCTGAAGTCCTGTCTGGTGTCATGTCTATGCCTGTTCCGATGGCCCTCTCTAGTCTTCTAGAAGATTATGCCTGACTTATACCTTCTGTGAGGACTTGCACATGTTTATCCTGGTTTCTCCTTAGTACTTGGCTGGGACACCAGAGGTCAGAGAGTTACATTGTCACAGCCTGACCACTATGAGCTCTGGGGACTCTTTGACTTGTGTTCTGGAGAAGAGTCAGTTAATTTTCCTCACAGAAACTTGGGAAGAGCAGATCAAGGAACAGAACGACAGCACAAGAGGAGTTGGGGGGGGGCTCCTTTCCCAGGGGAAGTGATTGAAATNGTTAGCGAGAGCACATAGCACGAGCTGAAAGTGAACTAGCCAGGCCTAGTGCTAACAACCGCCACTTAGTATTCCATTACATCCTTTCAATAAGCACACAGTCTCCATACAGTCGTCAACCCTGGCTATCAGCTAAATTACTCCTAAGTATCAATTCATTCAATCCTCTCAACAAATAGTGTGAAGAATTATTGCAATTATTCACATTTTTATAGATAAGCAAACTATGGGAACNTTTAGCAATTTTTCCAGTTTGCAGGTTTGGATTGGAGCTTCGTGGAAGAGCACTTGCCTACGCTATGTGAGGCTCTGGATGCTATCCTCAGTATTGCAGAAACAAAAACAAAAGCCCACAAAGATGTTTAAACGTCTCCTTCATTTGCACTGTGTATAAAGCATGACTGAAATGCTGGTGCTCTGTCCCAGACCTGCCTCTAGACCACAGCACCTTAGCACCACCAAGGGCCGGCCACGCTCAAACTGAGCAGTTGGGTAAATGCTAGGATCTGAGATAAAACTGGAGTGTTCAGTCTACAGCATGTTATTTTAAAGTGTGCTCTGTGGTCAACAGCTTCCAAGATGGCTCCTAGCGGTTCTTGACCTATAATGCATATTCCTGTTTACCCCGTCTTTGAGTGTGAACTGGAGGTACAGATTCCTTCTAAGGAATAGAATATAAAATCAGTGCTACAAAGTCACTTTCAAGATAATGTCAGAAAGGACCATGACATCCATCTTGCTTGCCCTCATCCTGCCTGGCTTTTTCTTCTTGGCTGCTTTGACNAAGCAAGCAGTCATANGAAACCTAGAGAGAGGGGCCCAAGTGGCACAGGACAAAGAGAACCCTCCAACCCTGAGCCAGCCATGAACTGAGTTACACAGTCCAACCACTTGGCAAAACCTGAACCCTTCCCACAATNGCACAAAGGAACTTGGACGTGAATTCCCCACACTCGGCTCTTGAGATAACACTAGTTATCTCTCTTAACTTGTTCAGATCTAGTTACCTCTCATACCTCTTGTGAGTCAGACAGACTCCAGATATCTGAACCGTAGAAATTATGAGAGAACTATTAAAGGCATTTTTATACACTAAAACAAGACAAACAATAACAAACAAATCCAAAGCTAATACTTGCATCTTCTGTTTACAGAGGAGTGAAAAGCAAAATTTGATCAAGTAGTCAAAGACTGTTGAGAATCATAAATTCCTACTTCAAAGTATTAAAAAAAAACTATTCATTTGGCATTTACCATTGACTGTGTTCTCACCATGCACCAAAGATCTAGAAATACAAACACTTATTCCTCATTGCTTTGTGGAGTTATTTTAAGTTAAACACCATTAACCTATCAAGTTGTCAGTATTTAGTACTGGTATTCNAAGATTCATCTCCAGTTGTCTCATTAAACTATGGAGTATGATGTCTTTGTTTAGGGCTGGCCTGGGTTCTTGGTCCTCATATATTATCCAAGCCTAGGAGATTTCTTCTTGTATCCATACTGCCTTGATCCTATGCTTTGAGATTTCTCTAACTTGAGTCAAGCCCGTATCATGTTAAGAAAATGACAGATTTCAAGTCTCCGCATTTACTCGTGCTCACTGTACTCGAGGCCCCAAATCTACAACTTCCTTTTTGTATTATCTGCTGCACAGATGCCGTCTTCTTAAAATCATTTTACTGTTCTATTGTTTTATTGATCCTTTAAGATCTTGACTGTTCCAATTCTGATGCCCTCTGTGCCAGATGTAGCCATAGAGGCAAGTGTTTGTAAAGTATGCTTTTTGATTAATGTGGAAATGAAAACTGAATCTCCTCTATCCCACATCCTGCAGTGCACATGGTGTCATATCATTAAATCATCCCNACTCACAGACATTGGACACAGACATGGACACACCCATGCACACCCAGGTGCATCAGGTCAGTGTGTTACTACCCACAAACAGCCCAAGATGAATGAAAGTGGTCACCACATTAGTTCCATTAGCAGCTTACTTGTATCTTTCACATGGGCAGAAATACATCTGTTTTGAATAAGATGAATCATTATAAAGACTCCTATATGCTCAGATTTCTAGACTGAAGATTAGACATGAGCCTTTAAGATTTCACAATAAGGAAGAGATGAATAAGCCCTGTGGCAGTCTCATTTGGGAAACACCAATGTATATTGCACACTATAGAGGATAATTTTATATGGCAAATTGGCTGGGCTTAGGTATGCCCTAGCTAACTGGTAAAGCATTATTTGATAGGTCTTAGGGATACTCACATAGCTGGTAAAACATGATCACTCCTCTATGTGGATATTAAGGATCACTTGATGAGGCTATTTCTGGAAGAAATTAGCATTTGAATTGGTGACCCGAGGAAAGCAANTGTAGGTGGACATCATCCAGTTTATTGAGACCTAAATAGACTAGAACATGAATGTGAAGGAAGAGGAAACTGTCTCTCGTGCTGGAGATCAAACCCACATCNCTGGAACATTAGCTGTGGATTTTGAAGTTCAGAATCCAGACAGGGAGCTNCAGCATCAACACATCCATCATCCTTTCTCACACCTTAGCTTTTTAGGTAACTCTAGCTTCCCTGGTTCTCTAGCTTGCAAAAGACAGATGACAGAAACTATGGACTCCAAAGCCACCTAAGCCAATTCCTATAATCCCATAATATATGTATATGTATATATTTCTCTAATAAATCTCATATATATGTATATGTACATATATTCTGATCATAATACTCATACACATACACACACACACACACACACACACACACACACACACACACACACACACACAGAGTTTCTCTGGAGAACCCTGGCTAATGCAAACACACATGCATTTCATTTGCCCAGTTCAATCTGGAGACAAACTTTCGGTCCCTTTAAATTTTATAATGAAAAAGGATTTAAAGATTGATGTTTAGTTTTTTTTTTCTTCCTTAGATAAACATTTCTAACATAATTGCTGAGCTCCTTGGATTCCATTCCATTTATTTTTTCTGTATGACTTTTATTGAAGCTCTGTTTAAGTTCAGGCAGCAGGCCACTGAAAAGCATGGAGCNTGCAGGCATTAGCAATTTCTTCAGTACACTGAAGTCAGATCGCTATGTGTGTGTTTTAACTTTCAAATTCTCTTTTTTTTTCTCCTTAACTCTTGCATAGAAAGACTTGATTTGGAGGGGAGGTTGATTAGAGAGGGCGTACCCTACTTCCTCATACTTTTCTGAAGGTTTTTTTTTCTCAGAATTATCTACAGATTTATGAAAGCAAATGGTGGATTTATATTATTGTTAAAAAAAATTGAACCTTATGNTTTTTTTCCCCTGAGCTATGCTAAAAACACCTAAACAGGTTATTATAACATAAACAGGTATTATTCTTTTTCTCCTGATGAGAATGGATTACTAAAGGGAAAAAACAAAACAAAACAAAACCATAGCTCTCATAAGCTAAGAAGAATAGGATGAATATTTTCAAAGGAGTGTCAAGCATTTTTGTCATCTCCCAACTTGGGGAGATGGGTTCTGGACACGTGCCAGTCATGAAGGATGATTTTCAAGTCTTGTCCTGGTGGTGGTTGGAGCCACTTAGAGTTGGGGAATCAATAACAGATTTCATTTGAAAACCACCAACTTCTGCACTGGATATGTTGGGTTGCAGGTGCCTGCTACCTCCCATTGGCAATGCTTAGCTGGCAGTTCNATAGATTTCTCTGGAACTCAGAGAACTGGTCAGCACCTGGTCTTTGNAGGAAATAAAGGGATTTGAAGTAATGAGAGGGCATGAACATTTTGGCTTGCTTGTTGATGTTTTTTAAAAAGGATATCTAAAGATATAAACGCTTTTGTGGAAGAAAAGTGCCTTTGATGTCAGCATCTATTCAATAGTTGTGTGCATGGGCTAGACTGCGTGCAACTTAATCTTATGAAAATATTTATTTAGTTCTTATATAGAGACTCATCTTACTGTTGGAAGATTAGGCACTGGTGAAAAGTTTGTTTTATCTAGGTATAGNTCATTAACCTTCAACTTGGAGTGGACATTCATCTTAACACTCTCCTTCCTGTACCTTTTTAGAAACAGTAATCAAAATTTAAAANTTTCCTATTTATTTTATAAGCTTCCGAAAAGATTAAAAAGTAGGCATATAATAGATTATTTGGGAGATGTTTTCTCAGCTCAAAATACTATCAAGTCTGTCTATGTTTGCATGTAATATATACATGTATATAGGTCTGTATTTACGGAATTGATGTAACAGTTACCTGTTGTCAAAATAAGCAGTGTAACAAGCAGCAATGATGTTTCAGTGTTATTCAATCCATTTTCCATCATATATTTGGAGACTAGTGGGGTTTGGCTGGGTGGCAGTGCTGGTTCTGAACTGTAGGTACACACATTTGGGTGTCAGATGTCTGTCAACTTGGGCAGCTGTGGGCTTCTCATTAAGCTAGTCCTGGCATGTTTTGGTGGCAGTGTCCCGGGGCATGAAAGAACAAATCCGAATTTAATNAGAAATTTCCTTGCATCTTATTTGTTTCTATCCATTGATCTAAGCAAGTCATGTAGTTGATCCCTATGAAAAGCAGTAGCCCATGATCCCATCTCTGCTGAGAATGCACTGAAAGGTACAGAGTGTAGAAATGGGAGTGAGGTGAAGAAACTAGGGTAGAACTGTGTCATCAAAAGAGCACAATGCACATCTATATAAGTGGGCTCCAGAAGGCATGATTTAATGATGTGTCTCCTACCCTCTACGATGGCTAAGTGGAACAGGCTCAGTCACTCCTCGGAAGTGTGAATCTGACTGTAGTGAAGTAAGGACAGTCCTTCTTTTGAAGTCACCACTCATAAAATAGTTTTCTNGTGAGCTGATATTTTTAGTGTAGTTNAACTGTTGTTCTTGATCATGAACAATGAACCTCCTGGTTTTCCAGTGTTGGAGAGCAAGTTGAGAGCCTTGCATGTGCCAGCAGTGTGTCCTACATTGAAGCTACATGGCCAGCTCTACTGGAATCTGTGTATACTGTGGTTACATATAATATCATATGTACGCTAAACATAGCATCACATGGCTTCCTCCCTCCAAGTTTAAACTACAATGAGGAGGACATCTCTGATAGTGTAGTGGTAAGTGACACAATCTAAATTCTATAAGATTCACTTCATCAAATGGATANTACACTCTTTTCAGCTCTATGTCAGTTGCTTTACATTTCTTGTCTTTGATAAACATCAACAAATACAGAGCAGATATTTTTATCACTACGTTGTAAGTATGGAACAAGGGTCTAGACCCTTTCAGAAACCTGTTCAATATCCATTAGTTCACTCATCAAAAGTGACCTAAGATTTGAACTTAGATTTCCAAACTTCAGAACTCGGGTTATGTTTTAATGAATAAAATCTCCTCCAGGGGCCAGAGAGATGGCTCAGCTTGGCAAAAGTGTGTATTGCCAAGTGTAAGATCCCTGGTCTGACATGATGGAGGGAAAGAATAAAGCCCCGTAAGTTGTCCTCTANGTCCTATTGAACTTTTAAACTGAGACCATGTTTTAACTCTATCCTTTCCATATGAGATATTTCTCCTTCCTTACATGTAGAATTCTGTTTCAACTGCTACCCAGTATTAACAGTTTTAGAAGCAGAAGCGTGATGTTGATTCTTTCATATTTTGCTGATGGGATGGAAGTCTTCCAAGCATCTGTAATAAATCTATGGTCTCTATCCTGTGAGGGTTATTAATTGGTACTACAGAACATTAAAGGAAATGAAGCACTATTGGCAAACATAAGCTNCCTCACATAAACTTTCCCAATGACTTGACTTAGAAGTGGGTGTCATGAATTTGGTCAGCCAAANCATATGCTAAAATAATGTGAATATCAAGTGCCCAATAAATGTATAAAGAAGACATTTCCTTGAATATGTAATTTAATATGTTAATTATTAAACATGGTCATTAGCTCATTACTAGTATAGTTATTAAAAATTAACATCTGAGATCTGCTGAAATGTTTGAACATTTAGTAATTATATCAGATATTTTTGCTGTAAAATAATAAATATTTTGTAATTCCTTGCACAATCATGAATACATTAAAGAGATATATTTTTATATACNTCAGCAAAAGGTTAGCTTTCACTTTGTTTAAATTCCTNAGATGTCAAAGTTTTGGATTTTCCAATTGGAAAGAAAAGGCTGCAATGGAAATTCTTCATCACATTTTTGTGGGGAATCTTTGAAATCTGTATTTATTTTGATTTTGTATCTAAGTAAAGTATGATGTTAGAATCCCTTTTATTAACATTACAGTTAAACAGATATTTTCTTAAGGTATCTGTAATGATGGGAACTTAGGCTCTTTAATAAAGACATGGTTCAGTATCTTACAATTACCAGTGTGTGTGTGTGTCCACACCTGTGATATTTTTATGTGGACACATATGTCACAGCATGTGTGTGGAGACCAGAGAACAACCTGGTATTGTCAGCCTTCTCTTGCCTGCTTTATGTGGGTTCTGGGACTCAAACTCAGGTTGCCAGGCTTGCTGAGCTTGCTTGCTGGCCCTTAAATATCATAAAGATGACAAATCTTGTAAACAATATTCTTAAGACATTTCTGTGTGGACACTCTATTCCCTGGGGTCAGAAACAGTAAAATTAGCATAGGAATTCAAGTTAGAAAAGCATATTTTGAAACTCTTCTTCTATTTTTAATCCTGGCTGCACATTTAAAACACCTGAGTTACCAATTATCAATGTCCNATGCAAAAATGCTAATTTCATTGATAGACTTGGACAAGTTCCTCAAAGAATCTTAGGGAGGCAACTCTAAGTTCAGTATACTGAGCTTGCAAAGGAGTTTAATATGAATGCCTAAAAAATTTCAAATTTCTTAGAATGTTAGAACTTATACTGGGTTTCTTCATGAACCAAAAGGTTTTATACAAGTTTGAAGTCTCTCTCTCTCTCTCTCTCTCTTTCTGTGTGTGTGTGTGTGTGTGTGTGTGTGTGTGTGTGTGTGTGAGAGAGAGAGAGAGAGAGAGAGAGAGAGAGAGAAGAGAGGGATATTGTTGTCATTTTCTTCTTGCATAATACCTTTTTTACATAGAACAAAATTTTATTTCATAGACTTAATATATGACTATGTTTTTTCAGTTAGTGTAGGTGAATTAATTTTCTNTGTGTGAGCCCCCTGTCTGGCAAATCTTGTCTCCACAAGTCTCTATTCATAAATACATTTATATTTCTACTCTTAAAAATGTTCCTTGAAGAGTTTTTCAGAATATAGAAACAATGTATGCTAGAAGAAAATAAATTAGGAAATGCAGAAATCTACCTAAACAAAAGCATTTCAGCCATGATCCAGAGGGGGAAAAAAGAAAACTATTGTTGATTGTAGATTTCTTCATTTCTCTTTTTATTTAATATTTTTAAAATCATGTGTGTGTGCACATTCCATTAAGAAATGTGCTCTATATTCTGCCGTTGTCCTCTGATTCTTCCCTCCCTCCCTCCCTCCCTCCCCTTCATTCTCTCTTCCTACTCTCCTTCCCTTCACTTATTTGGGGTACTAGTTACCTTCCCATTGCTGTGATAAGACATCATGACCAAGATATCCTACAGAAAGAAGACCTTCTTCGGGCTTACAATTCCAGAGGGTTAGAGTCCATCACTGTCATGGCACAGAGGTACCACGGCTGATGCAAATAAAAGGAGTCACNTCTTCAAATGCAGACACAAGTCAGAGACAAAACTGGGAGTGGCTTGAGTCTTTAAGCTCTTAAAGTCTGTCCCCAGTGACCTCCCTCCTCCAGCAAGGTCACACCTCCATACCTCCACAAACCACCACGACAACCAACCACCGAAGACCTGGGTCTAACAGGGAACATTCGCATTCAAACCACTACTTTTGGTATTCACCTTTCAAAAGGCTGTTCATAACTGAATAAATGGAGGATTTTGTGATTTCTTTTATTTCTTTCAAGTCTATAAAGTNCTTGCTTGACTATATGTTAATCATTTATCATATTTTCTATTTTTATTTGTCGCATTTTAAGTTAGTTCATTGATCCGTTGTCACCAAAAGCCTGGAAAGTGCATACAAAAAATACATTAATACAAAAGTTAAGTGAGGTGAAGGTTAATAGGGACCAGGAGAGTGATTACAGAGAATGAAGTGACTATGTACTTCCCACCCACTTGAGCTATTCTCCAGGCAAGTGTCCAGGTGGTTTACCTCATCTCGCTGAGCCTCAGTAGACTCACTTGTGAAGTGAGGACAGTGGTGGTAGCTACCACTTAAATCANTTTTGAGAGTTAAGCATGTTTGGTAAAACATTTATATANGAGTGCTCAGTGAATGATAGGAGGAATTCTTATCCTTATTAGGATGAGTAAAACTTGTTTAAGTCCCCTGCCCCCTGCAGTTGATTTCTGAGATTGTTTTAGGTTACTGAGCTTAAATGTGGTGTATTTCAGAATCATCTGGAGAGGGGATGTGGATGCCTAGGCTCAGAGAAACAAAACTAGGCCTGGGTGTTGGCATTTTAAGTTCCGTATATAAGTTTGATGCTCAACAAAGTGGAAAAACTATTAGAAGCCATTAGAGTGAGATGATTGATGGACTGATGGGTGTTAGGAACTGCCCTCCCATAGTTGTCCAAGGAGACTTTTCCACGGCTGCTATCCCCCACTTATTTTTCTGTTGGTTATAGCCCATAGACTATAGAAGGAGTCAGATACATTTGAGGAGTGAATGAATGAAAATCTATCTAAATTAGTTAATAATAAAGGAATCACTAGGTTAAAGCCACCTGCAAATGTGCTAGATTTGGAATATTCCATCAGACTTTGGAAGTAACCACTCGGCAGGGCCAGCTTCCAACATAGCTACGCTTGTGATGGGATGGCTTCCATAGGGCAGCTTGTTATAAAGTATATGCACACAAATAATGAACTCTTGGATGCTAACAGTACTATTCCAAAAAATAATGGATAAATGGCCCTATTACATTTTTAATAACATCAAAATTAAACAACACAATTAAAATAAAAACAGACGAATCTGAGAATCTTCATATTAAGTGAATGTCTGATATAACTGGAAGAATTATCTGAAACTCAACACAGTGTACTGTGAATAAATGCCAATAAATGTTTTGGAAATATATTTATTTTCTGTAAGAATTTTATAAAACTAAAAAACTTTCTCTCCAATCAGTTTTATTTTTAAGATCATTTTAATTAGTAACCCATCATAACTTTCTTGGAACTTGACATAATGGCTTTGAATTTCATTGGGAAAAATCAAATAGACTCAAATTTCTAGGAAAATAATTCTAACATCAGAATAATGTGGGAGGATATTTACTATTAGATGATATAATATTTTATGAAGCAACTATAATTTAAGTAAAATAGGGGTAAATCCAGAATTATGAAATTGGTGAATTGTGTAAAAAAGTGATTCATGGGAAAGAATGGATACCCATGGAAACCATTTACATAAAAACATTTAAAATATGATAACATGACATTTCAAATATAAAGTTTTATGAGTTTTCATTTATTTAAATGAAATTTTAAAATAAATATTTTCAGACTATTGCTGTTGGCATGAGGAAAGCTCTTACTCATGTGTCTATATTTCATAACAAGAGCTCTGTGGAAGGCTTCTCCAGCATTAATCATAGGCATGTCGGAAGCTGGCTCTGCTGTGTGGCTACTTGGAAAATCTGTGAAACCAACATGCTGTGATCCAGGAAATATATTTAGAAAGAAAATTTTGATGATACATACTTATGTGATACACCAAGAGGTATGCCAGGTCATTCAAAACTGCAGGCTCATCTATGAAATCATTAACAGAGAGAAAACTTTGGATAAGTGTTTATGAAATATTAAAACACAACAGACAGTTTTGAACAGAAATCCAACTCTTTTCACACAATGACAAGTAAGGTATATCCAAAAGACAAACAGAACTATTGATATACCAAAATTGGAGAAAATATAAGTACAGGAACAATAATATCGTGGTTACTCAACTCATATCAAGAGCAAAGACATCAGTCTCTAGCTATCAAAACGGAAATTGTTAAAATTTTGGAAGTACTAGTAAATCAGCTGGGGGCTGGGATCTGGAGAATCTCTTCCCAGGGTACAAATCATCCCTGTGTTTCTGATCAACAAGCATAGACGTTGTTTTCTCTGCTTTGTAAGGTTATAGTATAGTGGTGCTTTCTGAACGATGGAAAGATTTTGACAACAGAATTTGTTTCTCTGAAAAACACAAGGGAAAAGGAAGCAGCCCAAAAGACCATTCAAAGGAAGTTGCCTAAGGCTTTACAGTACCTTTTAAAAACGAAATATATCATACAATATATATGATTACGAAATATATGTCAGCAGAGTGTATATGGTTAAAGGAAAGTGCTTACAATATATCTCTAAGTGAAGACAGTGTGTATGTTTTGTGAAAAGCAAAATGACATTTAAAGAACACACTAAAATCCAAGCAGTGGTTAATTTTTATTTTTTATAAGTATTAACAAACCATAAATCATTTTAATATAAATATTATTAGGAGATTGTAGCTTTTATAATTCACTGAAGTCGATTTCCATTCTTTTCTAAGAGATGCAGGCTGGCAACACTAAGCCCACACTTTACTTGGCTCTTTTAAATGAATGTAATAAATTAAATGAAGCTAATCTTTTGATCCTGAGTTTAAAACTTATAAAGAAACTTTAGGGTGTGATGAGCTGGTCTGATCTCCACTGAAACACTGGGAGGGAAATGTTATCCCTGTGTGCATAACATATCCGTGAGTGTGTGTGTGTGTGTGTGTGTGTGTGT
>LZPO01007960.1:693982-708038 GCA_001675575.1 Neotoma lepida
CTCATTGCCTTCCTTTGTAACTTTATTTTGCTTTTATTTCCTCATTCTTTCCTGTGCTTGCACTTCCTATGTGTGAAAGTCTGCACATTGACACCTATTGTGGGAACATGGTCCAGGAATGGAGGCTTGTGAAGAATTCTGAGTGCTATAAGAACACTTCAAGAAAACAAGACAAGAATCTTGTGACCTGAGTTTTTTGGAAATGTTCTTGGAATGTGTTTTCATGCTCCTCCCAGGTATAGTGGATAGGAGTGAGTTTCCTTCAGGTTCCTCATTATTACTTGCTGCTGTTATTCAATTAAATGTTTAGACTCTCCTTTATATGTCTCTATAGAAAAACATGCTTTTGCCTCATGCAACTTGTCCTTGAGATTGTATACAGCTTGAACTTGTGAGAACTTTACACTTGTGACCTTTCTTAACCTTCAGAGTATAAATTGTCTGGGGCTCTNAATAAAGTTGGCTATTGCATGAGACTTNAGTCTGCCTCATTTATTGGTTCCATTCTCCCAGGTCCCACCACATTGGGAGCAATGACAACCTANGTTAAACATGTTTAATGAAAAAATAAGATGAGNTTTTGGCACCATCAAAATTGNGTGTTCAGGAGAGATCCATCAAAAAGACCTTTTAAGATACTATCTGCAGTTATTTCAAATGAGTTTTATGTTTTAACTTTAGTTTTCGTTTTAGCCACACTTGCAAATCTGNATATAGATAATTGACAGCTGATCAGCAGCCGCAGTGCCAAAAAATTGCTACACATGAAAGATATGCCTGAAGATGACTCTAGTATGTCTAAGTTGTACATCTGAAATATCGGAGTTTAAGTCAGTTTTAGCAAGGAGGTCTCATGGAGAAAGGGAAAGGAGACATAGCTGAGTAAGTCACTGCTCCTAACATTTAGTTTCTAAAACGCATTTTAAAATCGTGTTAAACCTTTTAAAATTATAGAACTCTCTTCTATGTGTGGTCCACTACTTCAGGAGACACTGCCCTAAACATACCTCACAAACGGCTCCCATTTTCTTTTCTCCATTCTCAACTATACAACTGCATTGATCTAGCTCCTTCCCTTCCTACACNTGAACTTGTTCCTGTCCCTCTGCCTGCAGACANGGCTTAGTCTCAATTGATTTTGAAACCAGACCTTCAAATTCATTCACATTTNATAGTCTTATTGCTATTTATAGTCAGTTGGAAGATATCTCAATGACCTCCGAAGGAGAAAGAGGCTCTAGACAGGGTTTGATATCCAATGTTTCTTCTATTTGTTTGGGAGGAAAGTCAAGAGGTAGTTTGAGACTTGGAGACTTATCTTCTCCTCTCAAATACCCTAGTTACTCTTTTTAGAAAAGATTATGGTGAAAAATCAATCTTTAGTTGGGCCTGAGTAGCACATAAGACCCTTCAGAGGAGAGAATCTCCAACCAGAAAAAGTTGTCACCTGGCAATTTAGAAATTAGTATCTGAACAGGCTAAATAATCAAATAGATCTGCAAACCTCTCAGTGAACCCTAGCCTACTCTTAGATGAGTTTTCAGAAAACCTGGGCTGAGTTTGGAGAAATTCAAAGCAATTTCATGGCTGCAGATGGAAACCAGGCCCAACTCAGCAGTTCAAATGAACCCGAAACTCAAGGGCCATCTCCAGGGGTCTGAACCCAAGCAAACCAAAACAGAGTAATGACTCCCAGGGAATGATGGAAATCCCCTGTGCATTGGCTTGGCAGAAACTGAGAACAGATTTGTTTCCTNTTATTCCACATTGATAAGTGAGGACACAGAGTTTCCAAGATGATTTGTCTGGCGGATCTGTGTTATTCAGAGGCAAGATGAACAGACCCTAGGGCATTGCCACACCTCACATCCCCTGCCACACAGCAAATGTCTTGGAAAGTAATGAAGGATCGTTGAATTGTTACAATTACATTAAGACACGGACAATTTAGTATGAGATGGTTCTTCAGATATGATTACAGAGACAGAGCTATAGGGCTGGGTAGTGATAGTATTCTGTAACTTTCATCTCAGAAAGAAATAGGATCAAAACTAAATTATTCTGGCCATAGTCTTTGACACCTGGATTTGAACTCCATTCCAAGTGTTCTGGTTGACCACCAAGTTCCACATGATATCAGTCCAGCATCTCGCATGCTTGATGGAGGTGGTCAGCCTTACCTCCAAAACACCTGCAATGTAGCAGCAATTTACGAAGAATTCTTTGACTTCTGAAAGGTGATACTGGTTTCTTTCCAAGGTCTTGAACAAACAGTGATANCAATAGTTCACAAAAGGGGTGCCCNTCCTTCTTCCTTCTCTTCCTTGATCCTCACTCTTCAGTGTCTTCTGGAGCATTACAGAACTGCCGTTGGGCAAGGANTTTGTGTCATTGGACTAGCTTTCAGTTCCTCAAGGCATTCATCTAATCTTTAAAATGAATTTGNATTAATTCTTTGACAGTTTCACACAATGTATTTTGAACATATTCACTCAATTCTTCCCATTACCATTTTCTGAACCATTCCATCCCTTGCCATCCAACTTTAAGATTGTTTCTTTATTCTGTTTATTTTCTTCTTCTTCCCCCTCCTCCTCTTCTTTTTTATTTTCAAACTTTCTGTTTTTATTAAAAGATTTTCCACTCCTTTTACTTACCTTCTTCTCCCCTTCACCCACTGGTTCAGTTTATGTTGTCTAGCTAGTCTATGGATTGGGGCCTGCTGTGNTGTGCGGTTAGAAGTCAATTAATNTTTTNTCTTGATTGACTAATCACACTTTCAAAAGTTATTAAAGATTAACGCCAACAAGGTGGCTCAGTAAATAAAAATGCCTGCTATTTCATAAGCCTGATGACCTGAGTCTGATCCCTAGAACTCATGGTAGAAAGAACCAATTCCCTAACCTTGTCTTCTGGTCTCAGCACACAAGCCACTGCTCATGTACATGTTTGAGAGTGCTTGTACTATCTGTCTGTCTGTCTGTCTGTCTATCTATCTATCTATCTATCTATCTATCTATCTATCTAGGTACCAATCATCTGTCTATCTATCTATCTATCTATCTATCTATCTATCTATCTATCTATCTATCTATCTCTATCTCTATCTCTCTGTATATATCATCTATTTGTCTATTAACCTTTTCTTACAATATTAGCAAAGAAAAATTTAAAAATATACAGTCATAAAAGGTCAAAGTACCTGTTTGTAGAAAGAAAAGAAGTAATGACCACTCTGTACTGTAAGCTAGAAATTCTTTCTTATCTACTCCTAGAAATTTTTATAAGAATCACATGAGAAGAAACATCCCATTTCTACTATGCATTTGAGGCTGGCTTGTTAATAAATTTTCTCATCAATCTAGCATTTATTTACATTANTATGGTTGCTCCTATTTGTCTTCTCATGATGCTCACTGCTGTGGACNTTCACCTGCTTCCGTGGCAGAAGGAAAAAAAGCAATGTAAGAAAAGCTTTCCTGACTCCATTTTCTTATCTTCATCTTTGGCCTCATTCTCAGAAGCATCATTTCAAATCCAGCCCCTAAGTATTCATGTGTATTTTCATTTTCTTTTAAGCAACTTTTCTATTCTCTGGATAGTTTCTAATCCATGTTCATTGATCTTTTCTTCAAAGAGAGTAACTATTTTGTGAAATATCACTTAAACAAGTCATTTATCATATATATATATATATATATATATAATGTGATATATACTTTTGATGAGGAATCTCAAACCTTACTGAAAATTAGAAACATTTTGGGAAATTAAGACCAAAACAAAACAATATTGGGCTATAGCNAGAATAAAGGAATCAGAATTTCTGAGGCTGAGACCCTGGCATTACTTTCCTAATTTTGCTACCACAGAACTCCTCCCTTGGGGTAAAATGAACCATGGAATAGTCCTGACTATAGAACAAAACTCTATTTTCCTTTGGGGTGTTGCACCTTGTTTGCCTGTGTTCAAAGTTCACAAAGGGACCAGAGGAGCAGCGGCTGGTCACCACTTCAAATCCTCATCCTTGTCTTCCTTTTCTCGTCTCTTCTTGGTCTCCATTACCAGTTGTTATGCCTCTCCAAGTACTCAATAAATACCATCTTTTCTGGTACAGAATTCTTTGAACTTTGCCTTGAGGAATGTCCTTCTGGGCCGAGAGGTAACACAGCAGTTAAGAGCCTACTGCTCATCAAAGGACCCGAGTTCAGTTCCCAGCACCCACATGTGGCAGCTCACAACTGCTTGTAACTCAAGTTCTAGCAGGACCCAATTCCCTCTTTTGGCCTCCATGCCTGTCTACACTCAGTACACACGGTACATGCAGACATAAACACTTACACATAATTAAAAAGTAAAGAACTCCCTTTCATGAATTCATGTTCCCTTCTCTTACTGGTTAAGACATCCTAGATCTATCTGTTTATCCTCAACAACTGTGCTAATGTTTCTCATGATCATACTTCAGTATGAAAAAAAAATCAGGTAGAGAATTTATTCAAAATGCAGACGACCCATGCCACCTCCAGTTGTATGGATTAGNTCCTGCAAGAGAGCCAACAATCTGAAAAAAATTATGCTTTAGTAGCCATCACATGTTTGGGAATGGCTTTTCTGAAACGTCATTCTTTCTGCAAGAGGAAATGAATATAGACGAGGAATTGATGTAAAGAGGGCAGTTAGCCACTGGAAGATACAGATAAAAAGGAATACATATCAATATCAGAATTCCTCTGATAAAGTTTTTTTTGCTTGTCTTGGGCAAATGGGTCTTTCTTTCTTCCTTCCATTCTTTCTTTTTTCTTTCTTTCTAGGATCAAATTTTGAAGGCTCACTGTAATGGTAGTACAAAGATCCCTGTCCAAGATAAAGAAAGAAAGGGGAGCTGTAACTTNAGCGGTAATCTCACTGTTCTCCTTTCTTAATATGTGAAAGCAAACTGAAATGAGAAGCATGGTCTTCACTGCAGTGATCGGGAAAGCATGAGCGGAGCTTTACAAAGGCACACGTCAATACCAATGTAGAAGTAGAGACAGCAGTAACTGACAAGGATGGCAGTCATTCCCCAGACCCCTTGGTTTCTTTCCTCTCTGCTTAGATACTTGATGATTCTCTTTGGACTGAACTATATTCTGCAATTCTCAGACTAGGCAGAGGTCTAGAGAAAGGTACTAGAGTTCTTTCTAATCTTAACAATAGAGATTTACATCCTTAATCTCAATAAGAAAAAGGATATGGCATTATTCATGCTCTTAGGACTGACCAAGCTTTGGTTACAACAAAAATGACATTACTGTCTACAAAGTTCATGTTTAATTAAGTACTACACAATCAACTTAAAAAAATAATCAAGTTCCAAAAACAAAAATCAGAAAAATCCCTTAATGGCTTATGAAATGTACTATTTTGTGCCGGACCNTAGTCATAGNAATCCTGTGCCGATGCTGAANGGGGCTTCCTGCTAAACACTCCTGCAAGTGATAAAATAAGCTATGTACCCAGGGCTGCAGTTTTCCTACTTAAAAACAGTCAGTGTATTTCTACTGCTGCTCCAGGGACTTCTGATGCTCCCATATGGCATGAAAGGGTCTTCCCAACCAAGGTCTACAAATCCAGCCCTATTGAAGATTTGCTGGTTTTAAAGGTGCTTGGTGATTTTTAGATTTCTATGTTTCTTTGCTTTTTTCTTTTAATCTGAAAATTTCAGTTAATCATTCCAAAACAAAATTTACAAAATAAAGTAAAATAGAACTTTCCTTTGAGGTAAATCAGTGAGTTTCCAGGCAAAGAGACAGATGTAGAAAGAGGCAACCTTTTTCTGGAAGTTGTGATGTTTATTGGAGCCAGAGGAGGTGGTTAATCTCCTAATCTTCCTTCAAACTTGAATGACAGGTTGATGGACCTCTCCACAGGCACTATTCACTTGCACCCTAGTGTTGGGCTCTAACTCAGGTCTTACTAGACTCTCTGCATGTGTCTTGTCTCTTCCANATTGAGATGCCAATTGACTATGGCCCCTCTCTCTTTGCCCAGGCATTGGAACCCCTGGCTCCAATTGTGACAGAGTGTCAGTGTGTCCTAGAAAGGAAGGAATCAGCCATTCTCCTGATCACACTACAGACAAGCTACATGTACAAAATAATAATAACAATAATTGTTTTAAGTAGCCTGCATATTAAGAATGTTGCATTCCATAGACATTTGTTTGTCCTGTCCCTTAAGCTGGGACATGAGTAGCCATGAAAATTTTCTGTTCCAGAGGAGGAAGTGCCTAGAAGAAGCGTGCAGGATGAACTTGGGTGGACTTCCCACAAAATCTTTCCCCACTTCCTAAGCTACAGCTTTGATTTTAGGAAGACCCACTGTTGCATTAAATTTTGCAAGGACAACAGAAAATATAACTTGAGCTTGAAAGGTACCCTGAGAGAAAGGGTTCTGATTTCAGAATTTAGGATATTCACATTCTTTCTCAGCGGACTGTCACTTTATTTATGCTCATGCTTAACACAGCTGAGGCTTCTGGGTATTTCTTATATCATTAAATACTAGTGGAGCAGTCCCGGGAATAGAAAGTGAGAGTCTGTGTTGTTTACTTTTGTTGTCATTCAGCGTTTCATCTGTAAGCCCACAGGAGACCTCTGGCTGCGTTCACAATGACGATGACAGAAGTTGAAATGAATGCAGGAGGTTCCCACAGGTTTGCAGTGCAGTAAATCTGAATGCATGAATGAAGAGTCTCTTGGAAGGCATTTTTTTTCCCATGGATATAAAATGCAGCCTCTGATATCTCATTTTTCTTCATCTTTGGGGGAGCTGGGCCGAGAGAGAAAACTGCAGGCCAAGAGGTAGAAATTCTCTCACTAGAATTTTCCATCCCTCTAGAAGTGGTACAACACCGATTCATCAGATACAGCAGAATAGTGCCGTGGAGTCATGGGAACTTCATNTAACATGCTGCTTTCTGAAGTGAGGCACACACATGATCCGAATTTTAGTCTTCTTGGGGTCACACAAGTGTGGTCATATTTTGTTGTACTCTAATAAAATTTGCCTGAAGATCAGAGGACAGAACCAGCCACTAGATTAAACATAGAGATCAGGCAGTGGTGGCACATACCTTNAATCCTAGCACTCCGGAGGCAGAGATTCATCTGGATCTCTGTGAGTTCAAAGCCACCCTGGACTACAGGAGATTAATTCAGTCTAAAAGAAACAGCCAGGCAGTGGTGGCACACACCTTTAGTCCCAGCACTTGAAATTTCATGCCTTTGCTACCAGTATTTGGGAAGCACACACACCTTTAATCCCAGCACTAAGAAGGTTGAGATAGGAAATGAAATGGCCAGGCGGGGACAGGCATATAAGGCTTGAGGAGACAGGAACTTGAGAGCCTTTTTGGCTGAGGACTCAGAGGCATTCAGTCATAGGATTCGTGAAAACAGGATCAGCTGAGGAGTTGGCGAGGTGAGAAGTGGCTGTGGCTTGTTTCCTCTGATCTTTCAGGATTTACCACAATATCTGGCTCTGGGTTTTTATTATAAGACCATTCAGGATTCGTGCAACACACAAGTACATGTCGTCTCTCAGGTTAGAATCCTGATCTCTTGACTCCTTGCCCCAGTCATTTTTAATCATATTTCAAGGCCTCCCTTTTATTTCTTCAGCTTGATTCTTNTAGTCTAGGAAGATGCATAGCATGACCAAATGGGGCAAGATACTTGACTATAAAGGATGCACATAATACGCATTGATAGAATACTCAGGGATCAAGTATCCAGGATCATTGGATCTGGTCTTGCCAGTTGGGTTTGCTGGAACATACATACTTCTTCCCTTTTAGACAAACTGAAGACTGAGCTCTTGGGGTCAAAGTCAGGAAAATCAGGAGCCTGTTGTTGGATACTGGAGCAAGGTTTCATGGTCCCCAGACTTTCATGAGAAGACTTTGAGGTTAATGAACCTAGAAGCTAATTAGAAGTCACCGAATTAACAAAGCAAGATAGTAAATTAGCAATCTTGAGTGTTTGGTTGCAGAAGCGATGNCTTAGAAACCCAGTGAGAGCACATGTGTACATTGTCCATGGAGTTTCAAGCCTACAGGGATGGAAGAATAGCTGTAGCACATTTTTTATCTAGCTCCCCTAGCTTTGAGCATGTGCAGAGAAACATCTGTGCCATAATGTCAGACTAACAAACCCACTGAGTGTTTCCCTCCACATGATAGAGGAACTGGCACCTGGTTCTCTCCNGNTCCTCCCACAGAGGTGTCCAGCTTCTCCTTAGCCCATTTGCCAGATGACTCAGGAGGAACCAAAAGGTTTCCAATTGGCATGCCTTTTGAAGAATTACTGNTAAAGGGCTGTGGACTCAGCATTTTGGCTCTGTCAAATGAGTTCATAAGAAGCAAGATTATTTTTTCTCCACTTTATGATCTGTTTTTCTCCTGTAGAGGTGACTTGAAATAGCCTGAAATGCCCTACTTCTGTTGTTTCTCTTTAAAGCCCCATTCTCTACAATAGTTCACCTTTCTGCCTTCATAGGAAACATCATGAATTAATTGTTTAAACCTTAATAAAATTGAGATCATGTCNTTTTAAGGTCATGGTTTCCATAAAACAAATGTCAAACTATTTTTTTTTTTTGTGAACTTCACTCTTCGCTTTCTTCCCTGCGCTGTTATTTCTCTCAGCTGCCATCTCCCACTGCAGCTTAATCTGATTAGTCTTACATATTTTTAAATAAATGTAGGGGCTGACCAGCTTCTGACTGAATAGCCAATTGTCAGCTAATGAAGACAAGTCTATGACGCCCAATGTCTACCTGTTTCTGTGTCTACTTGTGAACCCACATATGTGACTTGGAGATGCTCAATCTTTTTTCACCCTGCATTATGTTGTGTGAGTGCTAAGCCACACCCTGCCTGGTGGTGATGAATTCAATATTTTAGGTCTTATTTGACAGGTGTTCTTTTTTATTCTAAGACTCCAACCCCACAGAGAATCTTAGGAGTATGTAACATGTATTAGGACAAGGACAAGGCACAGGATTATCACTCTATAAGCATCCACACTTCAATGTCAGAAGAAAGATGATTAAAAATTAAGGATTTTGATCAGTGATCAGAAACATCATATTTTCCAAAAAGACCTGAAATGTATTCTGGGTAACCATGGTTCATTGCTTGATTTCCATTTCTTGTTTATGTTCATTTTCCTCATTGCTTTATTGTACTCAATTTCACCCTTTATTTCCCACATTGTTATTGCTAATGGAGTAATTGATGAAGTATGCTGTTGAAGTGATGTGCATTTTTTTATAGCTGTCTTCTGTAGGCACAGTAAAAAAAATCTTAAACAGCCTTGAAATTAAATGTAATATATTTGCATCTGTATAGTTTTTATTTTTGCATCTGGAAGCCATTTAGCCAGTTATTTATTTGAAAACTGGTCTTAGGAGCAGTAAAAGGCCAAGGACTGAAGCTGTGCCTATACTGAGCTACTGAATCAAGCCCAGACTAGAAACTATGATTAAATCCAGCCAGTAGGCTGACCCAGTGGGAAGGAGCTGTTCCAGTACAAATTGGAGCCTTTGCTGACTCACAAAAGACAAGAACCATACCCCCATCACCTGCCATTTTCTTCCAACTCCAGCCAGCGTTTGTATGCGTTCAGCGAGGGAGCTCATTCCTTCTGGATTCCATGACTTCATATGCATCTCAGTNGTCACCAGGTTTCTGGACCAAAAACATGTACAAGTTTAATTTGCTATCGAAGCATATGCAATGTATTTTCTACATTAACCTCAAGGGATTGAGGAAGGGAGTTGGATGGTAATTGAAAATTTGGAGAAAATGCAATAGATTGGGCTCAAGGCTTTAAAAGGCAAGAGATTCTTATGAAATATATGAGGGAGACTTTGAAAAAGTAGCTGCTTACATTTCAACATAAAGTCACAAAGGCAAATGTTTCCTCATATTCTACNTGGTATANAGATACTAAAAATATGCCAGTCTGATTTAGGTCTTCCCTCCCATTTCTCCTTCTTCATTTCTTTTTTTTTTTTAAACTTAGATTTTTTTTGGGGGGTGGCAGCTTATTTTATGGTAAATTAATGGTAAAATTACATAGTATACAAAAATTGTGGCTTGAAATGTTTTTCAGAAATGCCTTGGCTAGTTTGCTGGGGTGTATTTTATGTGATATAGTACTCCTTTACAAGTCTACTGTGCTCCAGCAAATCTTTTTCAAAGTATGAACAATGTCAAGATCCAGAACAAAGAAGGAATCTGGAAAACTGGGAGTGATTTCAACTATGCTTATGAAGACTCCTGAGAGAAGAAACCAGAAAATTGGATAAGACACTCCTTGTCTCCTCATAGGTGAAGAAGAAGGGGCGCTTTTTTATTCCATCTCTTACATAAACTTTCTGCTAGATGCCTGCATCCCTCACAAGACTGAAGGACTAAATGCTCTACTAGTTCCTAATACTCTACTTTGCCACAGTAACTAGNAGTCTTAATTAGGGTCACTCTTGCTATGATGAAACATCATGACCAAAAGCAACTTGGGGAGGGAAGGGTTTATTTGGCTTATACTTCCTCATCACAGTCCATCACTGAAGGAAATCAGAGCAGGAACTCAAGCAGGGCAGGAACCTGGAGGCAGGAGCTGATGCAGGGGCCACGGAGGGATGCTGCTTCCTGGCTTGCTCCCTTATCACTTGCTCAGCCTGCTTTGTAGAACCCAGGACCACCAGCCCAGGAACAGCACCATCCACAATGAGGTGGGCCCTTTCTCATCCATCACTAACTGAGAAAATGCCTTACAGGCTTGCCTATAATCCAATTTTATGGAGGCATTTTCTTAATTGAAGTTCCCCCCCGCTCAGATGACTTTAGTTNGCTTGAAGTTGACATAAAACTATCCAGCACAATAGATCTTTTGTCTATTTGACATACAAGCAGCACATCACCATTAAGCCACATTCTTTCCTTCCTCATTCATTCCCAAGATCTCCCATCAAAAATATAACTTTAAAAGTCTCCCAGTCTTTACAAATTATATTACTCATTAAAATATGAGCTCCCTGTAGTGGTCAGACCCTAAGAGGAATACCAGTGATAACTAAGGAAGTTCCAGATCTCCTGGGACTAGATATGGATGGTTGTAAGCCACCACATAGGTACTGGAAAATGAACCTGGGTCTTCTAGAAGTACAGCCATCTCTCTGGTCTTTCCCTGACATTCTTAATCTTTGTAACCCACTTATCACTTNAATGTGTGTCTGACCTGAGATTGGTTGGCAAGTACAGTTCAGTAAAAATGATGAGATTCATTTCCNTTAATAGACTGTAGGAGAANTTGTATTTTGTTAGTAGGCATTCTTCCTTTGGGACTCTAGGACTTTATGGAAAGACCCACATGACCAGGAGTGGTTCCCTGTCAACTACTGTCAAGGAACCGAGGTCCTAAGTCCAACCTAAGTCCTTTCATGCATGGGTATTATATGGTTACTACCCACTGAGACTGGTCCAGCAGATCACACAGAAGAAAGTCAGTCCTGGTCTAGACCTCCGTTGCTGTCCTGGAGAGATGTTAAGCTGAGGAGCCCCCTCTACTTATGTTTCTGTCCTACTGAAAATGTAAAATGCTACATATTTCATTTTAGCCTGGTGAGTCTTCTTTGAATCTGGATATCTTTGATAACTGGATTATCACTGCTCCCATTCCTTCATTCTGTCTGTAAATAAGACCAATCCTGGTTCCTCTCACAGTTCTGCTCCTGAAATCCCCTCAAAATGCTTTTCTTCAACTCTCTGTAACTGAATCTTCACCCTTAACAGCAGTCTGTCTTCAGATGTGGCTGCTGACTCTACTTCAAGACCAACGCTTTTGTTGNTTTTTCTCCTGTCTTCTCTCTTGAACTGCAGCCACCCTGGGGCTGCAGGGGCCATGGGGTGTTTTTCTTGTTCTCCTGGACTCCTGTTTAGAAGGTGAGACTTTTCACTAATAACTTGGTTTTTGTTGTTAGACTATAATATGCCCAGATTTGCTTGAACAGGACTCCCAATTCTTGGCCTAGGTGTAGAATAATGTTACTGACATCTTTCCCAGTTCTCCGAAGGTTAATCTATCATTTCAGGATCCTGTCCATGCTAATCAGGAGCTAACTGTGTTTAACACATGCTTCTCTCAGTCTTAATCAGAAAGGCAATTCGAGGCAAATGGGTGATGAATGTAAAATCTCATGGCTACTCAAGGTGGTAAGAATAAGTGGCTGTTGAATGCTCAGCCCTAAGCGAAATGTTTATATCACCCCTTCCAAGGCTCAGACAATGTGGTGGAAGAGGGGTAGTGAAGAATGAATTAACTACATAATGGGTAGGAGGGCTGTAAAAAGCTATCTTCTGGACATGACATAGCTGTTACAGTCATGAACTCATAGCAGCTGTGGTTGCCTCTGCTGGACCTACACAAGCTTGGACCCATCAACATCCAGTCATGGATGAGAGAAGGGGTATTGTCTTCAGTGGTGTAGCCACTGGCCTGTCCTCCATGTTTTAGTGAATAGTTCTATATCCACATTCACATGGGTTAACCTGATTTAACTCAGTGGGTCANAAAACTACAACTAAAATAAAACAGAATGACAGGAAAATGGAAGGGGGACTTGTAGGGAAGGAGGAGGTACATGGAGTGGGAGGCAGACCAGAAATGGTGAGGGATGATAGAAACAACCACGCAATTATATACGTGTATAAAACTGTCAAAAAATAATTTTAATTTAAAAAAATATTCTTTTAAAGTGTTGGCTATCTTTACAATCCTATATGTGTAGACTTTACCAAGATTTTCCCAGGTCCACCTCAAGCCCTGGTGCAATCATCAACACTGTCTGTGATATCACCAAACCAAAGGCCTGAAGGCAAAAGCTAAGACCAGATTTCAAATTTCCTTCTAACTACAGAAGTGTTTCTTTTTTTGCCACCATAGATCGTTTTATTTGCTTGTTTTGCCTCTTACCTCAAAAGATAAAGTTGAGCACAGACCATCCAGCCCAGACAAAATAATCAATGACAATTTTAAAGTACGTTCAAAAGGATTTGTGGCTTTTTTTTAAATATCCATTGGGGATAGGAGAAAGGAAAGACATGTAAGTGCTGTGTCACACACAGAAAATCATTTCTTACGGTGGTATATTGAGAAAAACTACACAAATTCCTTTTAGAGACAATTTCTTTCCAGAGAGGTGAGGTCAGGATTGTGGTCATGACTGGCATTCAGACCTCAACATTCACTGTGGCATCTGTTACCTAGAATGAATTTAGTAGTTTAAAGACAAGTAGATCCATGGATTGTAAGATAGAAGACGCATTAACAAAAGCTGAAGAGGTAGGGGTCAGTATCTTCTACATGCAAACAGTTTTCCCAACATCATCGTCATGGAATGCTGTCTTTCCCCCTTGGTGTGCTTTCAGCCTCTTTGGTGAAAGTCAGGGTACACTTTCATGACTTCCATCTGGGTTCTCCATTCTATTCCATTGACCCACCTCTCTGTCTGTGCTAGTATCATGGTGTTTTAATTACTAGCACTCCGGAGCATCAGGATCAAATGCGGTACCCTCTCCAGCATTACTCATTTTTCTCAGGGTTGCTTTGGCCATCTAGGGGTCTATTGTGCTTCCCTATGGATTTTAAGATTATTGTTTCTATTTCTGTGATGAATATCCTGGGGATTTTGATTGAGATTACATTGAATCTGTAATTGCTTTTGCTGGAATGGTCATTACATAATATTGTATCTGTCAACCCACGAGAATGGGAAGCTTTTCCATAGTATAGTGTTTTTGTGAGGAATCAGATTTAAGGCTTTAATGTAGGTGTCTTTCTTTTCCTTGGTTATATTTATTAGAAGATTTTTTTGGGGGGATGTTGTGAATAGGATAGTTTCCATGATTTCATACTCATGTTTGTTATTGGTATACAGAAATACTGCTGAATTTTGTATGTTTATTTTGTATCCTGTGGGTTTGCTGAACGTGTGGATCATTTCTAAG
>LZPO01007961.1:0-13585 GCA_001675575.1 Neotoma lepida
GCTCCTGTAAGGAGTCCATAGACTTCTGGGTGCTACCTTCCTACCCAAGCTTGAGTCCCCCCACCCTCCTGTCTCCTCCATTCTACCCCAGTGATTTGTCTTCTCCCCTTGTCTGTATCCACCCATATTCAAAGGGTGTCTACATGCTACACACCTTGTCTTTCACTATTTTTGAAAGAAGTGGTGCCTCTTTTTCTAGAATCCCTCCTCTTCTTTCATGCCACAGACCCAGAAGCATTTGCAGACCCTTGGAGTCTAAACCTTTGTGCCCTGGTTCTGCCTGTCTTTAGGGAGTTCTCCATTGTCTTCTTACTGTTCCTCTCTCCTCTATCCTTGTGTTAGTTTAAAATATGTCCAGGAATTCTTGTCCCTGAGAAAGTGAAGCCCATTTCTCTTCACTTTGGGTTCTGCATCTAGTGATATGTTGAAGGCAGTGATTAGCTCATGTCTTCTCTCTATCTCTGTCTCTTTCTCTCTGTATGTGTGTCTCTCTGTGTGTCTGTCTTGTCTCTGAGTATGTGTGTGTGTCTGTTTGTCTGTCTTTGTGTCTGTCTCTCACTCTGTCTCTCTTTCCCTCTCATCTTCTATAGAAGCCAGCTGCCATGTCTAAGAATACTCGGGTAGCCTCTTGGAGAAGCTCATGTCATAAGGACCTGAGATGTCTTGCCAATAAACAACAAGAACCTGAGATCTGCCAACATGGGCATGAATCACTTCTTTGAGAATGTAGTAAACCTAAGAACTGAGTTTTCCAATGTCGAATCCTGGTTTAATTCTTTTTTCCATCTCTAAAGTAGATCCTCCACAGGGCTGGGATTACAATGCATGCCTTGCAAACATAGGGGATTGAGTTTGCTCCCCAGAGTCCATGTAAAAATTGTGCACTTGGTGGCACACACTTCTAATCCCAGTGATGGAGAGTGAGAGGTGGGACGATTCCTAGGGCCTTACTGGTTAGCCAGTCTATACTGATTGATCCAATCCAGGCCAGTGAGAAAACCTGTCTCAAGAGATATATGCACACTCCCAAGGATGGCATACAAGTCTGTCCTCGAGAGAGAGAGAGAGAGAGAGAAACAGACAGACAGACAGACAGACAGACAGACAGACAGACACAGAGAGACAGAGGGAGATCTTTCAACTCCGCCAAGCTCCCAGCTAAGAGTAATCCCAGCTGGCATCTTGAAGGCAGTCCCATGACTGAACTAGAGCCATTTGTCAAGCAGTCCTTGGATTCCTGATTCCCGTCAACTATGTAAAGTAACAAAATATTTATGTTTGAAGCCACTGAGGTTTGGGTCATACCACAGACAACGCATACGCTCCATGGAGACCCGTTCCTGTCATCTTCCAAGGCGTCTCACACAAGGTTCTCCCCCTCATAGGCATGTGTCGAGCAGCTGTTAGTCAATTGTTTTGACTGGGAAGGACTGACCAGGGCCTGAGAGAGCCTAGGAGAGGCTAAAATTTGGTGCTTTAAGGGACCAAAGAGAATATAAAATGGTGAACTAAGAATCAGGATGATGGAATGGTGTATTATTTTCCTATGGTTGCTACAAAAAATTATGACAACCTTGGTGGCATAAAACAACAGATTTACTCTCTTACACTTCTGGAAGCTAGAAGTTGAAAATCAGATTCACTGGCCTGAAGTCAGGGTGTCAGCAGAGTCAGGGCTCCAGAGGAGAATCAATCCATTTACTTGCTTTTCAGGCTCCCAAAGTAGCCTTTCTTATATCCGTGGCCCATGGTCACTCCCACCATCTTCAATGGCAGCAGCTCAGCCTATTCAAATCTCTGCTACTGTCCATGCATCCTCTCTGTTCTCCAAAGGACCCTTGTGATTCCATATGTTCCATCAGAGAATCCAGGGTAACTGTCCTCTTCATTCAGAGATGCATAACTTTGCCGAATTAGTGAAGTCTTTCTTTGCCATCTGAGGTAACATTCACAGGTCTCAGGGACTGTGGGCATATTTGAGGGACCACTCTTCAGTCTACTGTAAGCAGAAAAAACCCACTCCTGGAATCAGACAGATTTTGATCAAATGGTCTGATCATCAGTTTGTGACATTAGCAATAACATTAAACCAAGCCAAGGTCCCCCTTAACTCCATGACATAGACAAAAAGTTTACTAAACAAATAATACAAAGAAAAGCACTTGGCATTTATTGGATTTTTGTCTCTTTTCCTTTCATTGAGTAGCTGGGGAAAACAGACCTAGGCCAGGAAGGAAGACGTGTAAGGAGTTTTCTATGGCACTCATCATTTACAATGCACTTCTATGGCTACTTATCTAATTTGACAATTATTTCCATCTTACCAAAGGGAGAAAACAGAGACACAGTCAAGTCAAATGATTTCTCCTAAAATTGCTCTGTTAGTGAGTGTCAGAACTGAAACCTCTGGTGCTGAATCCTAAGCCTTTCTATGCCACATGCCTTCCAGTGGGATCTGCAGAGACCTGCCAGCTACCAAACTCAGTGTGACGAGAGAAGATGCCAGTTTAGTGTGCTGTCTGAATCAGGATAGGGCTAGTGCACAAAAGCTTCAAGGGGACAGGGAAGAAACATGGTTCTGAAGGCAGCGTTCCTCAGAGCAGACAGATGGCCTCTCAGGAGACAGGAAGAGAATTGCCTTTAGCCTAATTTATTAGTTACTGGTGTTGTTGCCCTGACAACAGCAACTTAAGAGGGGGTGAAAGCCTTATTTTGGGCTTACAGTAAAAGGGGGGTACAGTCCATCGAGGAGGGGAAAATGTGGCTCCTGAAGTAGGAAATGACTGGTCACATTGTGTCCACAGTCATGCAGCAGAAAGAAATGAATGCCTGTGCTCAATTCACTTTTTCCTTTCATATTCAATCAAGGGTTGCAGCCCAGGGAATGATGACACCTGAATTTAGGGTGCGTCTTCCCACATCAATTAACTTAATCTAGATAATCCTATAGACATGCACCGAGATTTGTTTCCATGGTGATTCCAAATCCCATCAAATTCACAATGAAGCTACAGCATCACACTTGGTTCCCCTCACAAAGGTGCAAACAAGCAGCAGCGTTGAGAGCTACCTCTGACCTTTGGTAGTAAGTGGCCTTGGGGCTGGCTTCCACCATCTTCTATGTTGGCAGCTCAGGGGCAAGGCACTTAGCAAAGAATTTTAAATACAAATGTCTAACACCCAATAAACACCCTGTAAGCAGTGTTTCGGATGCACCTCTGTTCTGAGAAAAACTGTGGCCAGTGCCCTATGCAAGAGTCACTCCTTTGCAAGCTTGCTCTGGGCCACCTCTTCATGCTGTAACTTAAGCCCATTGCTGGCTCCAAGCCTCTCTCTATTAAAAACCACTCATGAGGGAAATAACCGGCTCCTTCCAGGGGTCACACAGTATTAGCCTCTCAGAAGGAAGAACATCCTGTAGGAAGGCACGCAGAGGCAGTCCTTTCTAGATACAGAGAGGGCTTGATCAGTTCGAGAGGATATGGTGACTCAAGATGGCAGCAGTATCTTGTAGGGCCTGCCCTCATTTAAGGATGATGAGCTGGAGGGTCCTGTGGAACAAAGCACCTTCTTCCCTGACATAGTAAAGGGCAAGCATTGGGTATTTCTCTCATTGCTGTGACAGAATACCCAACCAAAGCAAAATCAGGGAGGGTTTATATTGTCTCAAGTTTTGAGGAGATGAATTCCGTCGTGACAGGAAGGCATGGAGGCTGAGGAGTGGGGCAGCTAGTCACATGATGATCATAGGAAGCAGAGAGAGCAGAGCTAGATCAGTCCAGGACCCCAGCCTAAGGCNTGATGCCTCCTTCATCAGGTGGTTCTTCTTTCCTTGTTAATTCCTTTTGGGAAAACCTTCACAGACACGCAGAAGTGTACTTCACCAATGCACAAGGTGTGCCTTAATCCAGGAAGCTGACAGTGGAGATTGATAACTACTACTATGGGTAACACATTCTCCTCTCCCCTTCCCGTTCCCCTCCCCTCTCCCTCTCCTTCCTTCTCCTCCCCCACTTCCTCCCTCTCCTCTTTTCCACAGCCACCTTGGCAGCTTCTTTGGCAACCCTGGGGATCTGCTGACTAACCAGGGGCACACAAATACACCAGAGCCTGCTTCCAGCCAGCAACAGCCACAGATGGTGTAGAGACCATGCCAAGAACTGAAAAGTTGCCCCAGCAGATGTCACATCTGAGCAACCAGAAGTATGAAGCAACCCTTGCCCCATCCTAAGCCTGGACAGCCAGGTGGCAAGCTTGTGGATACAAAAAAAGTAGGTGTACTTGGTCAGCACATGAGGGAAATCTGAGAGAGAAAGAATAGGGCAGATGCTGAGAAGTACAGGCAGGCTAGGGCCAGAATCCCACGAACACCCAAGGAGCAAAGGAGAGAAAGACAGCGGCCTAAGCAGATATCAGAAGTGGCATAATCCACACATCAGACCGTGCCTCTAGAGCCCCAGTGTCACACCACCATCAGTGAAGTATCTGTCTCAGATGACCTGTGACAGCTGATAACCCAGTGTCCTTTCTGGATATTGACAGAGGGAGTGGGGTTTCACTTCCCTGTTCTTCAGCCAGCAGACAGATTTAGTCATCCTCCAAATGGCTCCATGTTGGATTAGGACTCCAATAGCCTCCTGTGACCTCTTGGGACAATTTCCCCCTCTGGTTAATTTCTATTTCAAAGCGCTGGTTAGATGGGTGTTACGTCAGCCCCAGCTAAAAGAATGTAGCAAAACCTTTCTATAGACATAGCATTCCAGATTTTTTTTCTTCCCATCTACAAGAAGAATTGAAGAGCCTCCTCAGCCAAGCACATTGGAGGCAAATACCCTCCCTCAGGGGATGTTTTTGTGGTATCTTAGCACCTGACCAGAATGCATATCTGAAAAGAAATAAAACATGGAAAACCAAGCCAGTGCTCACAAGCTTACCTAGTAGTTGGGAGCTGAGGCCTCTGTGACACTTGACTTCATTTCCCCTTGACATCTGGCTGTTCTTGCAGCAAGCAGACAGACTCAGTCATCCTGCTAATGGCTCCATGTGGGAGTAGATTCCAATAGCCTCCTGTGACCTCTTGGGACAATTTTTCCCCTTCTGGCTAATTTCTATTTCAATTTAAGGCAATGGCTCCCTCTTGGCTGCTCTCCCATTAAGTTTAATTTAGAAAAAGATACTCAAAATATTGAACCAAAATGATATTCATGGCCTGGGGGGAGGAGCACCAGCCATGGAATGGTCTGTGCTTCATGAGACCCTCTAGAGGACAATGGGGACATATCCTGCCACCTGGGCCGCAGAGACTGGCATAGGACTTACCCCGGGACGGAGACCCTAGCTTTAAAGTACAGCTAATCCAAAGCTCTCCTCCGCTGGGCTTCTCTGAAGAAAGTGGATTCCTTAGATTCTTCATGCCTCCCCTCTGACTACTGCAGAGAACCCTACCCACTTCCTGAAGGATGAGCCCTTAGCCATGTCAGCGCTCTGCTCCAGTACAGTGCTCAGGATAAATGTTCAAAGATACCCAGTGGAAGGGGTTGGAAGGGGTGTTCTTAGGACAGATGGAGTCTATAAAATCTAGGCCCCTACCCATCGGTTGGAAGGCCTTGGTGACTAAGCACAGGCAAAGTGCTTAGTCTCTCTTTCTTCCCTCCTTTTCTTCCTCTCTTTTTTCTTTTTTCTTTTTCTTTTGCTCATAGTATTTTGTGTGTTTGGTACTAGGGATTAAGTCTAGAGCCTTGCACACGCTAGGCAAGCACTGTCACAGTGAGCTATATCCTCAGCCTCTTTATTTTAAGGCAGGGTCTTACTAAGTTGCCAATACTTATTCTGTATCCCAGACTGACTTTGAAACATGAGTGCCCCTTGCCTCAGCTTCCTGAGTTGTGTAGCTGAGGTTACAGACTCATTATTGTCTAATTTCCTTGTACCCCCTTCCTTCCTCTGTAAAATGAAGATGACAAGTAACCCAAGGTGTTTTGGCTCCTTCATTAGGATAAGTAGTTTAACTGCATGGGGAAGGGCAAGAGAAGGGTTTGTCACACAGTTTCTCATTAATGGTCCTTTCCTCTTTCCATTTTTGTTGATGCAGGGAGTGGGGAGGAGGTGGGAAGGCAGCCTCAAGCATGTGCTACATCTCTGGCAGTACCTGATGCTCTCTCTCTGAGCATGTCATTTGAGGGGCATGACACACAGGGATAGAACAGAGTTCTAACCTGAGACAAGGAAAATAAGGACAGATGATAACTCTCTCTTGGGTTCTTGGTGGGCACAGAACCCTTTGAGGCTCCAGAAGAAGCCCATGTGCACTCACACCCACATAATATATTATACAAACTTGCGATGATCTCCCGCCATCACCATCAGCCTAACTTGTGTTTTTGAAGTACACAGAGCAGGCGTGTGCTCTAGCTCCCATTTTGCACACGAGGATGCTAAGGTTTCAGTGCTTACATGGTTTGACCAAAGTCACAAAACTAATTAGGCACAGCATTGATGGCTCAAACCCATTTCTTGTGGATCCCAGTCTTGTGAACATGCTGCAATGCTCTGTCAGTGAGCACCACTTTGTCAAGGCAGCACCTGAGGCTGAGGAGGAGACAAGAGGCCAGTTAATGCTGACTACAGCCTCTGAGTTGGGGGCTGAACTTATTAATTTGGTGCTATCTTGACCCTTTCAGTTAGCTCCAGGATAGAGTCTGGCCCAGGGGAGACAGACAGCAGGGCTTAATGGAAGTGGGGAAAGCTGGTGACAATATGAACCATTTGAATTATGGTCTCAATTTGCAAGAGTCTGATCGGTCTGCAATNATTCCAACCCAGGTCAAGTGTCTGTGTCTCCTCCATCGCTGATCTCACTCAGAATTTCTTCATTTGTCATACTCTGTTCCCTGTAAGCAGCTGCCCACCCCTCTGGCTCCCTTGGTTGACAACCTTCCTTACAGTTCCATTCTTGGTGCTCTATACTAAAGATACCTCTGTGGCAGTGGCCTTAGTCTAAGGCCACCCACAAAGCCAGGCATGTACGTGGAGAGGAAGAAAGGACAAGGAGACTTGGAGATATGGATCAGCAGGTAGAGTGCTTGCCTAGCATGCATGAAGCCCTGGGTTCAATATCCAGGAACACACAAGTGGGATGTGACACACCTGTAATCCCAGCACTTGGAAGGTGGAGGTGGAGGCAGGAAAGTCAGAATCTCAAGGACATCCTCAGCTACACAGGGAATTTGAGGCTAGCCTGGGCTATATGAAACTTTGCCAGGAGGAGGGGATGGAATCCATCACCCAAAAATGTAACGTAGGAGCTGTAATATAGGTATAACTAATGCTTCTGGAATAACGCTGACCTTTCTGGATGTGGCAACTAAAACAGCAGAGGCCTTGAACATGTACTAGAACTTCTGGCCCAAGCCAGGAATAGCTGACATATTACATTGCTCTGAGTATTCTTCAAAAATGTTGTGGCATTGTCCAGTTTCCCAGACTCCTGCAGCTAGACCTTTGACTATGAGAAGGCCTCTGTAGACGGCAGGGTTAGGTAGAAGGCAGTGGCAGTTTCTGATAGAGAGCAGTGTCTGTTTCCAGGTTGCCTATCTGATACTAGTCTGACAGAGGTGTTAGAAGGAACCTCTGATGGCATCTGACACAATCTCCTACCTAGTTAATAATTTCCTGAGCAAATAACCATTTGGCTAGATTTGAGTTCTTTTACAGTGAGAGATCAACAGACGTTATGGGATACTCTGTGCTACCCTTTAGGTGGCTCTAATTGTTCAAATAGCTTTCCTTCTATTACGTTCTTTTAATATCTATCTTCCTGTGGCTTTTATCATTCCTATTGTCATCCAGAGATATCCAAGCTGAAACCTCAGCCACATGCATCCCAGGATAGCCATGAATGTGACCTGGCTGACGCAGATGCCAACATCAAATTGAATGTCAAAGGGTTGGGCAACCTTAGAAGAGCAAGCTGTTGCTAAGGACATATTTTTTAATTAATGTGCTTTGTTTGATGACTGTAGAGAAAGCCCTCCTCCCTCCTACCTCCTTCCAAAATGTCTTCCTTGATCTACCCAATAGCATAGGGAAGGAGAGCACAGTCAGCTAGCTTCAGGAGATCTGGGCACTGGCTCTAACCATACTGTGCATTCAGACCCTTTCTCACATGACTGTTAGCGTGAATCTACATAAATTGCCAGATAATGAATACCTACTGTGCCCTTGGCTCTAGGATGTATGGTGTGGAACAAGGACTTTAGCTATAACTAACTACCACTCTTATCCACGTTTGGAAATTCATTATAAGCTAGGCTTCTGCTAATCACACTCTGTATATTTTCCTTTCATGCCTCACTTTAAGGGGTAAGATCAGTTGTGAGCTCCACTTTACAGGTGGGGAGACTGAAGCACAGAAGAGAGAAGCTGCTTGATCAAGATGCTGCCACCTGTCCTTGATAATTGTAAAACTTGAGCTCAAGTTTGTCTTGGTCCCAAGACATATTCTTAAGCATCTATGCAAAGATCCTATCCCCCTTTCAAGGGTCCTAAAGTCTAGTGGAGGTGAGGAAAAATGCAAGAGCATGCACACACACACGCGCGTGCACACACACACACACAACCACTAGGATAATGAAGAAAAACAGTAAAGAAAACGCTATGGTGTTCTTTGTAGGTGGCAATTGTCTGGGCTAGAGAGCAAGGAANAATAGCCTGGANCAAATGAATGAAGACAGACATCCCAAGGGCTTCTTGTAAAAGGAAGAGACTGAGGCAGGAAAGAACAATCAATAATGATTTACAGTGTAGAAGGCAAGATGCCTAGAGGATGCTAAGAGACACGTTACAAAGGACCTTCTTCAATGCTGGGTTATGGGATGTGAACTTGACTCCATGGTCACTGTGGAGAAATGGCTTTCCAGCTGTAGAGACCATGGATGCAGAGTAGCATCATGGTGCATGGAACAGAATGCTCCTCCCACTGGAAGGAGGGACTTTCTTGACATCCACCATTTGTACTAGGTGGCAACTGCTGTTTAGTTTGTGCATTCGAGTGACAAGACTCCATGTGTACAGAGACTTATTAACACCCTCTATCTCCTGGCCAATAGGTGGTTTGAGAGCAAATGACAGGCAAGAGGACAGTGGCAGAGATGGGTGAGGCAGAAGGCGTAAGGATGTGAAACAAGCTAAGCTCTGAGCCATGGCCAAGCTGGGAATGACACATCATGAAGGCTCCTAGATACTACGGCTGAGGTCACNGTTATAACCTGGGGTCTGAAGACTTCTGGGATGGAGTGTAAGAGAACATCTGTGTAAGGCACCATAATCCACTCATCCATGAACATCAGGCCTNGGGCAGGTGTTCAAGAAGAACCAAGAAACTCTCTTCTAGGAGCTGGACCAAGACAATCAAAGCTTCCGACTAGCCAGTGAACAGCCCAGGCTAGTGGAAGAATGACCTGAGTTTTTGAAGCTCCAGATCCCCTCCAGTGAGGGCTGAAAGTGGTAAGTGCACTCTGAACAGAGGTGTGGCCCACTGTGAAAACCCCTGAGCTTTTTCTACCCATGGAGGAAGTATCACTCGGTGGACCAAGACCATGCTTCTCGTCCAATGGTTGCTGAGCCCCACATTCCATCAGTCCCTCAGACAGAACTGTGCCTTAGGGAGCAAAAGCATCTCATGNTCGGGACAGGGGAGGAGTAAGGAACATCTTGAGGGTACAGGTAGGAAATCCAGGCCTGGAAGTAGCCAACGACCATAGAAAGTCGGCTTTAAGTCAATTCTGGGAGAGACCTAAATTACCATTTCTTGGCAAGAAGAGTTCAGTGAAACTTCTGGAAACCATTTGGTCAACACTTTACAATTGCAAGCATGTTCTGCTCACTTACCTCACTCAGCGGCCACCACAGCCCTGTACTAGTTAACGTTGATTGTTAACATGATTGGATGGTAATGAAGACACTTAGGATATTAGTGAAGCTTCCCTTTGGATGTGTCTGCTAAGGCTTTCCCAGAGATTGGATCATGAAGGCTCTGACCTCAATGTCTTAGTCAGCTGATGGCTGCAGATTTGGAATGGACTGTTGAGAAGTGGTGTAACTGTAGAAGGTGGGGCCTAGGTAAAGGAAGCGAATTACTGGGACTATGCCTTTGAAGAGTTTCTCATGTCCCTAGCCCAGAGCCATAGAATAAAACTTCTAAAGCCATGAGCCTGAATGAGTCCCTCCTCCACCAGACTGTATCCCTCGGGTGCTTGGCACAGCAGGACAAGGTCTAACTCAAGCCCTCTGAAGCAGATTCAGCTGATACTGCTCTTCATGTTACACATGAGAGAAGTCAAGGACCAGGGAAGGCTTCCTTTTGCCCACTGTCACACACCCAAGAGTATCAGTGTAACCCAGAATGTCTCTCTTCATAGCCTTTGGTTCTCAAATAAGCCATATTTTCTGCTTTCCAGTGACTTTTGGATTTAGAGAAAGCATGACACATCCTGAAAATAAAAATGTTGACTGGCTACTTTAAGAGCACTCCAATCACACAGTTAAGACACAGTTAAATACTTTCTGGGTCACCTTGTATTCCACAAAGGAAGAGTTGCAGATCTGAGGACGAGCTGAGAGCCACTAAATGCATTGAATTGGCTGGATACAGTGTGCATCTTCATTAACATTTATTATTTATTCATCAATCTATTCTACAAATGTTCCTGGAAGTCAAGCANGGTGCCAGGCATAGGGACATGATAAGAAACACAGATGACATGGCTCCTGGCCTCACAGAATCTTAATTCTAGGAAGTATTACAGTAAATAAGTTAAACAACACCANAAGTTAAAAGGCCCTCTACATTATGCTAAACATAATGAAGCAAAAACATGAAGGACTAAGGTAGATCATGGGGAAGAGTGTGGGTTCTTTAGAAAGCTAGTTAAAGAAGAAATCGACAAGGAGGTGAGGGGTGGTTAATCTTCTCCATCAGCTTGACTGGATTCAGCTTCCCTTGGAGACATCTTTGGAAGCCTGTGGAGACATCAGGAGGGGGCGGAGCTTAACTGAGAAGGGAAGGCCCATCCTGAATGTGGCTGGCACTACCCTGTAGGCTATGAGCCTGGGCTGGATGAAGAGGGAAAGAAGAAATCCAGAAAGCCAGATGAGCTGCAGCATTCCGTTGCTTCTGCTTCCTGGTTCCTTATGCCCTGAATCCAGCCTGTTCACCTTTTGACTGCCATACCTCCCACTGTGATGGACTATGCCCTCAAGTTGCTTCTTGGTGGGTATTTAGGCGTGGTGGCAAGAAAAGGAAATGATACAGTCTCGTTGGAAAGCTGAGAAACCAAGTGTGAGGAAGCCGTGTAACATCATCGGGAGCAGATGGCCGCACGGCACGATGGAGGAATCTGTGGAGGTTTTTCTTTGTTTTTGTATTTGCTTTTGTTTAATATGGGGTTTCTCTCTGTATGGCTCGAGTTGTCCTGGAACTTACCACAGTACCCCAGACAGCCTCCAAGCTCAAGATCCTCCCACCTCTGCCTCCTTAAGGCTTAGATTGTAGGCATGAGTCTCACACTTAGCCCCCTGTGGTATATTTAAATGAAAAATATATTTAATATCTATATTCCTAGAACAGAAAGGCAATGGTGTAATCTGGCATAAGGGAAAGGAATATGTGCAGCTCACAGAACGTCATGTTAGCTAAGGGAAGCAGCAAGATTTAGCCACACCTCACTGAAGAGTGTCATGCCAATACGTGATATGACGTAATGAATAAAAAAAGAAATAAAAAGGAAAGAACATGACTGCTCCTAGGTATGGTGGATAAAAGGAAGAGCATAGCCAGAGGCAGGGACATCTGGGGATGTCCAGACCCTGAGCCATGTGAGAGAGGGGGAGGGGAAGAGAGAGAGGAGAGGGGAACCAGGTGCAGCAGCTAGGAGACCCAAAGTTACAAAACTGGGCAGGTAACCAAAGTGGCCGGATTGTACAGGGAAGAGCCCCTGGGAGAAGGGCAGTCCAGCCCCTGAGCTGGAGATTTGGGGGTAGAGGGTGGGGTATGCCAGCCTCACCCTGTAACAGGTAAGGACTGAGGGATCCTGGGAGAACCTAGAAGCCAGGCAGTTCTTCTTTGATTTGTTAAATAGGCCTCAGCCATTTGTCTCAGGGTTTGAGACTTGACATATAATATGGTTTCTAAAATGCTGCTAGAATTACTGTTTGGGGAGTCCATGNGGTAAAAGTGGGCAAAGGAAGCCCATTTGAAGGGCACTTCAATTATTCTGTTGGGAAGTGAGGAGTGTGAGGGTTGGGGAAGGCAGTGGAAGGAGACCAGTGAGGACAGAATCTGTTTAGATGTAATTGACAGCTTGCTATTGCACCGGATAGGTTGGGGTTTGAGAAAAGAAAGACTGAGGAACAATGCTAGAATGTTAATGTAGGTAATTAGATGGCCACAGGTGACATTTACGGAGATGGAGCCGAAGAGGCAAGGGCAGTTTCAAGTGGAGAGGAGGGAGGAAAAGGTTCTCTCAGATGAGCTTTTAGATGTCAGTGGGACATTTAGGGAGGAGATGGGAATTATGTGGACTTCAGGAAACAGGGCTGGGCTAGGGAAGTAAAGTTACAGTGGTCAGAACACATATGGCATTTTAAAGCCATGATAGTGAGAACATGGAGAAGAAGAATAAAGGGAGGAGGAGGAAGAGATTGTGATTCCCGTCCTCCACCCCACAGAAGCCCTGCATTTAGATATGGGAAATCTAGCAAAGGAAATGAAAAGGAGAGGATGGTGTGGTAGGAAGAAAACCAGAGACCGAAAGGTCACAGACTCCACAGAGAGCTTCATGTTGCAAGAACAGAAATGTAATCTGTGGTGTCAAATTCTGCTGAGACATCAAGATGAGAACCATCTGGGCCACCAGAAAGCCGGCAGCAACCTTGAAAAGAACAGTCGAGTGGTGTATGGAAGGAGCAGCCAGAAGGGAGAGGGCTGAGGAATAAACATGAGGTTGGAGACTAAAACAACCCCTTTCCCACCTGCCAGTGTAGACAGTAGATGCGCTGCATGTGCTTAAAGCGAGGGCGCTTTGTAGGTTGGGCCACACCGGATCAAGTTGGCCCAATGAGAATGATTCGGTAGAGTGAGAAAAAGCAATGATCCCGGGGGTGATGGTTAATATGCATTTCCAAATTGACTGACTTTAGAATCACCAAGGAGATACAGCTCTTGAAGGTCTTTAAGGGTGTTTCCCGAGAGGTTTAACTGAAGAAAGAAGGTTCACCCAGAATGTGGTGAGGATGGTTCAGGACAGAGGATAGAGCGCTGGGCAGGATAAGCAGGGAATAGGAAAAAGTCAGCTGGACATCAGCCTCCCTGACTCTTGCCTGTGATATGATCAGCCACCCCACCTTCCCCTTCCTCTCCCTGCACCCCTGAAACCACAAGCCAAAGCAAAGCTTTCTTTCCTTCATTGCTTTTCAACAAGTATGTGGACATAGTGGGGTCAAAGTAACTAACAGATCCGAGACAAACACAGCCTTTCTCCATTGTAATAGGATGGAAGGGAGGGGGTGAGGACAGAAGGAGGGAGGG
>LZPO01007961.1:27965-43710 GCA_001675575.1 Neotoma lepida
GACAAGGAACTGGACCCATGGAATTGTTTCATTTGGAACCCAAGCTGTAGGGGCAGAGAGCTGTCTGAAGGCCTTACACCCTGAGCAGCTCCAAGACAGTCAGATGCAGACCCAATGAGGACCAGGGTGGCATCGCTCCTCACCTCCCCAGAAATCCCTTGGCACAGCTTTGTTCCTTGTCAACTTCAAATTTGATAATCACTAAAATTTCCCCTGACCCCAGAGTCAGTGTCCAGAGCACNTGCAGAATTATGCACGCTCCATAGTGAGAGATGTGTGCATTTCCTGCTGAGAGAGAGCCAGAAGGTGATGCTCTACTCTCTGGCTTCAGCCCTCTTACTGCAAACCTGGTCNTTTTTGTGGTCTATTTAGCACATTTGTATTTTTGTGCCTTTGGGAGGCTATTTTTCTGTTTCAAATGGGCCCCAAGTGTAGTGCTGAAGGAATCTTTTCTATTCCCAAGGCTGAGATGTGCTTGCAGAGAAGTGGTGTACTGGGCACGCTCCATTCNGGCATGCGGNGCTGTGCCACTGGCTGTAAGCTTAATGCGCATGAATCAGCGCATATACTAAATGAGATAGTGTTATGGTTTGGATCTTAAATGTCCCCCAAAGACACATAAGGTAAAGGATTAGTCCCAGCCAGCAACACTACTAGGAGGTGGTAGAACCTATTAGCTCTGGGACCTGAGGAGAGGAAGTTAGGTCATTGAGGAGCATCCTCTAGAAGACAATGCTGGGACCCTGGCCCTTCTTGCTCTCTTTCACTTCTCCACCATAATGTATTAAGCTACCTCAAATGCAAACAACCATGGACTGAATGAAACCTCTGAAACTGTGAGTCAAGTTGATTATCTCAGTATTGTGTCAGAGAGGTGGAAATCTGACAAATCTACTCAAAANCACACAGAACATGAAGGCATTANGTGTTCGTCAACTTTGCAGTACAANTGATAGAACTTGTATTTGAATTTCCCCTGGGAGCCATCACTATTTGCTAATTCATCAGGAGTCAACCAATAGAAACAGTGGCTTCACAGAATTGTCTCCAGGTTCAGATGTGGAAGTGGTATCCTTAATAAATGGTGTGCCCCCTGCCACCAGGTTTAAAGAATTTCCTTCCCAAAAAATGCCTTCCTCTCACAGCCCAATTTTCCTGTGCTCATATCTGCATATCCCTGAAAGACCAACAGGGGATTGTATCTAGAAGTTTCCATAATTCATAGCCAGGGTAGAATCCCTGACCATTGAATCTTCTCAAAATGAAAAGATTTGTCATTGTGTAAAACTGTTCAAGAAACCCAGGAGGGGTTAGCACCAACCAAAAATAAAGATCCAAGATCCAGCAAGCCCAATTCCAATCTAGGAGAAAGAAGCCAGGCCAGGTGGACCACCCATGCATGGAGCTGGGCTTGCCTGTAGGAACCCTGCACTGATGTCGAAGGAGAGAGAAAGCACCTTGAAGTGGGCAGAGAAGAGGCTGTCCACTTCCCATCTAAAGGTTATGTAAANAAAATGGCTGTAGGCTAGGCACNTCATGGCCATAGAAAGATCAGCTAAGCTTAAGGAGCACCCAGGAAGAAGGAAGAGGAAAGTGTGCCATCCCTCAACCTCTCTGAGTGTCTTAGCTTCCTTTCCTGTTGCTGTGATAAAATACTCTGACAGATGCAACTTAATGGAGAAAAGGCTTATTCTGGCTCACAGTTCAAGGGGCAGCACATCAGAGCAGTGAAGGAGAGACAACAGGAGGTTGAAGCAACTGCTCACATCACATCCACAATCAGGAAACAGAGAGCAAGGAATGCACGCTAGTGCTCAGCTCACTTCCTCCATGTTACACAGTCCAGCATCATCTGCACAGAAACTAGTCCCACTCACAGTGAAGATGGGTCCCCCCACATCAGCTAATGTAATCTGTAGCAAGCTTTCTTGTCAGACTATCATTGGATTGCCAGCCCCCAAATAANGACACAGAGACTTACTATTAATTATGAAAGCTTGGCCTTTAGCTTAGGCTTGTCCCCAACTAGCTCTTATAACTCAAATTAACCTGCTTCTATTAATCTACGTTCTGCCATGTGGCTTTTACCTTTCCTCAATATGGCACGTCCAACTTGCTCCAAGTCTGNTGGTGAAATCTGCATGCCTAGATCCCTCCTCCTCTTCATCTCTCTTCCCAGAAATCCTGCCTACCCTCTCTTACCTAGCTATTGGCCATTTTATTAAGGCAATCACAGCAATACATTTTCACACAGTGTACAAATATCCCACAACAGTAATAAAGACAATCCTCCATGAGCAAGCTCAGAGGAACATCTCCAGGTGATTCTAGGTTATGTAGAGTTGACATCCCTAATCGTCACACTGAGCAATTCANTCCTGTCCCCACCANGAATGTCTTTCCTCTTGTGGCTAACTGGGCCCATCCTCCTTAAAAGGCATTGTACAAATATCGGTTGTTGGTTCAGTTTGTCTCTTGAGTGNCTCACNCTGTACTCCACATGGGTTATTAGATCATTCCTGCAGAATCCATAGAACATTTGTTCTGAGAGACNTTTGCTCTGTCTTGCTACACTCATGAGATGAACTCCAGGAAGNACAGAGCAGATGGGAGAGCCTAGAACGGTCACTGCATGATCTCAGGCCACATCAACACCTAGATTTACCTGTGTGTGATGTGCTGTAAGCAGGGAGCCAACTGCTAGCCCCAGCTAAGGGCTAGCTTGCAGCCTGAGAAGCTGCAACAATCTTTGTGACAGCATCTTTCCTCTAGACAACTGTACTCAGAGGACCCCTCAGAGCTTTCCCAGCCAATCAGAACCTCCAGAACATGATCCCAGGATCTGGCTCTTAGAAACAGCAAGACAGGTGGAGGTGTATTATCCAAACTTCCTCATTGTTGGCCTGGCTGTGCTCTCTGTTCCATACCCCCTGCNGTAGTTTGAATGTAACTGGCCCCCATAATCTCATAGGGAGTGGCACTATTAGGAGGNGTGGCTTTGTTGGAGTGGGTATGGCCTTGTTGGAAGAAGTGGGTCACTGTAGGGGTGGGCTTTGTCGTCTCATATATGTTCAGGATACCACCCAATGTGTCAATCAACTTCCTGTTCCCTACAAGCCAAGATGTAGTCAGCACCATGTCTGCCTGCATGCTGTTGTGCTCCCTGTCATGATGATAATGGACTGAATCTCTGAAACTGTAAGCGAGCCACCTCAATNAAATGTTTNCTTTATAAGAGTTGCTGTGATCATGGTGTCTCTTCACAGCAATGAAAATCCTAAGTAAGATACACCTCAAAGTTTCCCTCCCTNGCCCTCTGCAGGGTATCTACAGTGTGGGATGCCCTCGGGAAGCCTCTCTCAAGGGCAGCTTCCTGCATGTCTGCTGAGGACTGGAACTGGTTTCTGGGAGATTGATTTTTCCACACAACATTCCAGGAACATTCTGGATTTCCTGGGAACCTAATTTTCCACACCACATTCCAGAAAAAGCTGATTGGGGCACAAATGTGCTTGGGCTTTTTATTGCTATTGTTTTGTTCCTGCTTTGTGAAGGAAAAACAATCCCACTGCTGTTCCTACAGAAACCTATGAGAAATGAAAAAAAGAGCAGGAGCTGGGACCTCCCTGGAAAGGGTCCAGCAACNGTTTGCAATGGGCCTCTGGGTAGAAGGGGGCTGGCTATTGGCCATGCTTCCCTAGTCTCTACTCATAGTAAAGCCCCCTTTTTTCCCCTGCCCTACCCCTCCCCCTCAAACTTTTCCCCTCTAAGATCTTCCTCTATCCGACGGAATTGGAAAGTGTAACCATGGAGCCCTCCGCTAGCTGGCTGCCTACCAGGACCTGCTTTCTTTCTCTCAATTACAGACCACCAGGCTGAAGTTGCCTTATGACCTGGTGCTACCATCTCNCACTCTTTCACCTTTTACCTTTGACCTTTCCCCTTCTAGACAAAAGTCTCTGCAGGTTCTTTTCTATCTTGTGCTTTACACTGGGATATGCAGATCTGAGCATAGCAAAACTGGGCTGTGAGAGCAAGGCNATTTTGTGGGTGAAGACCTTTTGAGACTCTTTTAAGCCTGTTGTAAGGGGTTCACCTTTTTTTATGGGCNCCACCTCCACTGTTGAGCCTGGAGACAGTTCCGAGGAGTCAGAGTTCCTATCGATCGAATGCTTGCTATATTCAGACCTCGGGAAATGTGGAAGTTGTATTCTGTAGTGTTTCCACGAATGCTGAATTAGCAAATGAGTGATGGCTCCTTGGGGAAATTCAAGTTAGGATCCTGTGAGGCACTGGTCACATCACTTCTCTTGTGAATTGATCAATACGTACTCTCATAGAAAGTGTGGGGAGCAAGACAGGAAAGATAAAGGGGCTTCTGAGAAACATTACCTCGGGTTGTGACTGGGTGGGTCCCTTTAGCATTTTCAAAGTGATCTAGGCAGAGATCTAAACTGCTTTCTGGTGGCTGGGCTTCCCACTTCCAGAAGCCCTCTCTACCCAGAAGCTATGCTGCATGGGGCCAACTGCTTGATTCAAGTTGGGTCAAATCAGTGTAAACCCTGTGTCTGGCTTGCCTGATCCTACAAGACCTGGACCCTAATTACCTTGCTGAACTCATCTCCTCGTTCCTCCCTCCAGAGTCTCCCATCCCTCACAGGGAGCTGACTTCGCATCCATTAAGAAGCCAGGTGTTTTTCTTCTTTATCTGAGCCTACTTCCTTTGACCTCACTTCCTGTCTTCATCAGTCCAGTTAGAACAACCAGGTGAACTGTAAAATCAAACTTGTGCTTCTCATAGTTGTTTAGATGGCTGGAAAGCTCTTGACTGATGTGTTTCCCCAAATCAAAGCCTGACGGGAACTGGCTTCCTTGTCTTTGCACAGCTTCACGCTGGATCCTTCCATGCAAAAGGACTGCTTAACTCCTAGAGGCCTCTTTCGTGAAGACGNCGATTTTGTTGAAGAGGGCTCTTTGCTTGTGGCCTAGTGCTTTTCCAAAAGTCCCCCACCTTGAAGTTCAACATGGGAACTTGAGGAGACGTAATCAGCTCATCACATATCCTTTCCCCTGGACAATTCCTACTCCATGCTTTATCGCTTTTCCATTCCCCAACTCAGGGTCTTATGGCTTCCATCTGTCTCCCATAGTACCTGGTAACACTTCATTGGGTTCTTTCAAACTACATTGTAAGTGTAAAGTCATTGTCTTCTCCACTCATCTACATTCTCTAGAGGTTAGGGACTATCTAAGCCACTTTTTATTCCTGTTTTTAACACATGCTGCTATATCCTAAATGCTTAACAAAAGTCTACTGAATGACTCTAAAGTTAAAGGTTTCCCAAGATGCGGTGCTGACTCCGGACAACCTGGCATTTCCTCAGTCTCCATCACTAACTTTGCCCACCCGTTGGTTACTATGTCCTTTCCTGATGGTTTTCAGTGTCTAGAGAGTTTACTCAACTCCTTCTATGGGCTCCCGGCAAACACCAACTAGAAACAGTGGGTGCATTAGCATGTATCCTAGGGTGACTGATATGAGGCTATGTGGTGCCAGCGTCATCCAACAGGCAGCGTATCTACCTGCCAGGTGTTCACCTCTCTGGACTGCCTGTCGCAACTGCATGCAGGATCAGACCTCAGAGAGGTCACCAAAATCCTTGCTGTCCCAAGGATAAGACTCACTCATTCAACTCAATAAACAAACAGATATGGAACACATGCTANTTGTAGGACCTACATCTAGTTTTTATTCTTGGGAATTCTGGAATGGGAGATGTCTAAAAACAAACCATAAACTCTGTGGCAGGCAATGTTAGGAGAAAGATGCCTCATGAAGCCTCCTAAGAAGTGCCTCAGTGGCCATTGCTCCAATCATTCCCAATTAAACTCCTTGCTATATTTTGTCACCGCCAGACTGAGAGTGAATTCCATCACCTGTCTTGTCCTTGGAGATACATAGAAAAGACTCCAGACCTTATCACNACCACCTCTTTGGTGTTTCCTCTGTGTTAAAGGCTTGGTCACCATGCTGATGCTATTAGAAGGTGATAGGACTAAATGAGAGGTCTTCAGATCATCAGGAAGCTTTGTTTTGGGGAGCGGGGGANTGGGTATCAAGGCTCTAGCTGGTCCTCTCCCTCTTTTTTGTTCTCATGGCCAGTGGTTGAGCAGCTTTTCTCCGCTGCCCACTTCCACCCTGAAGTGCTGCCCTAACAGCAAAGGGCTGACCAGTCATGGACCAGCACCTCCAAAAAAACCTATGAGCCAAAATAAATCTTCCATTTCTGTAAGGGGATTCTCAATTATGTGTTCTGATGATGGAAAGTTGAATCGCACACCCACAATTCTCCCTGTTTATCTCCTTTCAGATTCTTCCTTCTCTTCCAGGCCCAGACAGCGAGATTCTGCCCCTCACTCGAACATTTTCCTGCAGAGGGTGAAAAATATTGCCTTAGGTCTCGGCTCCTTGGCATTTGGACATCTTCTGCTCAGAAGTTAGGAGTCCAGACTGAATCATGCAAGGATGGTGAGCTGTGTGACCTAGGGAGGAGTAGCCACTGTGTTCACTCAGAGTTTGTCTGTGTGGGAGACCTAACAGGTATCTCTACATGGCAGGGAGTGTTCGAACTTTGATTTAGACTGAACCCTGGAGAGCAAAGGTGAATTCAAAACTCATGTGTGGGGATTCAAATGTTTTTCTAGAATCAGATCCTGGAGAGGTTGCTTAGCAACGTGGCCTTGAGGTCAGGTTCAAATGCCAGCTTGGCTATCTATGGACTAAGCAACGCTGGAAGTATGTATGTATCTATCCTCTTTAACTCAAGTTTTCTCAGCTGTAAAATAGAGGTAATAACAGCTCCTATTTCCTGGTGTTTTCACAAGGATTACTTGGATAATTTATGCAAAGCCGCTGTACAATGCCTGACATGCCACATGGTATTCAATAAATGTCAGCTTTATTTTTGGAAACNTGCNTTAGGTATCCAGCAGGCCAGACTCCAAGCAAAGCTCTGTATGAACCNTGTCTTGCTGGGAACACTGGGCAGAAAGTGGTTTTAAGAGAGATGACATGAGCAGATTAAGATCTACCTGGGACTCCTTCAGTTGTCTTCCTTCTCAAACTCCTTCTAGGTGAATGGTGTGTGGCCAGCATTTTTCTTCAGACAACTTTAGAAGAGATGAACTCTGGGTAGTTTGTTAGTTGAGCCTTGAAATCAAAAGCTGAAGGGGTNAGGGCATCAACTGTCCCTGGAGACACAGATAGGAAAGACATCAGACACTGTCACTGCAACCTCCTGGCAGACCCGCTGCTCCCCACTGCTATACTAGAAACTAGCATTTTCTACTAAGATCTGGCTCTGAAGGCTTTACCNCCTGCACAATGTCCCTCTGAGGACACAGTTCCAGCACCGCCCCTCTTAAGCAGCATTCCCAAAAGAAATGATAACCCCTTCCTCATGAAATGTTTGTGTAGCAGGCAGTTGTCAATTTGTCCATCTGCTTGGTACCTCTTCAACACCTTCCCGATGTGGCAGGAGCCCCCCATGCTATGGATTCTGCCTTCTCATAGTGGAAACAAGAGCAGCCACTTTTCTAGTCTCCTTTGTAGCTAAGATGAAAGCAGGTGACAGAAGGGCTGCAGGATGACAGGGTGGCATTGCTGGGCCAGATGTGGCATTTGTCCTGAAGGCAGCAGTGGTGGAGATGATCAGGTTCTGGCAGTGACACAAATGTGACTTCCAGCTGGCAGTGGCAGCGGCCACAGCAGTGTCCTCATTAGGCGAGTTCTGCAGCCTGTAATGGAACATGACTATGAATGTGCAGCCTCCAGCCTGTTTCTCCAGGCTCCACTGGTACTGTGAGACACTCAACATTCTTTTATTAACTAANCATTCATGCTCGATCATCTCGAATCAGCCCCTGTNGCCCACTGCTAGGAATCGATGATCGCAGGTAAGAATGAGAGGAACAGGTACAGTGACAGTTTCAAAGTCAAGTCTCACTGAGAACTCTCTTGCTCAATGGATCTTTGCAGAGCCTTTTAATTCCTGTGTCCTGGCCCTGACCTGCAGGTGGAAAAAAAAGCCCCAGTGGTATTTTTTAGGTAAACTGAAAAGGTAATAGTCTTGCAAGACCTGATCAGAATGGCAGAGCACCTGCTCTGTGTCTGTGAAATGGCTTTTGCTGGGAGAGGTCTCAGCTGCTGTTGCTGGGAAGATTCCCAAGGGAGGCTGAGATAAAGGCCTTCCTCGGGCAGTCGGCACACACTGAGCAAAGGGACTTGGGCCTAAGACAGCAGTTCTCAACGTTCCCACCATGATTTGCTCTTCCTGCATCTCTGATTCTCACCTCAAGGGACAGCATCCCTCTAANGCAGGGGTTCTCAACCTACATAATTCTGTGACCCTTTAATACAGTTCTTCATGCTGTGGTGACCCCCAATCATGAAATCGTTTTCATTGTTTCTTCATAACTGTAATTTTGTAAATGTAATGTAAATGTTTCCACTGGTCTTTGGCAACCCTGTGAAAGGGTCATTCAACAACCCCAAAGGGATCTTGACCCACAGGTTGAGAACCACTGGTTAGAGCTANCGTGAAGTGTTCAGATCAAAGCAAGGCAAGAAGCACTGTGGGTGGACTGGGAGCAGGCCGGATGCTCCATGACTGAATTCCCGCCCAGGGATTGAGAAAAACCACTGCTTAAAGGGCCCTGGCACCTCCACCAGAAACGCTGGCATGACGCCTGGCTACACACACACAAATTAACCTTCCCAGACTCCTGGGTAGCTGCAGAAGGAAGGCATGGCAGGCCCTGAGAACCACGCTGGGCCTGGCTTACATGCTCCCTGCTAAGGACTTCCCTGTTTCCAAAGACCCTTTGAATTGGGGCAATTGTCTCAGAGGCAGCTGGTGTCTGGCTGAAGAACAGAGCCGATCTGAAAACACAGGGACTGGGATGTGAGCTGCAAGTTGGAGTTGGAGTTGCATGAAGCATCTCTTCGCATGCTGCTTGGCTGAGGTNCGATAGCCGGCCAAGACCAGTAAGAATCAAAGCCAAGGAATGAGGAAGGGAAGAGACTGTAACGACATAAGCCACCCACTTCTTTTTTATTTTTCATGTGTGCATGTTCACAGATGTGTGTTGGTGGGTTTCCACGCATATATGCATGCATGTGTGCAGGGGCCAGAGGTCAACATCAAGTATCATTCCTCAGGCTCTTTCGGTTTTGGTTTTTTTTTAAGGCAGGATTTCTTACTGGCCTGGAACTCACCAAGTATGCTAGGCTGGCCNGCCGGTGGGCTCCAGGGGTCTGCCTGCCTCTACCACCCCAGTGCTGAGATTATGCTCACATGCCACCACACCTAGGTTTTTGTTTTTGTTTGTTTGCTTGCTTGAGACAAACACTTTANCCGATGAGCTACCTCTCCAGCCCCAAGCCATGCATTTCTGTTTATACAAGTCACAAGATGTGTTCCTTTCTGCTCAAGTTAGACTGGCACAAGACATTCCCACAGCATCACCATTGCCAAGNCAGAGCCTTGGCATGTGCTGTGCTCTCTGTATGTTCTCATTGGTCTCAGTAGAAATAAAGTTATTGTTCTGCAGAAGCCAAGCCATTGCTTTCCNTTCTGGCTTGAGAGGTGTGTATCACTTATAAGTGCCTTGCAACAGAGTCTGTGGAATCCAAGCAGCCTCAGAAACCCCAGCCTACCGTCATGCTTTTTTTCATAGCCTCTCAAAGAAATGTCGGCAAAAGTCCATAAAACACTTTAAATTCATTCCATATACACTTCCTAAAAAGAAAAAAAGATGCTCACCTCTTCCTGACCCCTGGGCCCTGCCTTTGACCCTGGGGACCTCAGATTGCCAGAACTGTCTCAGAAGATGGGAACTGGCTGACCGCCCACTCCAGGCCTGCACTACAGTCAAATAAAATGAGGCTCTGCCATTCCATTTTCCTGGTCCCTTCCCAAATAGGGTTGTCCATATTTGGGGCTCAGCTTAAGCCCACTCCCTGCATCCCATCATTGGCATGCTGGCACAGACCACCAGTCCTTACCCCAGGAACAACCACTTCTTTGTTTCCCAGGGGTATGGAAAGTTCTCGCTCCCTGACAGCCTCATTCATTTGACTCTTAATTAGACACAGATCCCCACAGCGCTTCGTCCTCCACTGTGATCTCTGACAAGCTCCTAGGGGCCTCCCCTGACTCCCTACTGAGTCATGTGATCAGAAGGAAGTCATCTGGCCCAGTCAGTTGCCAGGATCCACTCTCCAGCCCCATAGCTCCCAGCCCAGAAAGGAAGTCCTGTCTGGAGGTGGCTGTCCAGACTTTTTTGCTCATAGTAAGCTAAATTGGCTTCCTTTTCAGTCTATCCCCATTCCGTCTTCTCATGGAGGTGGTTCAGTCTCACGGCCCAAAATCAGCCCTGATTTTATTTGGAAACATGTCCTTTTATCCTTCNAAAAATACATAAATTAGGAAACATCAGAAGAACTCATTTCCTTTCCTAGTCTATATGGATTTCAGACCCAAGCCACTCCACTCACTCTTTCCTGGGTCATTTCCAGTTTATAAACAAACATCAGGTTCACTTTGCCTTACCAAAGCCAAAATCTACTCCGGGTAAGATATTCTTATATATGCAAAACAAAATACATACACCTATGAATTATGATCCANTCCCTCTCCCTCAGCCNTGCTGACTAAACTGTAAGCGACTTGAGNAGTTGGCAGGACAGAAAAGGCTAACTGCNTATAAATGTCTCTTTCNTCTTCTTTTTATTAACTGAACCTGAAGTTTTAGCTGGCTACATGGTCACACTGGTAAAACAGTGCATTAGTAACCATCCTTCAAAACANTGTCACCATGGAATTAATTTCCAACCTCAGAGACCTACGCAGAAATGTATGAGACATTCCCAGGAAGCTTTGACTACTAGCCATTCTCAACCTGTAGGTAATGACCCCTTTGGGGGNTCAAATGACCCTTTCACGGGGGTCACCTAAGACCATCAGAAAATACAAAATATTTACATTATGATTCATAACAGTAGTAAAATTACAATTATGTGTAAGACAAATTTCTAAATGGTCTTGTTAAATAAAACACGGAGGCAGAGATGGGGTGAAAGTCTGACAGAGATCAGAGGAATTTGGAACAGCTACCAGCCTCACCTTATCAATGCCACTGCTTCCAAAAGAGAGAGTGACTTCCTATACCTCCATGCCTATATCCCTTTCTGTTCTATTCTCCCATTGGCTCTCTCAGCCTAGNTACATCACTTCCTGTCTGTCTGTCTAGACCTCCAGAATTCTATGGTTGATGTTGGGATTAAAGGAGTGTGTCTCCACGCTTTGACTCTGTTCCTAGTGTGACCTGGAACTCACAGAGATTCAGACAGACCCTGCCTGCTAGGTGATAGGATTAAGGGTGTGTGCTAATTGTAAGAGTAGCAGCTGACCTTGTTCCTCTGATCCTCAGATAAATTTTATTGGGGGACATAGATAAAATACCATCACAGTTATGAAGAAGCAACAAAAATAATTTTATGGTTGGGGGTCACTACAACATGAGGAACTGTATTAAAAGGNCGCAGCATTAAGAAAGTTGAGAACCACTGTACTAAAGGAACATNCCAATAAAATGATGCCTAACAGCANTCTGCTGTGCCCATAGGTCCATGTCTCTCTCAGACATCATCAGAGGAGCTTGCTCTGCAGGAGATGGGAAATAACACAGAGACCCACAACTGGACAATGTGCAGAGTAAGAGACCTTGGAACATTCAGTCCTAAATGGGATGTCTTCATCAAGCCCCTCCCTTCAAGGCTCAGGGAACTATGTGGAAGAGGAAGCAGAAAGATTGTAAGAGCCAGAGAGGTGGATGACACAAGGAAACAGTGGCTTNCAGACAGCAGGACTAATTCACATATGAACTCACAGAGACTGTGGCAGCATGCACAGGACCTGCACAAGTCAGATGGAGTCCCAGGACTGAGAGGGAGCCGTAGACATGAATTCCCATCCCTAACCAAGAGCTATCTCCAAGTGACAACCACTCTCAAAGGAAAACCGTTTTCTCCAGTGGAGTCTCACAGGATCAGTAAACCACACTCAATGATGGGCCCACACCCAGCAGGTGATGGTCACACAAAATGAACTCAATGGTATTTTTGTGCTTTGTGTCTCATACTGCTTTGCTTGAACATTTTTTTCTTACTGGTCTTTTGCTTGTATATTATGGTTTCCAATTTTGTATCTTTATACGTTTTGTTTGTGTGTGTCTTTCTTTGTGTATGTGTTTCTTGCGCTTTTTCTTTTTTTTTGTTTTTTCTTATTCTAATTTCTTTGTTCTCTAAAGAGAGGAAGGAAGGAGTAGGATTGGATGAGTGGGGAGGTGGGGAGGATCTGGGAAGACATGAAGGACAAGGAACCATAATCAGAATACATTGTATGAAAAAAATTAATTTCAACAAAAAATAAAATTAACGAAAGAGTGAGTTGAGGAGGTGGTTCCTTCCTTCCACCTTCTTCATCCTACTTCTAGAACTCAGCTGTGAAGCCTGGGGGCTCTAGCAGCCATCTTGAACCATAAGGATGAGGCCTGTACACTAGAGCCATTCAACAGAAGGAGCTCAGTCTCTCAAGCTCTGCAAGGTCACCGTATCGGTTCGGGGCTGCCTAAATCTAGACTCANTTTAACACATGCACGCACGCACNCACAAGCACACACACCACATGGANGTACNTGTAGTTTAAGCTAAACNNAGGGAGTCTTCAATATGCATTCAGACTTAATCCTAAACTCACCCCTCAAGTCACTCCATTTATACAATGAGTAGTTACCATAGTTACATATTTACTCAGAGAAATCTCCANCACTCATCACTAGTTCTTTCATCTAGCTTTTCTGCTTTTGGATGACANGAAGAAATTATNACAAGGAAAACTTANATTTGTTGCATTAATTCTTTGTTGCTCTTCTAGCAAATTGCCACAAACTTTATGGCTTCCAAAAGAGAGAGATTTATTCTCTTAGATAAGAGTGCTGGGGGCCNGAAGACCCAAATGGGTATCACTGATCTTAATAAGTGTTGACAGAGCCCTGTTCCCTCCAGAGACTTTAGGGNACAACATTTCCTTGCCTGACCCAGCTTCTGGAAGCTTCTTGGACACTTTTGCCTGGTGGTCATGCGTCTTTTCTGTTATTCCATCTTCTGTCTCCATTTTGTGAAGATACATGTGACTGTACAAATGCTCCAAAATAATCTCTACATCTCAGGATCCTTAATCACATATGAACAGTCCTTATTTTCCATATGAAGNTGGGGCAGGATATAAATGCAGGGGAAATTGAGAAGGCATTGGAAGAGAAAGGAACCCCTCACTCCAGAATCTGACTAGGGGACAGAAACTTTGACAAAATTGATAACGTCAAGATTGTTCACTTTCCTAACACTGTCTCAGTTAGGGATGTTGAAAACAAGCTAGTGTGAAGCTCTACAGCTTCAGAATAGCTATGCTAACTGTACAGAAGTTCACTGGGATATATGTGTGTTGACTCTGAGTCTGGTTAATTTTGGTGTGTGATTTTTTTTTTATTTGGGAGTTTTTTTTTCCCAATAAAGTTTTAAATAAGAAAAAACATTTTGAGTCAAGCTCTTTATAAGCTGACCATGCTAGCCTTGAACTCGTTCAGTAGCTTCTGCAGGCTTGAACTTCCCATTCTTTTGTTTTAGTACTCCCAAGGAGTTGGGAGGTCAGGCCTGTGTCATCGGACCAGGCTCCCCATGTTTTCCTCCACNTATGCCTTCAAAGAGCACAGCCAAGTCCACTTCATCTCCTGAACCAGCACTGACGTCTTGATACACTGGTTGACAGCAGGATTCCCAAAGGAACCCAGCCACATTCTAATGTTTTACAAGTCAGTCAGTCCTCGGAAGGGATCCAGGGACTGTCACCCCAAAAAGTGGTACCCTNGTGTGTTACTCATTTAGGTTAAAGGTGGGTAGGGAGCAGCAGCTACTGGAGACGGTTCCCCCTCCTTATCTACCTGAAATCTGCTTCTGCCCGAAGAGAGAGCCATTACCTTCCATCCTCCGCCTGAGTTTTCATTCACAGAAATCAACNGAAATAAAGACTTCAGTGCCAACACACTTGGACAGACTTCGTCACTCTCTGAGGTCTTCTATTGTGGTCCGTTTCAGTATTCCTAAGAGAAGCATTTCAACTTATTGTCTGTTCTGTGGCACAACAGACTTTCTCCCAGGCCACTGTGCCTTCTCCATTTAGCGCCCCAAAAGCCATTCATTACCATCTTACACTCCCAAGTCCCCATCCCTTGTGGGAAGTTTCAGAACCTTGCTGGGCTGAGGGGTCATCACATTTGTGGTTGCCCTTTGTGCATTCATTAATTTGAGTATCATTTATACTATTAATCAATCTTTTGTCAGTTCTTTCCAGCAAACCTTCTCAGGATAAAGGGAAATCTTTCCCTTCCTCCTACACACTTGAGAACCACGAGGGATGATCACACCTCAGAACACAACACTATGACTCATCCACCCTTCCAGATGAAAGACGAGGTCCTGTGTACAATGACAAGCCTGACATAGGATTGGAGTCAGGTAGATGTGAGCTATAACCCCCATTATTTGGCAGTTACTTAACCTCAATGAGCCTTGCTTTCCTCGTCTGGGAAATGAAGATAGAAAAGAAAACAATACCTCACTGTCAAAGTTATTGTGAAAACCAGAAACTAGGTGTGTAGGACATAGAGCACCAAGCCTGGCTCACAGGAGATGCTGGATAAATAGTAGATAATGTTCTCCTATTCAGTTTTCCCTCTNGTAGTTGGTTGAACATCCTTTGGACAGTGAAGATAAATCNCNACTCATACAGTCTTCCTTCATAGATACTCAGCCCAGAACAGGTACCATGTATGTCGTCCACCATGGACTGTTGGCTCCAATACAGGCCTGAACATTGGTGGCCTCTAGCTATGTTTTGTCTTATGGNTTTTGCAACATTGAGAGGTTCAGGAAAACCCAGAGAAGAGAGCATTTGTGGCAGGNCCTGCCGTGCAGCAGGATGGCCGAGAGCTGCTGGGTGGCTGCTTCCTGATGGTAGAGGCTGACTTCATGAGACACTCAGCCTGCACAGGACAGACCCAGGCCAAGTACTCTGCACTGAGTCCCTTTTCTCACTGATTACTTACATGAGGAAAACATCCCTGATTCGGGATCTTACTTAAATGCTAAAAATTGGAGGTAAATTAATTAAGATATAACTTCAATGACACCAGCCTTCCCTCATCAAGAGTTCCTAAGACAGGACAGGCAGCATTAATTGTTGCAATTAATTAGGCATTAAACTGATAATGGGTACAGCTGCTAACAATTAACAGCTAATTATGTCAAGCACTTTAACCATTTCACAAAAGAAATGGAAATTGGAGAGAAGGGAGAGGGAGATGAAAAGAGAGAAAGCGGTTACCTTGTAAACAAATCAGAGGTAGTTAGCTCCAAATGCAGCTGGATCGGCCTGTAGAAATGACATGAAAAGTAGTTCTGAGCCCTCTTCCCGGCAAGGCTGAGCTGCATGGGAGCCACGTGAGGCTGAATCTGAGCAGAAAAGACTGGAATAGTGATCAGAACTAACACATGCCAAGCTGCGTGCTCAGCACTTGGCACACACTAGCACACAGAAGTGTTACAGCAGAAGTACATGGTAAT
>LZPO01007961.1:57383-69989 GCA_001675575.1 Neotoma lepida
CCCATGGAGAGTCCCTGGAGCTTGGCATACCCAGTCAAGGCAGGTCCAATAACCTCCTCCCTGAGCCAAGGCTGTGCCAAGTGTCCCACCATATACACTGGGCTCCAAAAAGCCAGCCCTGCACCAGGGACGCATTCCGATCTCACTGCCTGGGAGGCTCCAAACAGTTCAAGCTAAACAACTATCTCAAGCTTCTAGAGGGCCCAGCCCAGCACCACGGAGGCTCCACAGCTATTGGTCCACAGTTCATGCATTTCCACCAGCTTGGCTGGCCATCTCTGCACATTTTCCCATCATGATCTCGATGATCCTTGTTCATAGAATCTCTCCTCTCTCTCGTCAGTTGGACTCCTGGAGCTCTGCCTGGCACCCAGCTGTGGATCTCTGCATTTGCTTCCATCCTTCTCTGGATGAGGGCTCACNGGGGCTTCTCAGCTATGGGTCCACAGTTCATGTGTCTCCACTAGTTTGGCTGGCCATCTCTGTACACCTTTCTATCACGATCTCGTTGTCCCTGAGAAGCTGAATTCTTAATTGTACATTTAAGTGAATTTAAATCTTAATGGTTATACATGGCATGTGGCTATTGTAGTAGGTACTAAAGGTCTAGAAGCAATTTTTAATAAGATACAAAGAGCCTCACGGATCTCCCCCTCTCTTTCTCTCTCTCACTCTCTTGCTCTTGTTCTCTCACTCTCTCGCTCTCTTGCTCTCTCTCTCACATACACATCTCCCAAGGATGAACATTATTAATTCTTGAAGCATAAGGAGGAAGGGAAACATCACTTATATGTTCCTTAATTTGCAAGGCCATCTNGCCCACAATGAGGCTAATATTCTACACATTATGCCAGTTTAATTCCTCCCCTCCCAGTCCCCAAACTCCATTCAAATTGCACCCTTTGGGGCCACTGAGAATAAAAAATGAACCCATCACTGAGACTCCCACCCCTTAATGGTTGTTCCTTTAGCTCCATAAGGACCCAGCTGATGTTTTGAGATAACCATTTATAAGGACTTGATTAAGCAATTCTCAAATAAGGTGCCATTCCTTTTCCCAGGCTGAGAGGAGGGGGTGGGAGTGGGGAGAAGGGTTCTCCTTCCAACCACTGTTATCCACCACCAGTCCCTCTGCTCTATGTCCTCTCTCCTCTCTCTCTCTCTCTCTCTCTCTCTCTCTCTCTCTCTCTCTCTCTCTCTCTCTCTCTCTCTCCCTTTCTCTCTGTTAGTGATTTCCCAGGGCACCATAAAGTACTGAATTGGAATCTCACCTCTTCCTGGACCTGATCTGACTTCTATTTGTTTAAAATTTGGAACCTTGTGTCTGTTCTATGAGTGAAAACATAATCTAAAACACCTATCTATATGGATTCAATACAGTAATACAATTTCCTTTCTTATAAAAATGTGTATATATGTCCACCTAGCTATATGGATTCAATGGAGTAATATAATTTCCTTTCTTTTTAATATATATNTGTGTGTGTGTGTGTATGTGTGTGTATGTGTGTGTATGTATGTGAATGAGTGTGTGCATGGCCATGCGTGTGCAAGTACACACATGTGGAACAGTACATGTGAGTGTGTGTGTGCATGTGTGTGCATGTGGAGACCAGAGAACAATTTCAAATGTCAATCCTCAGATACTACCCACCTCTTTTTTTTTCTTTTTGAGACAGGATCTCTCATTGGCCTGGAGCTTGCCAAGTAGGGTAGGATGACTGCCCAGCTGCCCCCAGGGTTCTACCCATTGCCCCTTCCCCATCATTGAGAGTACAAGCCCTCACCACTACATCTTGATCTGTTTTTCATAGGTACCAGAGACTGAGCATGGGATCTCATGCTTGCCAAGCAAACACTCTACCCTCAATTTTCTTTTTCTTCTCTTTTCTAAGGCAGTCTTCTTAAAAAGAAGCCTACAACCTTCTGTGAACAGACACAGANAAGTTGGGAACTGCCAGCAGTGCATACAGGAAGCAAATAGCCCCATGCTGTTCAAGGGAGTGAANGGCCTGCAGGCAGAGACACAGCCAGCAGGGATCTTTCCACAGAGGAAGCATGGTCAGGCAAGAGGTGTACATGTGGCTTGCTCTGATCCTGGTTATGAAAAGATATGGATCAGGGTGTAGCCACATGGAATTTCCAATACAGCACAATCAGCTATAGTCTTTCAGCTTGTTTTCACCTAGTTAGGCCTCCGGTCCTGAAATGAGCACAGGGTTTGTTGGTCTGACTTGAATTAGCCAAGGGAGCCTTTTAAGATGTTTCTCATCTCAAGCTGGGTTTCTGTAGAGGCTTGTTTGATCAATAATAAAATAGCTATCCAGCCTCTCTAGATGAGCACAAAATGGTTTTCAGAAAGATGCCAACATGGAGGATGACTCCCAAGGGCATTCTGCTTTGTGCAGAGCTGAGCTCTGGGCCTGGGGACACCTCCACTAATTCTTCTGAAGAGGCAGGAGTATCTGAGACAATGGGAACACCATGATTGCCTGGTGCTGAGTCTACATTTCATGGTTTGATTGCTTGTGGTACCGGTGGCATTCTGTCTTCTGCCATGCATGGAGTGAAAGCTGATCATGTACCACAGACCAAGACTGCATGAGTACCTCTTTACCATCTCCCAGTGACGCTTGCCCACTCACTTGTTATTTATTTTCAGTTTCGGTGCATTGTGACTAAATAATGAAAATGCCAGGCCACCTATTATGCAAACAAAAACAACAACAACAAGAAAACTCCTCTGAATTTATCCCACAAACATACTAAAATCTATATTAGACCTGGGGGTACTATAGAGTCCATGGTCTAACAGAGGGAGATGACAAACCTGAAAACAAATCTTTGCATTGCAGTAAGACCTAGAAATAGATGTAGACAATGGGTTGGAAGCTTTGGAGACACTGGTGCAAATTCCAGCATCCAGGGCACCAGTCACCCCTGGCTTCCTCCTTCCTTGATGGCCATCCTCTTCTTGGATTCATTGCTGGTCCTGTTCCTCTCCTCACTGTTAAGTAGAGATGCCCAAGCTCCAGCTTTCTCTTTCCATCTGTATTCTCTCCCGGGATTGGGAGGGTCACATGGCCTTCCACAGCATTTCCAGACTATGGCTCTTGAGCCTTAAGAATTTCTCAAGCTCCACACTCCCCAGTTCCCAGATTCACCTACCCAACTGCCTGCCTGCTGTCTCCTCTTGGATNTTGCTATGGTGCAGTGTGGTTTGTCCCCTCAGAAACTCACTGAAATTTGGTTTCTAATGGTGTTGGAAGTTAAGGACTATNACAAGTGCTTAGATCATTAAGGGACATTGATAGCTTTCTCTNAGGAGTGAGTTCTTGCAGCAGTCAGTTGTTATGTGAACCCAGATTCTNATGCTGTGTCCTCCTATCATGTGTACCTGCTAACATCAGCCCTTCCACCATGAGATGGAGCACTATGAAGATCTTATCAGATGTAGGCATCATACTCTTGGACTCTAGAACCATGTGCCAAAATAAATCTCCATTCTTGATACACTTCTCAGGTATTTTGTTACAGCAATGCAAAGCAAGCTAGCANATGTATACTTGAGATCTTACATATAGTGGCTTCTAAACTGGATCCAGATTTTTCCCAACTAAGCCTGAGCTTCCCAGTCTACCCTTCTCTGCTGATGACAACCACCTCCTTGGAATCGCTCAGGTTAAGACCATTAACATCANCCTGGATTCCTAACTTCTTCCCCATCCTATGTCCACTTCATCAGCAAATCTTTTTTGCTTATTAAAAGGAAACCTTCAGACAAATAAATTCAGCAGAGTTGATTAAATGAAGAACAATCTGTGGCATGGGAGCCCTCTGACTAATCCAAAGAGCTCTGCTCGGCAATGTGAGCGTGNGCTTCATAGGCAGAATAAGAACAGAAATGGCTTCCTTGCTTACAGTTAAGCCTTTTCCTCATTTGGACATTGCCTGATCAATCAGCTGCTGTGATTGGCTAAGACACGAATGGGGAGGTGTTGTTGTTGTTGTTTGTTTGTTTGTTTTTAAGCTTTTAAGTTAGGTTTTGCTTTGTTTACCTACTAAGCAAGGTTGCAGTTTGTTACGCAGAAACTTAAGGTACGGGGCACCTTCAGGTCAAATTTAACTTAACAAGCTCTGTCATTCTAATCTAAGACCCCTCTCTTCTCTGGATCACTGAGATAACTTTTTAAATTGGTCCTCTGCTTTCAGACTTAAACATTTTATTCTCTCCAAGGCCAGACTACATCTAAGACCTAGACAGAATAATACATCACTCTTCACTTCAATGCTTTGATTCTGAGCAAATGGCTCACAGTCTTTGGTGGCTAGAGTCCAACACCTGCAAGCTTTGAGTACATCTTCTGTCTGCACAGTGTCCTTTTGACTCTTCCTTAGCAGTCATTGTGTATTCCTACTTAGGGTCTTNACTACAACCCCGCAGACAACTTCACAGATCACTACCTCACATCAAGTCTCCTCTCAAATGTCTATGATACCTGACCTAAACACCCAGTGAAATAGCACCCACTGCCTTCCCCTGGACTCTCTTTAACTTTGCATTATCCTCTTATAACACAGGGACACGGTGTTTCTTATTTGTGTATTGTCTTTACTCTTACATAAGTCAGGATTCTCTAATGGAACAAAACTAATAAAGGAACAGAACCAACGGAATATATGTTGTGTGTGTGTGTGTGTGTGTGTGTGTGTGTGTGTAAGAGAGAGAGAGTGAGAGAGTTTTAAAGGATACTGGCTTACATGAATATAGGCTGGATAGTCACACAATGACCCTGGAAACGCCCTCTCAGATTCATCAGGAAGTGTGCTGTACCAACCTGCTAGGCATCTCTCAATCCAATCAAATTGACAGTTAGGATGTGCCCTCATAATTCCCAAACTCCAGAAGTTCAAGTTCTCTTTTTACCTACAACTTCTTTCCTGGGGTCTAGAAGAATGCTAACACAAACAGAAGTTCATTCAACTTGTATTGAATAGATGAACATATAAAAAATTAGTTTTAATGGAAAGTGGTCTAAGATGCCTGGGTGCTTATCCAGCTCAGGGCCCACATCTATGGGAAGGAGCCATTGTAGCTCCTTAAACACAGACCACTATATTTTGGATCATGTGACCCTGTGATACTGTCCATAACTGATTAAACCAGCAATTTGTATGTCATCTAATAGAAATGTACTGAGAACCATATATATAACTTTATCANTAATCATATATTATAAATAAAAAACAAAAAGGTGACATCAATTTAAATAACATATTTTATTTTATTCAATATGTCTAAAATATTATCATTTAAGCAGATAAGCAAGATACAGAATATTAATGAGGCATGTTACAGTCTTCTCTTTTATAGCATACCTTCAAACTCAGTTTACATTATACACTTACGGGATGTCAGTGGGACAAGCCTCAACTTCAGGTGCTCAGTGGCTCCCTGGCTGTCATATCAGACTGTGAAAGTCTAGGGTCACAATTCCTAATGAGAAGGTAATTGTTCCTTAACAGTCAGGACCAATGTCTACCCTCTTCTACTTTCTTTCTACAGGCTAGCTGGTTCAAAGAATAGATGTAGCTTCTCAAGTAATACGTGGCTTTCCCATTTGGTGGGACCTCAGGTGAGACCTCACAACCTTCTTCAAAGCCAGTCTTCCCGCCCTGCTATTGCAGGTGTTTCCCCTGAGACAGAGTGGACAGATTTATGGGCAAAGGAGTTGGAAGATTCACTCAAGACTGGCTTGAACCCCATTTTCCAGGGCAATTTTTACTATCATCTAGTGGACAAGATAATTTTTTAGACCATTTTCTGTTGCTACAACATAGTACCTGAGAATAAGTACTAGAAGAAGGAGGAGGAGGAGGAAGAGGAGGAGGAGGAGGAAGAGGAGGAGGAGGAGGANAAGGAGGAGGAGGAGGAAGAGGAGGAGGAGGAGGAAGAGGAGGAGGAGGAGGAGGAGGAGGAAGAAGAAGAAGAAGAAGAAGAAGAAGAAGAAGAAGAAGAAGAAGAAGAAGAAGAAGAAGAAGAAGAAGAAGTTGTTGTTGTTGTTCTTATTGTTGTTTATTTAGCTCACAGTACTTCAGGCTAAAAGTCCAAAGTCAGGTGGTTGTGGGAGCCCACAGAGGTTTCCTAGTGAGANCTGAGCTTGCTTTCCNAGCAGGGCTGCATAAGAGGATGATTGGACCAAGGGCCTGGGTACCAGGTATTTGGAAGGGTCTACATTTGGCTGTAGCTAGCAAGGAGGAGGTCTTTTGCCTGGCCCCATGGCATTGTTATAAAAAGCCATTTTGAATAAAGTTCTGGACCAGTGGATATTGATCCAGGTCCTCTTGAAGCTACCCTGTGTTTCTGTATGTCTCATCTCTGCTGTCTTTCTATCTAGAAATTCCTTATTCCTCTCTCCTCCTCATAAGAATCCTGTAAAAGGTGGAGCAGGCCTCCCACAGATGGCACCTGAGCAGGGACACAGGTTCAGGGCCTCCCACAGATGGCACCAGAACTAGGGAACCGGGTGCAGAGGAAGTTAAGTGAGAGTAGGAAAATACCCTGCAGGAAGCAGTTGGACATGTCCGGTTTTGTAGTAAAAGTAAAAGTGGGGTATTCTATTTTCAGGAGTAAAACTGTATATAGATAAAGCAAAGCAACTGAAAGAAAAACCAAAGCAAGTAATCTTTCTTTGTTTCTGTCTATGTCTATGTTTCTCTCTCTTTAAAGTTGTAAAAAAGTTATGGTGAAGGTTGGGAGATACAGGCTTTAGGGATATGGTGAAGGTTTAATATAAAGTAATTTAGAGTACAGTAGGTTTTCCCCAGGTATGAGCAGAACCTGGGATGCAGAAAGCAGAAGCCGCAGCAGAACATGAGCAGCTGCCCCAGCCAGGTATCGGTGGCCGTGGAGCATCATAGCTTCCCAAGCAGCAGGCGCCAGAGCCAATGCAAGTGGTAGCAGCCAGGCATTGGCAGCTGAGACTTGTAGGGCATCAGCGCAGCAAAGGTGGCAGATGCCCGAGACAGCACGAGCAGCAAAGGTCTGCAAGCTTTCTAGAGAGGTTTCCTAGTGAGATCTGAGTTTGCTTTACCAGCAGGGCTGCATAAGAGGATGATTGGACCACGGGCCTGGGTACCAGGTGTTTGGAAGGGTCTACACTTGGCTATATTTAGCAAGGGGAAGGTCTTTTGCCTCACCCCATGGCAAGGGGAAGGTCTTTTGCCTCACCCCATGGCATTGCTATAAAAAGCCTTTTGAATAAAGTTCTGGGCCAGTGGGTATTGACCTAAGTCTTCCCAAAGCTATCCTGTGTTTCTGTCTTTCTTCTTGTCAGCTAGGCCTATCATTCTACCTAATATTTTTTACTCCTCTCTCCTCATAGGAACCCTTTAAAAGGTAGGGGCAGGCCTCACACAAGTGGTTCCATCTGTCTTGCACTGTTAAGAGTTTTGCTTAGTTACAAGATGGAGAAAGGGATGCTCACGGTATAAGAACTCTAAGACAAGGCTCTGGTGGATGAATCACCTTGCACTAGACCCCAACCCTTATAGTTCCCAGCACCTCAGCATTTCCATGCTGGAGATCAAACACCCAGAACAGGCACCCTTGAGTACCAGATCACATCAAGTGGAAATGGACTTTGGCTGAGTTCTGAGTATTCCCTCAGCAGACAACTACTTAGAAACAAAGGAATGAATGGGAGAATTCAGATACCAAACCCTAACTTCCAGCTCAGACAGACATTTGACTCAGAACATGGCATGATCTAGCAGGAAGATAGTGTTCAAAGAACATTCCAGATGGCCATGAGTACTCAACTTGCCCAGGAGCTGTTCTAGCATAGGCTGTAGAACCAAGAGACCTCATCATGGAGAATAGAGAGCAGAATCTGTGAAATCTAAAGGGATAAGAGAACAGCAGTCATAGGGCAGAAATCGGGGTGCCCCAGCAGCTGTTTATTATAGACAATGACATTCCCATATCCTCAGTCTGCAGGAGAAGCCCCATGGTATTTTTTTTTAGCTCCTTCCACGTAATAGCACTATCATCATCTGGGATATGTAAATAAAAAAACAAGGTTCTTTACCTCCCCTGGGACCTTTCTCAGAATTATTTTTTAATCTCTTAGATGTCTTGGGAATATCAAGGAACACACACACAGGCTATCTCCCCAACTCCCTATACATGACTAAGAGTCTATTGACTTGACACCTGACTTATTTGTTGTGTCTGGCCCCATATTCCTTGACCTTCTTTGGTCCATAGCATTCAGGAACACAGACTTCAGAGAAGCTTTTTTGTTCTCAAAGATATCTGAGCATAATTGAATCACAGGGCTGGATGTGTAATTTCAGACTGGGAACTCCCAGGAGATGTTGGAAAGGGTAGGGCTGAGAACCAGTAGTGGAAAGTTGATCCCTAGCTCTACCTGGTAAGATGGTTGCACATTGCCTCCCTCCCTTGAATCAGGACCTTCAGACTCCTCAAAGGCCAACATATCTCTACTGATTAATCAGCAGCCCTAGGTCATCAGGAAACAGTTTCTTGGGTTTAGTACTTGAAGTGCTGGGCTTGATGGATGTATTTTTTCCTCTGAAAGTTATTTTGAAATATTTCCTTGAGTAAAAAAAAAATTGAAGGTGTTACCTGGGAAAATTGATGTAAGATCATAGCTGAGGATAGCTACGAAGGCTGCCCAACTGTGGCACTTTGAAAGAAAATGACCACCAAAGGGAGTGGCACTATTAGAAGGTATGGCCTTGTAGGAGGAAGTGTGTCACTGTGGGGGTGGGCTTTGAGGTCTCTTTTCTCAAGCTTCACTCAGTGTGACAGTCAGTCAATCTCCTGTTGCCTCTGAGTCAAGATGTAGGACTCCCAGTTCCAGGACCATGTCTGCCTGCATGCCATCACACTCCCCGTCATGATGATAATGGACTGAACCACTGAAACTGTAATCGAGCCATCCCCAATTAAATGCTTTCTTTATAAGAGTTGCAGTGGTCATGGTGTCTCTTCACAGCAATAAAAACCCTAACTAAGACAATACACAATTATAAACTTACTTAAAATATTATGAGTTAATTTTTTTGCAGTAACGATTATGCAGAACTTTCTAAATAGCAATTCCATGTTGCAATATCAAAATGTTGGGCATGCCTGGTAGATTTTTAAAATGAGGGAACCTTTGCGGTCTATATTAATTTTCTTGTTAATTCTGTAATTGCTGCCAATGAAGTATACCTTATTCTGCCAACATTTTCCATGTGGATGACCTGTGCTAAGCCACCCTTTATAGTTCTCTCTGCTATAATTGCCTCCTCAGCTTAATTAATTCCTTTGTTTAATGTCTATGCAATATTATCAACAAAGTTAGCTTTACTCCTAAACATAGCCTGAAATCCAGCGCAGGCTAAGATGAAAAGAACATACAATGGGTTCTATGACAAGCAAGCACTATGGAATCTGAATTCAGGAAATACCTAATTATCTTTAAACAGTTACTCAATAATTCCTTCAACATTTGCAGCCTCTTCCACTCCATTCTTGTCGCCTGTAGCTCAGCACTTGCTTGTCTTAGACAAGGAGGGAGGAGTAGAAAGAAAAATCTCAGCAAGCAAGAAAGGCAGTTCTCTAACCTCTATTACTGGTCCCCTTAAAGCAGTGGTTCTCAACACGTGGTTTGTGACCCCTTAGGGGTTTCAAATGGTCCTTTCACAGGGGTCATATGTAAGATATCCTGCATGTCAGATATTTACATTATGATTCATAACTAGTAAAATTACAGTTATGAAGTAGCAACGAAATAATTTTGTGGTTGGGGTCACCACAGCATGAGGTGTTAAAGGGTTACAGCATTATGTAGGTTGAGAACCCCTGCCTTAGAGGGGTGTTGTCCCTTAAGCTGAGAGTCAGAGATGCAGGAAGAGCAGAGCATAGTGGCCGAGGACCCCAGGACAAGGAAAGTCCATGCTCAGCTATGTCAAATTGAGCACCCCAGCTCTTCTTCTCACTCAAAATTTTTTTCAAATATTAACAAAAATTTTTAAAAACTGAAACATCACAAAGATTTTATGATCATCTCTATTTTGGGTTTTCCAGCTTGAGTTCCCCCCACCCATACGCACACCGTATCACTAATTTATAGATATGATAATATGCTTCAAAACACCAGGGAGAAAGTAATCTAGTCAAGAAATCTCTTAAGTTTTGTAAAGTGTGTTATGAAAATACTTTCTAAATATCTATACCTAAATCCTTAGTGGAATTTTTTTTAAATCATTATTATTCACTTCTCATCTCTTTTCGGAAAATAGTGTGCAACATGAATTTCAAATAAATGAACCACATCTATGCCAACAACGACTAAATCTTCAAGCCAACACAACAATCATAGTAATAAAAGTCATGTGTCTATTAGGAAGTGTGTTTAAAATTTTTTGAAAAGGAAATTTTAGGGCTATAGAGATGGCTCAGAAGTTAAGAGCACTGTCCACTCTTCTTGATGACCTGAGTTCAACTCTCTGCACCCACGTAGTAGCTCATAACCATCTGAAACTCCAGAACCAGGGGCTCTTGATACTGTTTTCTCGACTCCAAGGGCACCAGGCATGTATGTGATACATAGACCTTCATACAGACAAACCACCAATACACACAAAAATAAATAAATAGCAATAACACAATATGACCAAGATACATTGTATACATGTGTGAAATATTTGAAGAAAAATAATATTTAAATAAAATAAAAGGAAATGTGTCAGCTGATAGAAACACAGACCAGACTATAATGGCTTGAACACATGAATTCGTTCATGTAAAGGAAATGTGAAAGTTAGTATGGTGCCTCCCTTAACCCAAAGACCCAGAATCCTTTTTATCTTTCTCCTCAGCCATCTTTGCTACATGCCTTCCATTTTCAGTACCACGAGATATTTACTGGCCATGATGTCCATATTGCAGACAAGAAGCAGAATGATGGGAGAAGGGCAAAGTGCACATGACTGCTGTACATCATACCCTTAAGTAGTTGGTTCAAGTTCATTGCTTTATTTTTCTACCACCAAATCTTCTTGTGTTCCATCACCCTTACACAGGAGCTGGAATTAACCAGAAAGGACTCTGTAAAAAACCAGTGTTGTCATTGCTGTCTGCGGCTGTTCAACATTCATCCCAACAGAGGACAGAGGACACCCCTTAAACACAAAATGTTTTGGCTATTTGACATGATTGCCCACCCACAGAAAGAATAGTAGAGAAATTCAAGAGACAGAAAGATCATGTTGAGGGAGATGCAGGGCACACCTACACAGAGAAGGAGGAATTTGTTTATCTTAAAGAGAAGCAGAAGGCAGCATACCAGATGCATGGTGAGAGGGAGAATCAAATGTGAAGGAATAGACAGAGAAAAACAAAATGAGACCCAGAAAGTCCTTTGCTTTAGAGACCCTAAAGCTAACTTGTGGTTGCATCAAGTAAACCAGGCAGGAAGGGAAGGGTATGCACGTTTGAACATGGGTAACCAAGATGAGAGACTTCTAATTCAGAGATGGTTGATGGTACCTAAAAGCTGAGCAATAAATAAGAACATATTCTTGTGTTTTGATACATTGTTAACATCAAAGAGATAACATAGTGAGATAAAATGACTGCTCCAGGATTGGGAGATGAGGGAAGCCAGGGAAGCTGTTTTCCTCTTGGAAATGTTTATAATCCCAAAATGGGTGACTTTTAGGCTGACAAATGCCCTTGGAAGTTTCACAAGACAAGTTTTCAATGAGAAAAGAAATAAGAGCCCAGAGACCAAACCAGGGCATGAAGGCTCATATATCATCTCAGAATGTAACTTAGAAGGATGCCAGTTGCTTCCAATGCTACAGCTCCACTTCCAATCATTTCAGAATTTAAAACTAAATCCAGGTGTTCTTAAGTTATTCAAACTTCCCAAACACCTACCAAAAGCAAAGATAAATTCCCCCTGGAAGTCAATAATATTTGGAACTTCAAAGTATTCCTACAAGCAATTTGCAATGTAATATCCAGCACACAATCAAAAATGACCAGACACATGAGGAATAAGACTACATGTACAGAACCCGTGAAAACACAAAACAATAAAAACAGACCCACAGGGTCTCTGGATATTAGTTTCATCATACTTGGACTCTGAAACTACTATGCTCCCCATGTTCAGTAATATAAAAAATGAGATTGAAAATTTTGGCAAAGAACTGCAAACTTTAAGATAGAAATTTTAAGACTAAATACTGAAATCATTGAAAATTATAATCCAACACGTGCTTTAAGTTGCATATTAAAAAGGAGGGAAAGGTAATTTGTGAAGAGATTTTTCAGAAAAGAATGGGAAGACACAGGAGAGAGACATAGGAATAGATGAGATACAGTGGGAAAGCCTGATGTAGATTTAATGAAATTCCAACAGAAGAGAAGATGTAACGTGGGGAGAAGCAATAGCTGACAGGAAGAAGGTGGGAAATTTCCCCAAACTGATTAAAGACATCAAGTCACAGATTCAAGAGCCCAAACTAAAGAGAAACAGAGTATACTCAGACCTTGGTATACCACACTAACCTGCTGAAACA
>LZPO01007961.1:86167-102900 GCA_001675575.1 Neotoma lepida
CTGAAGAAGGAAGCCTGAGGAAGAAAAACACATTCTCTGCAAGGAACTGATTACAGGCAGGAATTAATGCTTTGGAACATAGTATTATTGGATTGATTTAAAATAGATGCTCTGCTTCTTTGTACTAATAAACTGTGGGTTCTCAGGGGGAGAAAAGAAAAGAGGAGAAATAAGAAACAAGGAAAACAACCCCAGAAAGTCTTCTTATGTTATTGTTCTAGAAGGATCTTTAAGTTTCTGCTTTAAATTGCCAGGTGTCTGACAGCACTATTGTGATGAACTGATGAACGTCAATTGCTACCAAAACATAAAACATATGGATGGTTATTTAGGAGACAAATGCACTTTGACAGATATCTAATTTCATCCCTCTGATAGGATGTGTTTTGTCAGGGTCTTCATTTCATTTGGGATGCAATCATTTTTTGGTTTCCAGTGCCTTACCATGGTGGAAATGCATTTGTCAGGCCCTCCAGACCTAAGACAACCTAAAAGTACTACCATCCATGCTTAAGACCATGCAAAATCATAAATATCTTCTATTACCACTCTCACAAGAAACATAGCCAAGTGAATACTTCCGTGCACACAATTGTATAACAGCATGAATTACTAAAAAGTCTCTGGCATGGTTGTCAGCAAATTTCAGCCNCTGTCATGTATCCAATCACACATGAGCATTAAGGCAAAAGAGCTTCATTTCTTCAGCACTTAGTGGGTTGCACTGGAAAAAGCAGGAGGCCCCAGGATGTGCTAGAGAACCTTTGTTCCTCTTTCATGGTCTTAGTGGGCTATCATCTGTAGGAAGCATTTCCTAACTCATCCCCAAAGTCATGAGCTTGTATCCTTATCTCTCACTGTACCTATCTATACTCCCATGGATCCTTTTGTCACTCTGCATCTCAGTTTTTCTGGTAAAAATATTGACTTTTTACTTTGGTACCCTTGGTGTCTACAAGAGCCATCTATGACATAGTAAGTATTCAATGAGACTTTGTTCAATGAAAAAAATGAGTAGCAACTTCTAGTGCAGCAATTATTATCTGAAGTAATTAATATACCTTGCAATTGTCCTCCACCAGATCATAGATTCCTTGAATAGGAGGGCTAATAAATTCAAACCAACTTCCTCCGTATGAACATGGTGTTGAACACATAGCAGATACTCAGTATATGTGTTGACAGCACAGATGGATGGTTGGATGGATGGATGGATGGATGGATGGATGGATGGATGGACGGACGGACAGATGGGTGGATGTTTGTTTTCAGCTTCAGCTACTGGTACTCAATATTTTCCAAAGACATCAGGTGTGTGTGTGTGTGTGTGTGTGTGTGTGTGTGTGTGTGTGTGTATACCAAAGGAAATTGCTCACCCCTTTAAAAGAAACCTAGAGATAACACCTTGCATCATTGATGTTAGACGCTACGAGATATCCCCCAATATGTATTCTGCTATTCTTCCTTAGTAATAGAACCCCTAAATTCTAGCTCAGCTCAAGCTGTCTCGAATGATGATATTTTCCATTCTCCCTTGCAGACAGATGTGAGAACGTGACCAAACTCTGTGTTACATGAACCTCATGTAACTTTTTCGAAAAGTCCTTACAGGAAGTAAACATGGAAGCTGTCTCCCCTTCTTCCCCTCTGTCAGAACTCAAATTATGACAACTGGACCTCAGGCAGCTGTATTTATTCATGAACTGAAAGCTCTATATTGAAAATATCAGAATAGCAAGCTACAGTGCAGTCTCCTGACTATTTTGGGGCCTGCTCTGTAAGTTTCAAAAGTCCCACCTCTGTAATCTAACCAATCATAGTGAATATGGACATCTTGCTGGGCAAGATTGCTGGGAAATACTAAAAATCTGCTGTAAAACTGAGTCGTATTGCATTGAACTAAATTGAGTTGAGTTGCACCTACACTGGGAAGAATTAAGCCATGTTCTTTTAGATAATAGACTCTTCCTGAAACTCAAAGCAAGGGTGTCTGAACCAGATAGCACGAAGCTGATTAGTCAGCCACACATCCCTTCACTCCTCACTCCAGGCAAACCTACCTGATGTTTGTTGCATCTTTAATCTTTGGGAAGAAAACCACCACTGTGCCTATTGTTGAAAGAAGCCATTAGATACAGTCTCATTGTGGAAGCTCAGATCACACAGCGACCTCCCTTGAGGAGAGTCTTCATTTAGGCTGAGAGATCTCACTCCCAGTCTCTATCTATGAAGCATCTTGAGTCAAATCATCCAGGGCTCAATTTNTGTCTCCATTTAGAACACGTTGACTGTGGTCATTTTTCTGATAATGTCTGGAAATTTCATGGCTTCTTAAGCAAGACAAGGTAGAATGGTTGGATTTACTGCGGGTGAAATGCTGGCAGAAGAAACTTCAATTTAGCAACTGTTATCATGGGCGACTAATCGAGGACTCTTCGGAAGAGTGATGCCACTGAAAACAGTTAGTACTCAATGTTAATAAAAAAAATTATAGATCTAATAAAAGTTAATGGGGACGTATCGTGTGCCATAAAATCTGCAGTCAAAGCAAAGAATGCTGGGGTGGGGGGAGAAGAGTCCACTGTGATTCTGTATGTATTGTCTAGAAGCCAAAATTGCCCATGCCACAATGCTCCTGAAGTTCAAGTGGTTATGCAAACCAAATGAAACTGTAAAATACTTAGGAATAGGATCAGCTCCTTTTGTAAAACATAGGGAGGACCGAGTAAGATATTCCCAAGAAAATCCATTATTTAGCAACCAATAAGACCCCACCCCATGGTTGACTACTCTTTGTGGATATGAGTAAGCTTCTCTCAGAAAGACTCCATACACATTTCCCAGGTAGGTCAAGAGGTGACATCTGGGGCTGGAAAAATGGCTTAGATAAAAGTATTTCCTGTTCTTGCAGAAGATCTAGGTTCAATTACCAGCATTTATAATAGGTGACTTACAACTGTCTGTCCAATTCCAGGGCGTCTGAAGCCCTCTTCTGGCCTCCAAGGGCACCAGGCACGCACTGGGACACATGTATACATGCAGGCACTCACATATATGCAATAAATAAGTAAATAAATAAATAGTATTTTTTTAGAGAAAGAAAAAGAGCTGAATCCTCCAGTGAAGGACTGTCACATGTCCAGACTGGGTGTCTCTCCCAGGCTCTGAGAATTCCAGCCTCATGGGCTATCCATAATACCTGTATTATTTACTTTCCTCGTTGATGCGACAAAACACTTTAAAAGCATCTTAAGTGAGGAAAGGCTTATTGTGGGAGCCCATTTTCAGGTTTCCTGGTGGCTTTACCTGTTGGGCCTCATAAGGCCCGGGCGTGAGGCCCAGTGTAACTTCCTGAGCCTAACTCGAGTATTGTGGGGTCTGTGAGGCCCAGTGTAACTTCCTGAGCCTGACTGGAGTTTAGTGACCTGTCTCTGGACCACGACTCCCGCCTAGGAGTGACTCAGCACAACCCGACCACCAAGACCACCCCTACCTAGCTACCGCTATTGTGGAGAAATCTCATTGGCCCTCTACCCTTACCCCATCCCACGTCACCCCAAGACCCCTTCCCCTTCACCCTACCCTTTATAAGCAATGCCTGATTTAATAAAAACGAGTTCCTGCTTCGACAGACTCCTGGTCCAGTGTGTTTAACCCCAGGGGATTGGGGGCTGGGCCGCGACATTCACCATCCCACTCAGCCCCAAGGAGAGACCAGCTGGACTGGTTCTGCCTACGCCCAGAGTGCCAGTGGTGATAGATACGGCATTTACCCAGCAGGTCGGCACAGAGAGGATGATTGGACCACAGGCCTGCAGGTATCTGAGATGGTCTGAACTTGGCTATGCTGGGGAGAGGTCTTTTGTTCCACCCCTTGGCATTCCTATAAATACCCTAAGGCAGAGACATTCGGGACTCATTGGAATAAGTTCCAGGCCCTCTCGAGGCTATCCTGTATTTTCTATCTGTTTCTCCCCCCTCTATATCCTTCTAACTAATATTTCCTGCTGCTCCTACTCAAGAGAACTCCAGGGAAATGTGGGGGTGGTGGGTAGCCCCTCCACAGCTTATTATGGCTTACAGTTCACAGGGATACAGTCCATCATGCAGGAGAACACAGGTGTCTTCATGGTGGTGAGAACACGTGGCTGGACTCCTCACATGTCCATGAATCAGGAAATAGACTGAACAGTACTACAAATTACTATAAAGGACACAGGGCTTGTCCCCTCCTCCAGTGACCCATTTCCTTCAGCTAAACCCTACCCTCTGAGATTTCCACAATCTCTCAAATCTCAGTGCCACTAGCTGGTGGCCAAATGTTCAAACACATGACCATGTAGGGAACATTTCACATGTAAACCATAACAATGCCAGGTGAGAGACAGTAAAGATCCAATCGTTTCCCATCCCTTCTGGCCAGGCCACAACCATCCTCCACCTAGACTTCCCTATGGCCCCTCAGTTGATCAGCCAACACCCCACCTTTCTTTCCCCACTGTCTAGATCCTTTCCCCCCAGAACAGCCAGAATGAGCTTTTGCATTTACATATGTAGTTTTGTCATGCTTGTGTTTTAGAAATCCTTCAGAGACTTCCCTTGGCCTCTTAGAATAAAAAAAAAAATTATAAAGGCTGAAAGGCTTTCCCACAGCTTGGAAAGCCCCATCTCTCATGAACCCCTCCTGCCTCACCCAGACACCCAGCCATATAGATGTACCATGCTCTGGAGAGGGTACACTGGCTGCTCCCACAATCCCATCCTCATCCTTAATTTCAGTTTTTTCTGAAAGACTTCCAAGGTAGGGTAGCTCCTGTCGATGCATTCTCAGAAGGCAATTTCTGCTTGCTGCCTTCACAAAATTTAGTCTATTATTATATGCCCAATATCTGTCTTCCCCACTAGATTTCAGACTTATCATTGATAGGCTCTATGTCCATCTATTTCACCACCGTCCCCAGCATTTATGACAGTGTGTGGTAATTATAAGCACTCAGATCCTTGTTAATTGTTTAAAGAAATAAGCAAATAAAGAGACTAGTCCCTGAAACCCAGAAGCACCAATTATAAGATTGTATGGTTGTTTATAACACTGTGTAAAATTGAGACTCAGAAATGAGTCTTACATGATGCAAAACCCAATTCAGGAAGGCACAGCATCCAAAGAACTCTTCAGTAGTTCTTGCCTAGACATGGAGAAACAGAGTCCCTAGTTAGCAACCTTGAACGACTTTCCAAGGTCAAAGGTGAATCTTGACAGGAAGCTGATTTTGTAACCTATAATAGAGCCCTTAAGAAGCAAGAGTTGGGGAAGTTTCATCGTGAAATCCTTGAAGATTGTTTCAGGTAACAATCACCAATAGGATTGATATTGACCATGTGGGGAAATGTTGGCTTGTGTGGACTTAAATTGCCAATTAAAGACATAGAATAAAATAATAATTATACAGAAGAGAGATTGAACAACACCCTTCACAGTTAATCAAAAGTAAGAGATAGCAAATTGACATTATGTGACTCCAGAAATAATACACTAAGAAGGAAACAATGTCACTGATATAGAATTCTGGCCTGGAATGCATATACCAAATCCATGATGAAGAAGCTGAAGGGAAACTCAACAGTCAAAGCTGAAGTGTAGTCCAGATTAAAGGAGAAACAAGATAACAAAATATAACAAATACACACACACACACACACACATATATATATATATATAAAACAAAATACAATATATCAATATATATTCTAGGCTATGTTATTCTAGATTGGATCTTTTACTAGAGGGAACAACTGTAAAAATATCATAATGTTAACTGACAAAATATGAAAACACTAAGTGAATTAAATAATAATACTATTTCGATATTAAACTTTTAGTTGATCAATGTCCTATGAGTCTACTTTTAAAAAGATGGAAAGGACACCTTTATTAGAGGGAAATAGACACTGAAATATTGTCACGTTAAGGCTCATCATGCACCCAACTTATTTCATATGGTTCAGAAAAATATTATGGTGAGAGAAANGGCACGAACAAAGCAAAATGATTAACTGTTAAAAATAGAAAATGTGGATATATTTTGTGTGGTTCTTGCTATAAGTTTTCTATAAATTTGAAATTACTTCCTAATTTCAAAAGCTCTCCAAGGCCCTTCAAGCTTTAACAAGCCCTCCTCTTCAAGATAATCACCTGCTCAACAGCCTTCCGGCTCTCCTCATATCCATTCTTATTAGTATCGAAGTTGGAGGATCACAGCCTNTGTCCCAAACTGATTTGGCCACCCATTCTCAACAAGCCAATCAAAAGAGCCAAATTAATAGTGGAAATTTATTCAGTGTGACCGAGGTACAAGGAAATTCAACGACTCCCTTAAGTGTCTTCTTCAGGGTCCTGAAGTGAGATTAAGGTTTAAACAAATAACCAAGATTATGCACATGTAAGCAGCCCTGGTCAAGGTGTGGTCCTCCCCACCACTGATCCATCATTGTCTGGACTTCAGTCTGATTCTGTTAGCTGCTCTAGCAAGTTGTAACCTGTGTGAAATCTCTTTAATGGAGATAAATTCCCACTCTATCCTGGAGCCCTTTCCTTCTCCCAACATGGGATTCCTGGGGAATTTCCCATTTCTTTGGGTCCATTGTTTTAATAATCTGATAGTGAGAGCTGGAGACACATGTGTCTCTTTAGGATACCTTCATTTCTGCCAGGCCAGTTAGATTACGAGGCACCAGAACCTTTCCTCTAACTTATGATAGCCATGCAGGCATGACAAAGACCGGGTGAACCTGTACTCACACATACACAGCTGCCATGTCTGCCCCTCAGAACTCTTGAGGGTCTCCAGAATCCACCTAAGGAATCTTAAAATGCAAAGCACCACCACAAAGCAGCAAGGCTGCTTTGGACTGTCTGGTTGCCTAGCAACCCAGGGTCCTACTTGACAACATGAAAAGAAGCCTTTCCTCTGGATCCCTGCCTTGCTCCACTCTGGAGAGAAAGAATCTACTGGTCAAGTTCCAGGTGAAGCTCTGGCCAAAGCTGAGTTAGGTCCCGAGCAACAGAAACCATTCACGACTCTGGGGTTGTAAGCCAGGTGCAAAGCCCAGGGATCTGGGGATTCAGCCTGGTAAAAAACTCAAGTTAACAGATGCTGAATCAAGCCTCTTTAAATGCTGTGAGCCTGCTTCCTCACAGTAGATAGATGGGTGGGTCTCAAACCCATCTAGATTTCAGAACAGCCAGGTAACCTTGGAACCAGCCCCATGTCACTCACTACCAATGAGATTAGAATCCCTGTGGAAATGCTCAGGCACCTGCACTTTTGGAACCTTCTTCAGATNATTCAAATATGCAGAGCTGGAAATCAAAGAATAAAATGGTCTTGCTATAGTGTGAGTGTGTCCCATCCAAAATTTAGGTGTTGCCAATGTGAAAATATTGAAATATGGTCATTAAGAGGTGCCAAGGGTGGGGCTGGGGAAATATCTCAGTGGGCAAAATGCTCGCTGCCCAAGTATGATGTCTATAGTTCAGCTCCTCAAGCACACACATAAAGGCTTGCCTGTGATCCTGGTGCACAGCAGGTAGAGACAAGATGCTGGGGGATATCTTTCTGTATGCCATGAATATATGCTGTTCCCATTGATTAATAAATAAGCTGCTTTGGCCTTCGGCAAGGCAGCTTAGAGGCAGGAGGGAAATCCAAGGAGAGAGACAAGAAAGAGAAAGGCGGAATCTGGAGAGACTCCAGTCGCCTGCCCAAGGAGCAACATGCCAGCAAACCAGTAAAGCCACAGAATACATAGCAAAACATAGATTAATAGAAGTGGGTTAATTTAAGATATAAGAGCTAACTAGAAAGAGGCCTGCCATAGACCATACAGTTTGTAAATAATATTAAGCTTCTAAGTGATTATTTTATAAGTGGCTGCGGGACCACAGGGCCATGTGGGACCGGAGGAACCTTCTGGCTACAAGAGATGCATAAAGCAAGCTGGCTAGCTAGAATGACTGACGCAGCAAGCTCTGGGTTCAAGTGTAAGATGCTGCCTCAATATACAAGGTAGAGGACAATTGAGGAAGACACCCCATGTCAACCTCTGGCTTGCACACACATCATGAAAACACTTGTATATGCACACACACACTAGCACAACAAAACAAATTTAAGAAAGAGGTGACTTAGCCTGAGGGCTTCTTCTTCATGGATGGGACTAGCTGAGCTACACACACTAGCACAACAAAACAAATTTAAGAAAGAGGTGACTTAGCCTGAGGGCTTCTTCTTCATGGATGGGACTAGCTGAGCTTTTAAAAGTGACTTGACCTGGGGAGTGTTCTAGTCTACTTTCCATTGTGGTAAAACACCATGACTAAAATCAACTTGGGGAGTGAAGGGTTCATTTCATTTATGTGTCCCAATTGCAACCCATTATTGAGGAAAGCCAAGGCAGGAACTCAAGGCAGGAACCTGGAGGTTGGAGCTGAAAACCGAAGCCATGAAGGAACACTGTCTACTGTCTCCTCATGGCTTATTCAGCCTGCTTCTTTGTTGAACACAGGCCCATTGCCTCAGATTGGCGCCACCCACAGTGGGCTAGGTACTTCCAAATCAATCATTAATCAAGAAAATGCCCCCAAAGACTTGCCTTTGGAGCAGTCTGATGGAAGCATTTTCTCATTTTAGCATCCCTCTTTCCAAATGTGTCCAACTTGTATCAAGTTCACAAAAAACCAAAACTGCACAGGGGACTCCATTCTCCTTNTTTTTCTGCCTTCCACTGTGTTTACACATGGTATTCTCCACAGTTGAACCTTATAGTTTCTTAATCTTGGGCTTTCTAGCCCAGTGGTTCCTAATCTGTATGCCATGACCCCTTTGGATGTTGAAGGACNCTTTTACAGAGATCACCTAAGACCATCAGAAAACACAGATATATACGTTATGATTCATAACAGTAGCAAAATTACAGTTATGAAGTAGCAATGAAAATAATTTTTTGGTTGTGGTCACCACGACATGAGGAGCTGCATTAAAGGGCCATGGTTGAGAACCACTTTTCTAGCCTCTAGAATCATAAGAAAATAAATTTCTATGTTCTACAAATAATCAAATCTTTTATATTCTGTAATGGCACCACAAATGAACTAAGACAACCTATGGGGTCCCATGTGCCTCTTTTTAGAGTTAATCATTTAATTGAGTTTGGTACCTATAAAGGCAGCTTGGATCCTCATTTCTTTTTCCCACATTTTCCTCCACATGGAGCCCTTAACCCTACACTTTAGAGTCAGCTCTCCCCTACTCCTTGGAGAAGTCCAACAGAGCCCAGGCCCCTTGCTTCAGACTCNGCTATCTTTCCTGTTAGTCCAGATATTTCCAGTCCCATATTTCTCGAGGCTGAAGCCCACCTTGAGCACATCAAGAACTGTGAAGGTAACAAGTCAACCTGCCACAGATGTTTAAAGGCTGATGAAAGGCGTGAGAGCCGTGGGTTGGAGACCAGAGATGGTTTATTACTTCAAGCAGCTGCAGTAGCCAGTACTCATCACTTTTGCCATTCTCCCAAGTCTCAACATCTACTGAACAAGGTGAGGGCTGCACGAAGTCATCAGAATACAGGGTGGGTTATGACCTAGGACAGGAGCCCAGAGTTTAGGAAACCCAAATATTTCATATAGGTTACTAAGTATGACTGCTATTTGCTGCAGAAAGAGATGCAATTCATGTCTTTTGAGGATATTCACTATACAAACATCTTGAGAAGACAGTCAAGAACAAAGAGAAGTCAGTCTTTTGCCTGCCAGAAATGTGAGAGACCCACGGAGAAGTATCTCCCATTAGCGTCCAGCACTAACATTCTTTGCTGAAGCCCATGTTCATACTATCAGAGCCTTTGGGGGTACCCTTCCTAATTCCCTCAAAACTAATGTTCTATCTGAATCCCAACTCTGTATCTGGAATCACCTTCCTTAATGGCCAACCACTTATAAACACTCCTTGAATCCCAACAATTGCTGTTATTGCCCATATTATCTAAAAAATGTGACCCACGGTCANGCTTCTTTGGTGTAGGACACGAAAATGGGGCAAAGCTGGCCTAAGGCTACAAGCAGGGAGTTGGAGCAACACCCAGAAGAAAAGAGTGGCACCGTCCATGAGCAAGTGGCCNTGGGCTGTAAAAGAAAGCCAGCTGAGCGTGAACCTGAGAGTGTGCCAGCAAGTGGCATTCTCTGTGGTTTCTATTTCANTTCCTGCCNTGACTTCCCTCAGTGATGGGCTGTGTCCTGCAAGTGTAAGCTGAAATAAGCCCTTTCCTCCCCTAAGTTACTTTTGGCTAGAGTGTTTTATCACAGCAACACNATGAAGCTAGAACAGCATGCTAACACTTGAGAACTGCTGGTTTGGACTGTGTGATTGGCTTGCAGCCTCCCTTTCCAGCTATGGCTAGCAAAAAGAGATTGTTGGACCTGCCTCCAATGGCCCTTAGGAAGGACATGGGAATGGGGGTCTGTGACTATGTTCTTCCAGCAGGCTCCCAGGTGGTAGCTGATGCTTCTGTGGTCTAAACTGTATCAACCCATAGCTTCTGGACTAGGAATGACAACCAGATGGAGGGCTGAGCAATTTCTAAAGGAAGAAGCTTCCAGAAGGAAGGTTTAGAAGAGTGGAAGTATTCTCAGGTGTCTCAATCCAGAGATGGGAAACTTTGCACAAAATTTACTCAAGCTTTGGCTGTGGGTCACGGAGGGTGATNTGTGAGGGTCCTTTGAGACAATATGTTGGGTTTACTTACATTGCCTGCCTGTTATCCCAGATGCCATGCCTCCTGGTTAAACACGTCTGCCGCTGGTTCTACTCCCAGGCCTTTATCCTGCCCCACAGGTGGATCTAGATGGAGATTTTGGTCTCCCTAGCCTGTTTGATTTGACAACTCAGCCATGCTAGTCTCTGCCTACTCTACCATATTCATATATAACTTCTAAGTTACTTCTTCTTTGCCTCATTTGCTGACGAGGCCAGTGCCCTGGAAGGCTACATGTCTGAGCTACCTTATGGATGTTTCCAATTCCATTTGGCCAGTGAAAAACGCTAGGATGAGTTCCAGGTATTTCTTTATTGCTGTGTTAGTTTCTTTCCTTCCTGACAAGAAGTAACTTAAGAGAAAGGGGGTTCATTCTACCTCCTGGTTGGGGGGAAAGCTTGTTGGCAGGAAGGTGAGGTAACCAGGCGCCGTGTCAGCAGTCAGGAAGCTGGGAGATGTGGATGCNNGCACTCTTCTTGCTTTCTCCTCTTCAGTCTCCNCCCCAGACCATGTAACGGTGTGACCTATGTTAAGGGTNTGTCTGACCACCTCAATTCATCTAATCTAGAAAGAGCAGTTTGTCTCCTAGGTGATCATAGGTGTTGCCACGCTGTTGACAAGCAATATTAACTATCACACACTCCTCTCTCCCCNAGAGTTGTATCTCTTGCAATACAACCATGTGTCACCTAAACACAAGGATATGTCTGAGATGTGTGAAGAATGAACTCATGCAAATGTGGATGCTATAGCCTAAGACACACCTAGACTAAATGGCATAGTTGTTATCATATATGTGGCTGGTTATTGACTAAATCACTGTTGCACAGTTTGCTGCCCTGTCCAAGTGACCCCTGCTCTGTGATTCCAGGTTTATCATTGGAAAATCATTCCTGTAAAACTCTCTTTCTCTCTCAGGGTGGTAGTGGCTTCCTGATGTTCTTATTTCCAGAGGCATCATTGTCCTTAATTCATTCCATTGGTCCAATTGAGAAAAAGCTCACTGCAGCTTCTGGCACATCCACCCTGAACTCCACCCACTCCACAGAGAGAAGTGGGGATGGCAGTAAAGACGAAGCCGCAGATCTCATCAGTTGAGCACTGAATGCTGTTTTCCCTAGGAAGCTTCCCTGAGGAGGACACAGGCCTTTCTGATAGAGCTAAACAATAGGGGAGAATGGCTGCCCCTGAGAGCAAATGTGATCCTGAGGCCCAAGTTGAGTCAGGAGATTGGTACCAGCAGCCCTCCAGAGTCTGGTGATGTTGCCATGGTAACAGAAGGGTCACTGCTTAGCAACAGGCCAGAGCTGCAGGAAGTTGCTAAGGTATTTTCACATGTGTTAAAGCAAATGGATGTTTATCACAGTCTTGAGTGTAAATACACTGTGGGGGGAGAATAGAAAACATACACACGCAGGCCACCCAGCGATGGGCAGGGCTGCATCTCCTGACTCTTGAGGACTGGAGAAGATGCCTTTTTTCTGGAGGAGGCTGTAGAAGACCCAACGAAGCACATCCTTTCATCCTCCCTAAAACAGTTGACTTCCCATTGACCCTGCCATAAAAGCTTCACCATCACTTAATTATCAATAGGGTCTCCGAACCTTTCTCCTAAATGGTTTTTGAGAGGCTTGGTGGCATGGTAATTAAATGCATATACCTTAAAGTTAGTACTTTAGGGGCCCAACATACAACTTTGCCCCTTCCTTGTTATGTTATTTTGTACACATCACTTCACTTCTCTGTGTCTCAGTTTCCTATCACACCTTGCAATATTTGTGTGAGAATTAAATAAGTTACTACATGGCAAGCACGTAGGTGTGGTGCATATAATGAATGATCTATTCATGATAATGTTCCTAGTAGTCAACAAAATTATGGAAATTTCCCCCATGTGGTTGGCCCTATAGAAGAAATAAAGGACATAAAAGTTAGAAAAAGTTAACTATTTCATTTCCAGAGCAGCAAAAAAAAAGGCCTAAGTTCTTGGTTGGTCAGTCAAGGTACCCCACATCTGTCTCCAGAATGGCTTGCCTACTTAAGGGCAGTTTTGAGGACTAAATAAAGCATATAGAAATGCAGCATGGTGTCTGGCCTACACTGAGTATTCCCTAAAGGCTCCCTCCCACTAAAGAAAATGCTATTCTTATTATTCCTTCCAGAAATCAACTCTACATGGGTCTGTGTTCAAGCCCTGAACACACCTATGCACCCTACCCAACTCACATACATCTAAGTCTTCTTCACCCTGTCTGGACCACCTGCAATACTTCCTCTACATTTTCATCAGTCTCATAGCTGTATAATCTTCAAAACCATGACCAGTCCACCAGTTCCTGAAACCCCCCCAACTACTCCAGGCCATGGTCATCCCTCCACCTTGAATCCCTCCAGGGTTTCTGTAGTGTTCACTGCCTTGCTTGCCCTGTGCTTATAGGTTATTTGTATTTTGATTTCTGAATCACATTGCAAGTCCTCCTCTGTAGATGCTTCTTAAGTATCTTTTTGTATCTTCTGGGTCTCACTGTCCTGCCTCTGCTGTCACTTATCATGGCCAGTTCACATGGACTCTCCCTACNAGCCACCCATTCACAACGCAGCCTCCTAGAAGCTTCTTACCTCAGAAAAGAGAAACACAATAGGTGAAAGCCCAGGGGATTCACTGGTCTTGTAATGATCCCCAGGGAATCAGAATCAGTAATCTGAAAGAATGACAAGACACACAAACACCAGTTTAGTGAGAATTCAGAAGGCTTGTCCTCTGAGTCAACATTGCTATGGTGATGGTAGATAGAAGAGGAGTCACCATGTTGGTAGACGGTGAGAAGAAGGATTACTTCTGGAACTCAGTAGGGTCTATCTAAGTGCTTGAAGCCCAGCAAAAAAAAATTATAAAGGACAATTGCCCACAAGGATATAGCAATTGGGGATGAATTGATGTATTTCTTGGCTACCCGTGATGATTAGTGCTAACTGTCAAAACTGTAGTCTGAAATCACCTAGGAAACAAGCCTGCAGGCACACCTGTGAGGGATTATTTAACCTCTGGGCATGTTTATGAGGGACTATGTTGAAGGGGTTCATTGAGTTGGGAAGACTCATCCTAAAAGTGGGCAGCACCATTCCCTGGGCTGGGATGCTGAGCACCAGCATTCTTCGCTCTGCTTCCTGACTATGGATACCACGTGACCAACTGCTTCAAGCCTTGACTTCTCTACTATAATGGACTATACCTTTGAACTATGAACTGAAATAAGCCCTTACTCCCTTGAGGTGGTGTTGTCAGTGTATTTTATCATAGCAATGGGAAAAGAAACTAATACNCTATCCAATGTCCCTATGGACATCCCTGGAAAGCTTGCCGGAAAGGCAGTATCTCGGTCCTTTCTGCAGATCACTGAATTACACTGGGCACCAAGTCAGCCACCTAGTTTGGCTTAAAGTGAGAGAAATCCATAATGAATAATGGGGTGGGGGAAGGAGGTGAATGTTAGTTATGGCCACACTCCAGTGCAGGATAGGAAATGCAGCTTCCTTCACTTACTTCGATTACAGAAAGAGCAGCTGCTTGTCTTGGTGAATTGATGGCTGAATGGTGGTAGAAATTGGAAATGGTGCAGGTGCTCTGGAAAACAGACTAACAGTTTCACCAAATGGTAAACATGGAATCACCACTTCTAGATATCTATGCAGGAGAAATGAAAACAAACTGCTATGACTGGTTATAGCAGCTTTTCCCATAACAACTCAAAGATAGAAACATCCATCAAGTGATGGATAAAAAAAACTGCCCCAGGCCACACAGCATCTTCGTTAGAGTAAATGGAAATTACANAAGATCCTTGACTTTCTTTCAAGGGGAAGATAATGATAGAGAAATGGACAGAAGCCAGAGGCGAACAACGAAGCTCCAGATATTGAGTCATGGGGAAGAGGTTTCTGCTAGAAGATAAGAGCATTCTTCCTCTGTTTCCACAGAATCCAGATGGGAAGTCATCCAAGATCTAAGATGAGCACCCTAATGGAAATGTGGACTAGAAGACCCCTTCACTGAGCAAGAAAGCAGCAAGTTGTGTGAGAAAAGAAGAAACATTCAACCCNAAAGTGTGCATCACTGCTGATATTGGGGTGGTGTAAACAACTGGCATGTGTTCTTGGCCAGGAACATCTGATGTTCCAGTAGCTGAGGACCTGACCCACTACAGACACTCAACAAATATCTGATGAATCTCACTGCAGAGTTAAACCGTGGAGCTACATAATCTAAGAAGACCTGAGCTCAGCACAGCCCACCATCCAAGACAGTACTTTTCACATAATGAGTGTTCAGTGTTTGGCAAAGGATGGCTGGCTGAATGAACAGGCACTTTTTAGGCTGGAGTCAGGCCACTGCATATAGGTGAGATGTATCAGAGTGAGGAAAATGAATTACCAAGTACAGTTCCTGAGGGGAGGGGGANTAAGGCAACTGACCATGTTTGGGTTCCTAAAATCTTGTCTTCCTCAGCCACTGTCACAGCCACCAATGAAGCTGGGCATCCAAAATTTGATCCTGGGCTTTAAAGTATCCCCCACTTATTGATTGGTAGCTTGGTAAATGGCAATGTGGAATTTTCTAGTTAAAAGAATCCTCAGAGATGCCTGAACTATTGAGGAAAAAGAAGCCCTGAAGGAGAACTGTCATTTTGTGGGAGTGTGACAAGTGACTGGGTAATTTCCCAAGGATGAGCTGAGCCAGGCAGGGAGTTCACGCATCGATAGCGGTACCTCTAATATCAAAAGTTTAGCAAATTGACACCATGTCTGTCACACATTATTTGAACTGATTGCTGGTTATATATAATGCACTCCTCTCTAAAAGAGAGAGAGAGAGAATATGGATGTATGGCCATGGTTTTGCTCAAATATCAAGGAGAAGAGGAATCTTCCCCAAACGCCCTGAGCAAGAATGTGCAAATTACACTGGTGACCCATGATGAAGGGCCAGGACCACCCCAGGAGGAACATTCCCAGGTCTGAACTTCAGAAAGCCATTCACCTACAGCAAGCACTGGGNTGATAAGAGCATAACTGTCCCCCAAGGAAAACTGTGCCCTTGGGCACAAGCAATGGAGCGAACTAATTTCTAATAATGAGGCTGTGAGCTACAGGGCTTGTCTACAAAACAGGCTTATTCATGAAGAGTAAATATGTCAACTAACTCAAGAAGCATGCTAAATCTCCATTGTTTTCTGAAGTTCAGGTTTCCTGGCTCTATAAAATGTGATGCACGCTTTCAATGTGTGTCGCAGAATCTGGGAGATTGCAGAATGCCACATTAAACTCGGAGCTCCTGGGCTAATGAGGGTGAGTCCATTTTGCAGTAATGAATTGTTGGTAATAGCCCATCATGGAACAGATGTCTCATCCATCATTGCACTGGGAGTCCAACACTCCCACAGCACAGGGAAGCCACACAGCCCAAGGAGGCCATCCTCATCTCTGGGCTCCTGAGGGGAGGGGAGCCAACCTCAGGAAATGGTATGAGTGGGTGTGATTTGAGGCTCCCAAATCCACCATAACTCAAAATATGTCCCCACCCATCTGCCACAGCAGTTAAAACACCCTCCTTTGAATTGTCTCCTATTAAAATGTAAATATGTCACCTGGAAGAAGTAACACATCACATTAGCATCGATTATCACCCAGTTTCACATCATGAGGTGCTGGGCCCTGAGGGGATGGGAAATAGCAGGTAGTCATTGCTCAAGGGTGGCTTTCAGAAGGGTTTAGCAAGTCGTTTGATGGGGTAAAGCCAAAGCAGGGCACGTAGTATGCCTGTGCATAAAGCAAGGCTCACCTATCCTACTGATAATATTCTGAGGTGGTGGTGGTGGTGATGGTGGTGGTGGTGGTAGTGTGTGTGTGTGTGTGTGTGTGTGTGT
>LZPO01007961.1:121715-136445 GCA_001675575.1 Neotoma lepida
CTAAAAAAAAAAAATCATCCCTGACACAAAATATTCAGGAAATCTGGGACACTATGAAAAAAAACTAACCTAAGAATAATAAGAAAAGAAGGAGAAGAATCCCAGATCAAAGTCCCTGAAAAATATTTTTAACAAAATNATAGAAGAAAATTTTCCTAACCTAAAGAAAGACATGCCTATAAAGGTACAAGAAGCTTACAGAACACCAAAGATATTGGACAAGAAAGGAAAGTTCCCTCACAACACAATAATCAAAACACTAAACATACAGAACAATGAAAGAATATTAAAAGCTGCAAAGGAAAAGGGTCAAGTAACATATAAAGACAGACCTCTTAGAATTGCACCTGACTTCTCAATGGAGACTCTAAAAGCCAGAAGGGCCTTGACAGATGTCCTGCAGACTCTAAGAGACCGCAGATGCCAGCCCAGATTACTATACCCAGCAAAACTTTCAATCACCATAGACAGAGAAAACAAGTCATTCCATGATAAAGTCAAATTTGAACAATATCTATCCACAAATCCAGCCCTACAGAAGGTACTAGCAGGAAAACTCCAACTCAAAGAGGTTAACTACACCCATGAAAATACAGGCAATAAATAATCTCACAACAGCATAATCAAAAGAAGGAAAACACACACACACTACCAACAATAGCAACAACACAATAATAACAGGAATTAACAATCACTTGTCATTAATATCTCTCAGTATCAATGTACTCAATTCCCCAATAAAAAGACACAGGCTAACAGATTGGATACTAAAACAGGATCCATCATTCTGCTGTATACAAGAAACACATCTCAACATCAAAGATAGACAAATTAACTCAAATAAAAGATTGGAAAAAGATTTTCTAAGCAAATGGACCTAAGAAACAAGCTGATGTAGCCATTATAATATCTAACAAAATGACTTCAAACCAAAGTTAATCAAAAGAGACAGAGAAGGACATTTCATACTCATCAAAGGAAAAATCAACCAAGATGATTTTTCAGTCCTTAACATCTATTCCCCAAACACAAGTGCCCCCCTGTTTGTAAAGGAAACACTACTAAAGCTTAAATCAGATCTTCACACATTGATAGTGGGAGACTTCAAACCCCAGCTCTCACCAATGGACTGGTAGGTCATCCAGACAAAAACTAAACAGAGAAATACTGGAGCTAACAGACGTCATGAACCAAATGGATCTAACAGATATCTTGAGAACATTTCACCCAAACCCCAAAGAATACATCTTCCCAGCACCTCACAGAACATTCTCCAAAACGGACCACATACTTGGTCACAAAGCAAGTCTCAACAAATATAAGAAAATTGAAATAACCCCCTCCATCCCATCAGACCACCACGAATTAAAGCTGGATTTCAACAACAACAGAAAGCTTACAAACTCATGGAAACTGAACAACTCTCTACTTAGTTACCACTAGGTCAAGGAAGAAATAAGAAAGAAATTAAAGACTTCCTAGAATTCAATGAAAATGAATGTACAACACACCCAGACTTATGGGGTCACAATGAAAGCAGTGCTAAGAGGAAAGTTCATAGCACTAAATGCCTTCATAAAGAAATTGGAGAGATCTCATACTAGCGGCTTAATAGTACACCTGAAAACTCTAGAACAAAAAGGAGCAAACACACTCAAGAGGAGCAGACAGCAGTAAATAATCAAACTGAGAACTGAAATCAATAAAGTAGAAACAAAGAGAACAATACAAAAAAAATCAATAAAACAAAGAGTTGGTTCTTTGAGAAAATCAACAAGATATACAAACTCTTATCCAAACTAAAAGACAGAGAAAGAATATCCAAATTAACAAAATCAGAAATGAGAAGGGGGACATGACAACAGACACCAAGGAAATCCAAAGCATCATTAGGTCATACTTCAAAAACATATAGTCCACAAAATTGGAAAATCTAAAAAAAATGGACAATTTTCTTGATAGATATCACTTACNAAAGTTAAATCAAGATCAGATAAACAATTTAAATAGACCTATTATCCCCTAAGGAAATAGAAAGTCATTAAAAATCTCCCAACGAAAAAAAAAGCCCATGGCTAGACAATTTTAGCACAGAATTCTACCAGACTTTCAGAGAAGATATAATACCAATATTCCCTAAATTATTCCATAAAACACAAACAGAAGGAACATTGCCAAATTCATTTTATGAGGCCACAGTCACCTTGATACTCAAATCACACAAAGATTCAACAAAGAAAGAGTATTACAAACTAATTTCCCTCATGAACATTTATGCAAAAATACTCAATAAAATACTCTCAAACCAAATCCAAGATCACATCAAAAAGATCATCCACTATGATCAAGAAGGCTTCATCCCAGAGATGGAGGGATGGTTCAACATACAAAAATCTGTCAGTGCATTCCAGCATATAAACAAACTGAAAGAAAAAACATATAATCATCTCATTAGATGCTGAAAAAAAGCCTTTGAAAAACATCCAACACCCCTTCATGATAAAAGTCTTGGAGAGATCATGGATACAAGGGACATACCTCAATATAATAAAGGCAATTTACAGCAAGTCTATAGCCAACATCAAATTAAACAGAGAGAAACTCAAAGCAATTCCACTAAAATCAGGAACAATACTATGCTGTCCATCATCCTCATATCTATTCAATACAGTACTTGAAGTTCTAGCTAGAGCAATAAGACAACAAAAGGAGACCAAGGGGATACAAATTGGAAAGGAAGAAGTGAAAGTATTGCTATGAGCAGATGACATGATAGTATACATAAGCAACCCCAAAAATTCTACCAGGGAACTCCTACAACCAATAAACAACTTCAGACAAGTGGCTGGATACAAGATTAATTTTTNAAAAATGAATGGCCCTCCTATATACAAACAACAAATGGGCTGAGGAAGAAATCAGGGAAACAACACCCTTCACAATAGTCACAAATAATATAAAGTATCTTAGGTAACTCTAATCAAGCAAGGGAAGACCTGTATGGCAATAGCTTCAAGCCTTTGAAGAAATAAATTAAAGAAGATATCAGAAAATGGAAATATCTCCTTTGCACATGGATCAGTAGGATTAACATAATAAAAATGGTCATCTTTCCAAAAGCAATCTACAGATTCCACTGCAATCCCCATCAAGATTCCAACACAATTCTTCACAGACGTTTAAAGAAAAATACTCAACTTCATATGGAACAACAACAACAACAAAAAAAACCAGGATAGCTAAACAATCCTGTACAATAAAAGAACTTCTGGGGGTATTCCCATCCTTGATTCAAGCTGTACTACAGAGCTTTAGTAATAAAAACACAAGGCATTGGCATAAAAACAGACAGGCTGATCAATGGAATAGAATTGAAGACTCAGATGTAAATCCATGTACCTACGGACATCTGATTTTTTGGTAAAGAAGCCAGAAATATACAATGGGAGAGGGGGGAAGAAAGCATCTTTAACAAATGGTGCTGGTCTAACTGGATGTCAGCATGTAGAAGAATGCAAATAGATCCGTATCTATCACCATGCACAAAACTCAAGTCCAAGTGGATCAAAGACTACAACATAAATCGGATACACTGAACCTGATAGAAGAGAAAGTGAGAAATAGCCTTGAACTCATTGGCACGGGAGACAACTTCCTGAACANAAGACCAATAGCACAGGCACCAAGATAGACAATAAATGGGACCTCATGAAACTGAAAAACTTGTGTAAGGCAAAGGACACTGTCAACAGGACACTGCCTACAGAATGGGAAAAGATTTTCACCAACTCCACATTTGACACAGGGCTAAAATCCAAAATATATAAAGAACTCAGGAAACTAGACAGCAACAAGTCAAATAATCCAATTAAAAAATGAGGTATAGACCTAAGCGGGGAATTCTTAACAGAGGAGTCTGAAATGGCCAAGAAACACTTCAAGAAATATTCAACATCCTTAGCCATCATGGAAATGCAAATCAAAATGACTCTGAGATTCCATCTTAACACCTGTCAGAATAGCTAAGATCAAAAACACAAGTAACAGTTTATGCCGGAGAGGATGTGGAGCAAGAGAAACACTCCTCCATTGCTAGTGGGAGTGCAAACTTGTACAGCCTCTTTGGAAATCAATATGATGGGTCCTCAGAAAAATGGGAATTGATTTACCTCAAGACCCAGCTATATCACTCCTGGGCATATACTCAAAGGATGCTCAATCATACTACAAGGACTCTTGCTCAACTATGTTCATAGCAGCTTCATTCATAGTAGCCAGAAACTGGAAATAATCTAAATGTCCCTCAAACCAAGAGTGGATAAAGAAAACATGGTACATTTACACAATAGAGTATTACTCAGCTGTTAAAATATATATATAACATCATGAAATTTGCAGGCAAATGGATGGAACTAGAAAAACCTCATCCTGAGTGAGGTGACCCAGACCCAGAAAGACAAACATGGTATGTACTTACTTATAAGTGGATATTAGCTGTTAAATAATGGATAATCATGCTGTAATCCATAGACACAGAGAGGCTAAGTAACAAAGAGGGTGACACATGGATCTCCCCGGGAAGGGGAATTAGATAGATTTCACAGTTGAACTGTGGGTTCTTGGGGGATGGGAACAGGAGGGACCAGGTAGGGAGTGTGGAGGGAGAGAGTACTGGGAGAGATGACTGGAGTTGGTGGGCATTTCCAAGGTGGGGTAGAAACCTAGTGCAATAGAAACTCCCAGGAATCTACAAGGGTGACCCTAGTGAAGACTCCTAGTAATGGGGGACACAGAGCCTGAACTGGCCATTTCTGTAACCAGGCAAGACTTCCAGTGGAGNGATTGGGACACCAACTCAGCCACTAAACATTTTACCTAAAATGTGTCCTGCCTGCAAGGTGTACTAGGGTAAAGGTGGTGCAGAACTTGTGGGAGTGGCCAACCAATGACTGGTTCAACTTGAGACTCAAACCACAAGAGGANGCCCATGCCTGACACTGCCTAGAGGGCCAGGAATCAGAGTCTGGATAGCCCAGAGACAGAATAGAACCAAACACAATGACAAAAAAAAAAAGTCAATGAAATGATTCCTAATGATACTTTGCTGTACTCATAGCCTGGCATAATTATCAGCAGAGAGGCTACCTCCAGCAACTCATGGGAGCAGATGCAGAGACCCACAGCCAAACATTAGGCAGAGCTCAGGTAATCCTGCAAAAGAGGGTGAGGAAGGATTGAGGGAGCNGGAGGGGTCAAGGNACCACAAGAAAATGGCCCACAAAATCAACTAACCAGGACTCGCAGAGGCTCACGGTGACTGAACTGACAATCAGTGAGCCTATATGGGTCTTACGTAGGTCCTCTGCATATATGTTCCAGTTTTGTAGCTTGGTCTTCTTGTGGAAGTCATTACAGTAGGAGCAGGGACTGTCTCTGATTCTTCTGTCTGATTTTGGGACTCTTTCNTCCTACTGGGTAGCCTCCTCCAGTCTTGATATGAGGGCATGTGCCTAGTCTTATTGTAACTTGATATGCCACGTTTGGTAGACATTCCTGGGAGACCTGCCCTTTTCTGAAGGGAAAGGAGGAGGCATGGATCTAGGGGAAGTAGTGGGAGGAACTCAGAGGAAAGGAGGAAGGGGAAACTGTGTTTGGTATTAATATGTGAGAAAAGAATTTAAAAATATTTTTAAAAAGAAAATACATTATAATACTTTCATTACACAGTTGATAGGAAGTGGGTTTTTTGAGATTTTATTTTATTTTTTGATGTGTATAAGAGACAGGAGAGGGGGTTCTGTGGTTGGTATGTAAAATAAGAAAATCTTTTAATTAAAAAGAAAAAAGAGTGTGTGTAGAGTGTTTTGCCTGTGTCTATGCACTTCTTGCATGCAATGCCCAAGGTGATCAGAAGAGGGTACCAGATCCCCCTCAGCTGGAGTTACAGATTGTGGGCAGCCCATTGTAAGTGTTGAGAAACAAACTCAGGAGCTCTGAAAGAGCAGCAAGCACTCAGCTAAGCCACCTCTTCAGCCCCATATATAAAGTTTTGCTAAGAAATTTTATACAAAAGAAAAAGAAATTTTGTACCATAAAGAACTATTTACTTACCTATTTGTTTTTTTAAATATGATCTCATTAGCTAGTCCAGGTTGGCCTTGAACTCACAATCCTGTCTCTGTTTCCCTAATGCTATGAAGACACACATATGCTTCCATGCCTGTCATAATATAATATTAAATGATTAAGGAATTAAACTACACTGTTTACTACCTCAGGTGAGTGCCATAAAGAAGTATCTAGACAGACATAGAAAGATGTGCATTCATGTTTGCATGTGTGTGTGTGNCAATGTGTGCACNTGAATGCACACGTTTTTATGTGCAAGTGTATGTGTTTGCATTCATATTTTCATGTGTATGTGTTTTCATACATGCATGTGTATNCTCATATGTGTACTAGATAGAGAATTCCAGTCATTTCTCCTTGCATATTTTCCTCTGTGCCTATGCGTACATCTTTCATAATCAGAATAAGAGCTATGTATGNGNCTTAAAAAGAAAAAGAGAACATTGTACTATCTACCAAGGAAAAGGTGACTCTGCCTTCTAAGTGAATCCTCCAGTATTATCTTTCCACTCAGGAATTCTCTCTTCCTTTTGCTCGGGCTAGAGTTTGTCATGCCACAGGTTTTTGTNTGAATTAATGTGTTTTTCTATGCACAGTATTTCTCCTCAATCTTTTTTTATAGCTGTGTTTATTTTATTCCCCTCTTTGTTTAGATTATGCNTGTACTTTTTAATAGTTAGTATATATCTTTATTTCTTTAAATAGACCTCTTTGAAAACCATCTCCAAAGGCGGATATGTTGCTACAATGTAGCCTGTAATCCCAGCAAGTAGGTAAAGGGGTGAGAGGACCCCGAGTTTCCAGTTATCCTGAGAAACACAGTGAGACTCTGACTCAAAAACCAAACACGTGAAACAAACAACAAAACATTTCACTTTAGTTGCTTTACTATTCTCATTTAATTGGAAATGAATTTATGGACCNTGTGTTATTGTTGCTGGCCACTTTGCTATGTGAGCNTTATTGTGTTTCAAGCTTTTGTTTGCCGGCTCATTTCCAGAGGAAATTTCTCTTTCTCTCTCCTGCTCACTTAAAAGCTCACCCTTATTCTTGCTTCCTCAGTCTCTTTCTTCCACTCTCAAAATGGTTTGGTTGCTCNCCACCTAGCATCCAAGTTTCCCAGGACAGANTCTGTCACCCAGCAATGACTCCCAACATGAAGCAATAAAATTATGGGCTTTCTTTACCTTAACGCTGAGATGGAGACAAAAAGTGAGTTTGCCTCATAGGGCTATAAGAATTAAGTACATTAATTGAATGCAGGCAAGAAACTTAAAATGGTGTCTGACACATGGCAAGTGCCCAGTTTTTGTTTGTTCTAATTCCAGGAAGCCATCACGTTTCCCAGACAGAAAACACTTACTTACTCCAGCGCTCATTTCAGACAGCAGACCAAACACTAGTGCCCCGCTATGGGTGGAAACACTTTACTCCTTTTAACCCCACAAGATAGAAATTCCTGGCTCCCTGAACCTTCTCTAGTCCTGGATCCCAGTGGTCCCCTACCTGTCACCCTGTGACCATTTTGTGTGTGTGTGCTGTGGTACTATTTCTATCCACAGAAGTGGCATCTTACATTTGATCTTGGTCATATCTTTTCTGTCTTCTCTTTTCTATCAGCATCTATCACTAGGGAAGGTGGTGAATCTGTGGCTGTAGTTCCCCTTGAGTCATGGGTTGGTAAGTTGTGCACACACACACACACACACACACACACACACACACATACACGTGAACACACTGTTCTGATATTGATTCCCTAAGCCACGCTGCTCCACCCAGCACCACATTAGTTCAATTCCTCCAAAAACAACAGAGTGAATGACCCACAAGACATAAATCAAGGCCTTCTCTCTCCATTAGGGGGCTTTTTACACTGACAGGTTTGGCTGTGGCAGACGGTAGTAACCCAACACAAGCCCAGCTAAGTAGATATATTTCATCCTGAAGAAAATGTTGTTTCTGGCTGCATCCCTGCCTCCTCTGCCTTCCTGTACCACTTCATGCTAAGGTCCCATCCAAGATCCTCTAAAGAAACTACCCTCATTATCCCTCACTCAAACAGGGCTGCCTCTATCAACAGAAACACAACACCCAAGCCCCCTCAAAAGTAGCTACAATTTACTCGGACTCAGTGGATTCCAATACATTTTCTTTTCTTATGCTCCAAGTCTTAATGGCCCTCATCAGCTGTTAGAATGGCTAAAGTACAGAAGACCACACCAAGTGGTTGTGAAGCAAGTGCAGCTTCCACACGCTGCTGTTGGAACTGGGAGTGTTACACAACAACAATACGACCCCTCCGTTCCGCCCCTACGTACTTCACAAGACACAACAATTTATAAGAATGTTCTTAGTAGCTCCACTCAAATGGTCCAAACTGCAAACAACTTAAATGTCTTTCAACAGCTGAAGGACTAAACCAATTATGACACAGACATACAATGAACTATACTACTCAGTAATAAAAGATAAGAACCATAAATACATGTAACAACATGGGCAAAACAAAATAACCGTACCGACAGAAATGAAAGTTGAGAGTGACAACCACTTTTTATAGGCAAAAAGCAGAACATGTGTTGATTGGAAATACATTAGACTACTAAGGGACAGGAAGGGATTACAAAGAAAACACAAGGAAACCCAGGAGGTGACCATGGATATGTTTATTATCTTGAACGTGACAATGGTTGTGTGGGTACATACCTTTGTCAAAACTTAGCAAATTCTACACTATAAATATGATAAATATGTATAGTTCCTTTTGCCTTAATTGTAAAAAATAAATCTAAATGCCCTGTCAGAGAGAGCCTGGCCCTATCTAAGGAGAAAACAAGCTAAAGCTGCCATCATACTGTCCATTGTACCACCCCACCAGCCACCAGGTGGCGCCAGTCCCAAGTGTACTTCAAACTCCACCTTGACTGTCCTCAGGTCTAAATGGGGCATCTATATCACGCCTCTCCCCTTGAGGCTCAAGAATCTTTGTAGAAAAGTGGGTGGAGAGACTGTAAGAGCCAGGGGAAGTAGATGTCCAATAGTGAAACAATGTTTGCCAGACATGGTAAAGCAGTTGCATGCGTGAACTCACGGCAGCTGAGACCACATGTACAGGGCTGCACATGATCAAGCCAGCCAAAATAGCAGCATACGGAGGTGAGGGGGAACCTCACGGAGTCCCATCCCATCCCAGAGGCTGTTTGTCAATTGATGGCTTCTGGGGGAGGGATAGTCAGTTTGGGGGTTTTTTGTTTTTTGTTTTTTGTTTTGTTTTGTTTTGTTTTGTTTTGTTTTTTCAGGAATACAGGCCCTGAGAGGATACCCATGCTCTAGTAGGGTCTCCACCCCCATGTACACAGAAGCAGTGTTAAATAGACTCAGTGGGTATTTGAAAAGAGAGAGAGAGCANATGAAGTTAGTAGGAAAATGCAGTAAGGGAGATATGGGTGGAATTGCAGAGGAGGGGATGGNAGGCAGATTTGACCGAAACACATTATATGCATGCATGAAATTCTCAAACAATGAATTATTGAGGTTTTCTTTAAGATGTAAAATAAACACAGCCCCTTAAGAATAAATTTACACTAGTAATTTTGGTTCGGGCTTCTCTGTTAACTTCTCAACAGATACTGGTAACAAAGGCCCTTGGAGAAAAAGTTTGTTATTGTTCTGCCCATGTGTATTAAGCACCTATAGGAAAGGCATGGGGTGATTCTCTGGGGTAAAGGGGCATAGGAGACAGAGACAGAAAAACTGAATCCATGCAATCTATGCGCCCTCATGGCTGGCAGTCTGGNCTTAGCATTCTGACAGCTAAATCAATAATGTGGTGGATGTAAGAAAGGCAGTGTGTTAGCTGAATTTTTCACTTTTCAAATAATTAGATGGCATCCAATGGACAAGCAGAGGTTGGCACCAAAACTTGAATTAGTGTAGTGTTCCTGGAGAATAAGCAGAGCAGAAAGAAAAGCCTGTAGAATGGAGGCCATTGCTGGAGAGCCAGGTATGGGTGGGGAACTCTCACAGGAGACATCAGAGGGATGTTCTTGGGAGATTGTAGAGAGACAAAGAAACAGGAAATGGGCCTTCAGAGGGGACTTGGGGTTGTAAGAGAAGAACAGTGTGATCATATATAATATAGAAAATAAATGTAGGAGATGGGTGGGATCTGGGTGAGACCAAACTCCAGCCAAGGATTAAGAGGGTTCACAGTCATTTGGGAAACAGTCTATGAAGCATTGACCTCAGGAGGGTTAGGGGAGAGAAATTAACCATGTGGAAATAACAAGCAACAAAGTGTACCTAGCACTTCTAAATTCCTCTCAGGACAAATTAAAGGTGAGTTCAGCAGATGCTTCTGGCATTTTAGTTAAGAATAAGTGACAATTTTATTTGATAATCAGGGAATTCATATACACTTGAAATGTCATCAATTAAGGTTGGGCATGGAGGCACAGGCCTGTAATCCCAACAATTGAGATCTAGATGCAGGATCATGTTTCAAGGTCAGCCTGGGCCACATAGAATCTCTCTCTCTCTCTCTCTCTCTCTCTCTCTCTCTCTCTCTCTCNCACACACACACACACACACACACACACACACACACACACACACACTACCACCACCACCATCACTACCACCACCACACCATCACCACCACCACCACCACTACCACCATCACCACCACCACCATCACCACCACTACTGTCACCACCACCACACTATCACCACCACCATCATCAATACCACCACCACACCATCCTACCACCATCACCATCCCCACCACACTATCATCAGCACCACCATCCCCACCAGCAGCAGTAATTAGGGAACAAGTAGGAAGGAGAGGAAGTGCCATGAGATCACAAAGTGAAAAAACAGAGAAGCTAGTAATTATTTCTAAGAAAGTACAAGAAAGGAAAGCATTAAAGGGACCCTACAAACTCTAACCTTTGGAGGAGGTAGGGTGTGTGTGTGTGTGTGTGTGTGTGTGTGTGTGTTTCCAAAACAAGATTAAAATTATCTGTGAAAGTGGGTTAAAATCTAGAGTTGACTTCAGTCACAAGGTCTGTGGTGCAACAGGGTCAGCTATAGGAAGCAGATGCTGAGGTGTTGATCCTATAGATGAGGAAGGAAGCCTGAAGTGACTGGAGCTTGTCTTCTACTTAAAGCCAAGACTAAAGGCCAGGGCTGAGTCCCCACCAAAAGCTAGAGGCTTGGATAGAGTTTCTTTTCTCATGAGGAAAAAGAGAGAAAAGTCTAGAAACTAGAATTCAGAATCCAGATGTGTCGATGATAGGTTAAACATGACTGTTTGAATCCATACATTTATNTCTTTGCACTCCCAATACTCCTACTAAAATGAGAATAGAGGGCTAAAATATTACAAACCTGTGGGGACGAAGGAGGTGGCCAATGAGAAATGGCACCAATGATGGATGGTGGGAAGAGAAGNCACTAACAGACCAAAGAGAGCTGAATACCAAGTACACAGAGGATGATGCCAATGTCATCTCAGGATGCAGAACACTGAGAAGGGCTGGACATGCTCAGGGATGAAAAATGNTGAATTCAAGAGAGAAAAGCAGGCATCTTCGGACTCTGCTACCTCTTATACAGCCGGCTTTGTATGAGCTGGTGAGTCAACCTCCGTGTTCAGGGAGACCTGAAGGCAAACAGTAGAGTGAAGAACAGATGCCTAATTAAATGAGGATCTTGTAAGGATGGTGGTCTCAGCCTCCTTTCATTGATCACTCTGAGTTAGAATGTTAGGTGGACAGGTCTCAGATGGGCCATGGGTAAATGGCTCTATGAAAGTCCCAGATGCTCACGTTTCTGTATTACAAAATAAAGAAGCGCCCCACACACACCCCTGCCACCCACTGGAGCACAGTGAGCAAGCATGGCTCATAGGAAGGGTCAACCAAGCATGCCAGGACCTTGGAAGAAATACTCCAGAATGAAAAGGAAGACCTGGTGAGCTGGGGTGGGAGGTGGGAGGAGGACAGCGAAGAGAGTGAAAACTCACTCTAGCAGTTTAGAGGAATAAGAGCAGATTATATGCATGCCACAAGAGCAGACAAAAATAGGTTGCTATAAAAAGGAACACTCGGGGAATAATAAAAAGGTCATAAAATTTAAAAATATACATACAGAATAANTGAAATAAAAGAAAATCAATAGGCTACTTGAGAGATAAAGTTGAAGAAATGTCACAGAAAGCAGAACCAAAGTNCAAAGAAATGAAAACAGGGCAGAAAAGATGGGATCAGAAAGTTCAATAATGAAATATCCAAGGGGAGAAAAGCAGAGAGAAAATGATTNTTTAAATAGTATTTAAATTCCCCAAAATGGGGNATTGTAGTTTCCAGAATAAGACACTACAACCTGNACCTAGTGAAGGTTTTTTTTTAAATACTATACCAATCAAAGTTTTAGAACACCCATATTAAAGAAAAAACTATCTTATGTCTACATAGGTATGTCCTATGCTGGGAACAGGCCACATGTCCCCTCCTGGGGNCACTAGAATGCAACCACTAGAATGCAACAGAAAAATGNCTTCACAGATGTGAGGGATAATTATTTCAGCCTAGAATTTAGGCAAATCATCAGTCAGACTTGAAATAAAAAATAGGAGCAAGAAAATTGTGTAAAAGTATGTGTAAATGATTCACTTTCCACAAAACACTTCCTAAGANGTAACTGGAGAATGAACCCAAACAGGAATCCGTAAGANTCAGGAAACAGAGACTTAGTACAGGAGAGGGGCCCAGGGGAGGATTANCTATGGGGAANGCTAAAGAAAGAGCAAAGGGAGCTAGACTGAGAGAGCATCCACCACTTGTTTGTGATTTGCACTTTTGGCATGTCTGGATAGAATTAGTGGTAAGTGACTGACAACTAAGAAAACAAAATTACAATCAGGGGCCTGCAAGATGGCTTAACTAGTATAGGCATACGCCCACAAGCCTGAAAACGTGGAAGAAGAGAACCTACCTACTCCTGAAAGTTGTCCTCTGACCTCCACATGGGCATCAGGATACCTGCACAAACATACATGCAATAATAGTAAAAAATAAATTATAAAAGTACAATCATCATATATTGACCTGAGTTGTACTTAAAAAAATATNGCTTAGAAGCCATCTCTGACAATNTGTAGGCAGATATANTAACTTTCTTGTGATTTTAAACACAAAAATACTACCTGTTTTTTATCAATATGTGTAAGTGAATAATATTGGGTTAAAAATGNATCAAATGGTATAAACTCANAGCTAGCATTTTATTTGCCTACAAGTAAGAAATAAGAATGATGAAGTGAAGTTTGTGGTTTTAGATAGTGTNATTGTGCTATGCNGTCAGGCTGACCTTGAACTTTTGATCCTCCTGACTCAGCTTCCCAAGCTCTCGAATTATAGGANTGGAAGACGGAAGACCATCTGGCATTTCNTTGCAAAACTGAATATACTCTTACAAGTAATGGCAACCCTTGTTTTCCTGCCCATGTAGGTTTCTGTTGCTTGCTTGCTTTTTGTTTATAAAAGAGAAGAGGTTTATCACAAATTTAATCTGAAATATGCTTAAAGGTTTATCAGAAATGATAATTGAAGACGGGAAGATTGGAAAGAACACAGACTAAGATTCTGGGTACTCCATCAGAGAAGAACTTATGTAAAATAAGAAATGTCTACGATGCACATGGTGTGCTTGTCTCTAGAACTGAACTCCTTGTCAGTGAGGACACACACCTCTGTGCTGTGGGGGGAGGAAGCCAGGACTATGCACAGATACCCCTGAACAACACCTCTACCTGCAGCTTCTCAGCATCCTAAAGNCTGTCTCTCTCAGAGAACTCCTAGCTCTGATTCAATACCCCTTTACCAAGATAATTCCTGTGGTGTGAGCTGAGAGCCACGGTAACCAATCCATATGACCACAGCTCACCCTCTGACCACTATAGGCTAAACACATCATCTCTGCAATGTGACATCAATCCATTGGTAGANAGAAGCACAATTTATGTTATTTGTCTTGTTTGGACATCACCATGGACTTTTGGTCTTTCCTAGAAACTTGAATAATTTGCCTTTAAAAATAATCCCATATTATTATANTTTNTCTTGTCTCAAGTTTTCATTACCCAAATTAGAGAATCAGCTATGCCTCAAGTAGTATTTTGTGGGAAATGGTTTCAGAGACCTAAATAAGCTAACTAGAAAATATATTTTATTGCTTCATATAATTACCTGAGGTAGTGTGGTTCCAGTATAAATTATCTTTAAAAATAATAATAATAATAATAAAGTGAGGGCTGGTAAAACAGCTGAGTCAGCTAAAGCACATTCTGTCAAGCCAAGATCTGCTTTCATCTCTGGGANCTGCATGGTGAAGGAGAAAACTGACTCCCATAAGTTGTCCTCTGACCTCATGCACTATAGCAGGTATATACACACATACACACAAAATAAATAAATACATGAGTAAGTGTATTTTAAAAAAAGGAGAGCGAGAAGCCTGGAGACACGACTCAGCAGCTAAGAGAGCTCACTGGTCTTGCAGAGCATCTGCGTTGAGGTCCAGCTCCCATTTCTA
>LZPO01007961.1:138613-161385 GCA_001675575.1 Neotoma lepida
GCAACTCCTTTGATGGTTGAATGACCCTTTCACAAGCATCGTCAAAGACCATCTGCATATCAGATATTTATATTACAATTCATCACAGTAGCAAAATTACAGTTATGAAGTAGCAATGAAAATGACTTTATGGTTGGGGGGGTCACCACAACATGAAGAACTGTAATAAGGAGTCACAGCATTAGGAAGGTTGAGAACCATGGTCCTAGAAGGATAATAATGGTATAACATCCAATTTTTCAAAATCAAGAAGCTGTAAATAAAGATAAGCATTTGCTTATCATGTATCACCTCCACAAGGATCCACCAGTGCCTCAGAGAGGAAGTGACCCACTGATCTGTAGAGGCTTCTGGCTACCTTTGGGGCATACTCAGCCTCCCCTTGTCAGGCCTCAACTTTCTGAGCAGCCCCTCATCTAAGCCATCGCTGTGTCCCATCACTTTGCCTCTTTCAGCTCAGCTAGGCTAGGCTGTGGAGTGACAGCTATTTGCTACACGTCTGNCAGAATGTGCCAAGAGAGCTACCATCTTCAGTAAGTACAAAAGTTACAGATGGCATGGCCTCAAGCCGAGATTTTAAAGTAGCCTAAATAAAGAGAGGAACACACGACCTTCCCCACACCTCTCAGCTGAGCAATGAACTTGTCCAGTCTGTGGTCATCCCCTACTGCTCTTCTGAGTAGAATGCTCGTCTTTCCCTAACCAAGTAATAGCCAAAGGAAATTACTTAAGACTTTATTTGAATGATTGTAAGACTGTTTTGATTTGGAATTTTTAATATTTGACTTAAAAGTCACCTTTCTGAAACATGAAATTATCCCTTGGATTTTTTTCTCTGAAAGCAATCTTTGAAAAAAAAAAACTCATTTGGCTTGTGTCAACAGTAAAAGCCAAGGTCACGGCTCTCAAAGGGGGTTTCTAGAGAAACAAAGATTAACTCACACATCTTAAAATGATAACACAACACTAGATATTCATGTTTCTCTTTGAAGTCAACCTCCCAATCTTAAGCTGTTCCTACAGCTCAGTGCAATGGTTTTGATTAAATATCCTCTGGGCTGAGATTTCTACTTCCAAAATCTAAGTCTTGTGGTGGTTATTTGGTTTTATTTCTGGCATCTTTTGTATATGTGTATGTGTGTATGCTGTATGTGTGTGCATGTCTATGTGTATGTGGAGGTGTACATGTATGTGTAGGTGCATGTGCACACACATGTGTGCACATGCACACAGAGGCTTAAGGTTGGTATCAGGTGTCTTCCTTGTTCACTCTTCGTCTTAGATATTGAGACAGAGTCTCTCACTGAACCTGGAGTTCAGTGGCTAAATTAGTCTGGTTAGCCAACCCGCTCAGGAGATTTCCTTTCTCTTCCCACACACCGTAATCATATACAGGCTTTGTCCACACTTGGTGGAACTGTTTGGACAGGATTAAGAGGTGTGGCCTTGTTGGAGAAGGTATGGCTTTATTGGAAGAGGTATGTAGGCTTTGAGGTTTCAAAAGCTCATATCATTCCAATTTGCTCTCTTGCTGCAGGGTATTTGGTCACACTGTGAGCCCTGAGATTGTGTTATTTACTGGAAAAACCTGTTTCTAGTTGTGGTGTGTCTCAGTCCTAGCACACACCTTTAATCCAAGAGCTTTCTGCTTGAATATTGTAAACNGGATTAATAAATAAAATCAACCATAGGTCAAGAGGTGGAGCAAATAACCAGTTGACAGGAAATAACCATAGAGAGTTAGAGGAAGTCAGGAGGACAGAGAGAGAGATGCAGAGGAAGTTAGAAGGGAGGGACATCGGTTGGAGGAGGTTTGTCTGAAATAGGAGAGGAGAAAGTTCTTTCTGGGCTGAGGAGGAAGCAGCTGGANGCTTTCTCAGCCTCTCTGAGCTAGCAGGTTTTCACCCCAGCATNTGACTCCCAAGTCTTTATTAATAAAATAGAACAATAGAGATTTAGATAAAAAAAACCTCTCTCTGTGTCTCTCTGTTTGTCTCTCTCTATCTCTCTGTCTCTCTGTATCTCTCTGTCTGTCTCTGTCTGTCTCTCTCTCTCTTTTCCTCCAACCTACAGATCAGGATGTAAGCTCTTAACTACTGTTTCAGCAACATGCCTGTCTGCCTGCTGCCATGTTCCCAACCATAATGATCATAGATTCACCCTCTGAAACTGGAAGCAAGCCCCCAATTAAATGCTTGTTTATAAGTTTAATGGTCGTTTCATTTAATGGTCATGGTATCTCTTCACAGCATTAGAAAAATAACTAAGACACCCACCCAGAATTTAAATGGGTTCTAGGCATCCTGACTGTAGTCCTCACTGAGCCATCTCCCCAGCCCTATAGTGTTTGTTTGTGTTAGGAGCTAGGGATGGGCTCAAAACTAGAAATCACATTCACAGTACAGTTAGATTCAAGTATCTCAACATATCTAACCAAGGGTACAGAATCATATCAGAAGNGGCCACACAGAGACAAAACAAGTACAGCAAATGTCAGCGTGGTTTTCTTTGTCTTCCTATGTCTTTAACGAGCAATGACATGAAAACACTCCAGCTAGGGTCTTGTTAGATGTGAAAGGCTTTTCTCTTGCTTCCTTTCAGCTACTGTGATGTATTTTTCTGACAGTCCATGCCTATTAGTAAGTTGTTGTCTCTCAGTTGCACATCTGCCCTTCTAAATTCTACTTTGTAATGGGACTGAGGCCCTGCAAAGCACGTGTCTGTTCTGCCAGATGTGGAACACTGTCCTCTGGGAGTGGCATGGCCATTGCCATCTTGAAATCAGAATGGCAATGAGTACCCTCATGAGATGCTCACACAACCAAGCCTGTTACATTACCTCACAGACCAGGCGGTGGGGTGGGGAGGCATTAGACCTTCATGTGGGATTCCAGCCACTCTGTTTCTCCTGCACGGCCCCCNGCTGCACATAAATCCTGCCCCAGATACACGTGGTGTCAGGAGGTGATAGACTTTATGGGCATTGGAGGTTTAAATGAAGAGAGGCTANGGTGTGTAGGTTTCAGTAGGTCTGTTGTTCGAATCTTAGATGATCTTTTAATAAAAAACCCAAGCCAGATATCAGGGTGAAAGCTGAAAGATCAGAGAAGCAGAACACAAAACAGCCAGCCATTAGTTCTTATCTCTACAAAATCCTTAGTCTAAAGAGAGTGAGTTCCTGTTTCCTCATGCCTTATATATCTTTCTCTGCCCAGGCATCACTTCCTGGGATTAAAGGTGTGTGTGCTTCCCAGTATTGAGATTAAAGGTGTGTGCCACCACTGCCTGGCTCTGTTTCTGCCTCGACCACACGGCACAAGTCTGGATCTGGACTGAGGGAGTCGGGATTGAACGCAGCACACACTATCAGATTGCAAGCATCCGGGACCTTTATTCACCAAGTATCTGGAACTGGGAACTGGGACTCGCCGCCTGGAACTAGAAGCAGCTTTCTTATATACCCTCTGAGAATGGCCCTGCCATGTGCCTCAGCACCCAGGGTCAAGGAAAGGTCAGCATGCTCCAGGAAGCCACAGCTGCAAAGCATTTGTCCTCTCAGCACTCAACGAAACAACCTGAATAGCATCATGGAACTCAGCATACAGGAGGAGTGGGGGCACATTTAGCTGGATTGCTTCCAACAGATTCCAGTGTGGCCTTGAACTCACAGAGATCCAGATGGATCTCTGCCTCCCAAGTGATGGGATTAAGGGTGCACGCCACCATTGCCTGACCTTTATGTCTAATCTAGTGGCTGGCTCTGTCCTTCGATCCCTTAAGGCAAGCTTTATTAGGGTACACAATACATCACCACATAGGTCATCATCAATACTGAGACGGATGGTGGGGGATGCAGCTGTTTGGGGTCATCCAGACATCAGTAAACAAGCCACACAAACTCTAGGTTCACCAAGCTAGACTTGAGTGGGATTGTCTCTTTGGCCTGTCATTGGTGCCTTGTCTTGGGTGAGCATGTTTGTCCTCATCTCCGCGTGGAAAATTGAGCAATACCATCCAGCACCTGTTCGATTTTGCCGACAGGGGCAACTAGAGGGACTCTGAAAGATGGGAGAAAGAAGGCAAGAATCCTTCCTGTCCATTTCCAATTCTTTTCCATGGNTACCCCAGGGGTGAAACCTCCCCAGGCAAACCAGTAGCTGGTTATAGTAGGAACCAGTTCCACTTTTCAGCTTCTTCCACATTCCCCAAGTCAGCCTCACCACACCACATCACTCAAAGGTACTGTCTGTCACTGCTTGGGCACAGCCGCTTTCCTAGAAGTCTGAGCTCAATTTGCAAGGCAGAAGCTGTTCTTACGACCTCCTAAAGTTGTGGTTCTCAATCTGTGGGTCGAGACTGCTTTGCATATTAGATATTTACATTACTATGCATAACAGTAGCAAAATTGCAGTTACGAAATAGCAACAAAAATAATTTTATGATTGGGGGCATCACCACAACATGAGGAACTGTATGTATTCAAGGGTTGCAGCATTAGGAAGGTTGAGAACCACTGACCTAAATTATTGGCACCAGGTAGCCAGAGTCCCCTCCTCCAGAAACCCAAGTCTCAAAATGCATATTCCCAGAGCTTGGGGTTCAGAGAGCCCCAACCACTTCCTCCGTTTCCGCAGCCCTGTGATGCTGTGGTACTTCACATAATCACTGCCTCTGTGTTGCTGCAGCATTCCCTGTTTTTTCAGCCCCCTAACACATGTTTAATCAATTCCTACATCCCTACAGAAATAACTAGTATACCTCCTCCTTTCCCAGCTCAACCCTGCTGTAAAAGGTGTTGGTTTCAAGATTCACCCTCGCCAAGCGTTATGTCACTCACCACTTCAAAGAGTTGAGCTGAGAATCGATGAAGGAGAAGAAGAACAATTATTTCTGTCTTCCCAAACCAGAGAGATATTAGATACTGATCAACTGATAGGGAAGCAACTGACCATATGTCAAAGGTAATGCCTGGCTGAGGNACNGGCTGAAGCACCAGCCATGGAGGAATGCTGCCTAGTGACTTGCTCAGTCTGCTTTCTTTCTTATATAATCCAAGGACCACCTGCCTAGGGGTGGCACTGCCCACAGTGGGCTGGGCCTTCCCACATTAATCATTAATCCAAAAAATGCCCTCTGTCAGGTAGGCAAGTCAGATGGAGGTATTTCTCAGTCACGGCTCCTCTTCCCAGATGACTCTAGCTTGTGTCAAGTTGACAAAAAGCTAACCAGGATACCCTGTAAAAATCTGAGCATGGGTGTATATGCTTATAATCCCAGCACTTTGGGGGGTTGGATATAGGCAGGTCCTGGGGCTTGCTGATCATCAAGCCCAGCCTACTAGTTGAGTTCCAGGCCAGTGATATACTCTGTCTCAACACACACACACACACACACACACACGGATGGACGGATGGATGGATGGACCAATGGATGGACCAACAGGGAAGGGGCAGTTTGTCAGCTAACAAAGAACTACTGACTTATTGGGAATCATTCATGAGCATAAAAATGTCCAAATTTCCACCTTCCTTCCTGGGACAACTTTGCCATCTTGTCCCCACATGTATGCATCTATCTTCCTCATCAGCCCCAACTTGTTGACCTCANAACGAGGTAAATTTGTAAAGGCTGAAGTTATAACTGCCCAGCAGGCATGCCTTCTGACTAAAATGAAATGAAATGCAACATTTCTGGAAAAGCCAATTATATTCAACCTGTTCCATTAGAGCCAAACATGCTAAATGAGCATGTAACATATTGACTTCTGTGCCCTGTGGCATCTGGGGACCATAAATGCCCTGCTTATCATAATACTCATCTCCATAGCTCTTGCAAATCAGGACCTTCCCTGGGAGAGCATCCATGGCCCATTCATAACTCAAGATGAGAAGGAGACAGGCTGCCTACTGGAGGCGGGGGCCTGGTCCCTCATGCCCTCACACTGCTGCACACATGGCTGGACCTGCTGCATGCACCCACGTGACCTGGAGTCAGGATGGTCTCCACCTGCATCTGAACAGATGGCAAACATCCCATGTGGCAAGCCATTCTCTGTAAGAAGGAAATCAGGCTGCCACCAGGATTGCTTCAGGCAGAGAGATGGCCAGAGGAGTCCCAATGAAGCAGTGGAAAGACTAGTTAGTACACTTGAGTCTGACTGACCTAAGTTTGAAGCTACATTCTCTGTATTGCTAAGATGCTGGATGAATTATTTAACTTCCCTGAGCTTCACTTTCCCTCTCTTAAAAAAAATGGAATGAATAGTGCCAATAGGTTTGTTGCAATAACTAAATGATGGGGGGTGGTGTATGTGGAGCTGCTTATACAGTAACCCGTATGTTGTAAGAACTTGAAAAATGGCCAATATTAATATGATTTTCATTTTATAAATATCAATGACTTTCCTGTTTTCCTGTTGTTGAGGACTAGATTTTTAATGTGTCATCTCAAACCCCCACTGATCTAAGTATAACATAAGATAAAGGCAGATAAATTCTTTTACAAATGAGAGCTTTCTATGGTCCCTCTAACAGATACACACCCCGATACCCTCCTCTCCACTCCCTAAACTCCCCACCATTCTTCCCTTCCNTTCCCCTTCTCCTCTCTGCTCAGCTCCTAAGAGCATGCTGACATAAGGATGTGAGCTTCCTGAATCCCTGATATCACAGTACCCTCTGTTCTGGCCAAATTTCTTCCACTCCGTGTTGCTGGTTGGCTGAATCCTAGCAGACCCGATCCTAATGAGTGCCTGAGGCTGAGGCATCACTTTGTGGTTATCCAGCAGGGAAAGCCCTGAGCATCCAACAGGGGTGTGTCCACAACCCTCCTCTTCCACCCTGAACTTTCACACAGGTGTGGCTCTTGGGATTCACCAGGAAAGCTGCATGATTACTTAGAAAGCGCCCCGTCTGATTGTCCCTTTCTCTGCAAGTGCAATCTCTCCTAATAGCATCACCCAACTGAATGCCTCCTAATTCTGTCGGAATGCATTTTAATTATCGCCGCTTCTTATGTTGGTGAGCTGTTGCTGGAGTTTTTGATTTGTGATGGAAAATAGGGAAGCCATAAAGTATTTTGGTGACAGCTCCCTGATTAGGCAGCATAGCAGCAAAACAAGTTGTCACAATAAAACTGATTAATCAAGTTGTCAGAGTAAAACAAATTAATGCCACAAAAACCTTTGCTAGAAATTACCTCCGTATCTGGGAGTCTTTGACAGATGGATTCTTTCTATTGGCGGAGACTTTCATCTCATGAGCTACTCTTGCAAGTCTGCACTTGGGATCTGAGGTGGTCCAGATGCCCTATAGCAAGGGAGCCACCGAGAACCCAGAGGCCTATTTACAGAGCAGCTACTGACTTGATGTCTGGAGATGCTTTGTTTCTGCCTAAGTGCTTTGGAGACTATCAGTACCTGCAGCTTAATCCAATGGCCATTAAATGTTAATGCAACATAAATACAAAAGCCAGCTACCTGCATTCATTCTGACCAAGGAGTCTGGATTTAGTTGTCAATTTATTAAGATGTTTAATCCAAGGGTTCTGGTTGGAAGGGCGCTCTGCAATTCTTCTTAGACATTTTTCTGTCTCAAGGAAAGATTTCACCCATGCTGGAGATGACAATGATAACCCTGCCTGCTACTACAGTTTATTGTAATATAGATGATGGTGTTTGACTATGCAGAATCCTATCCCATGAAACCAGAGCTTGTGTCAGCTCGTGCCAGCACGACTCTTTCCCAAGAAACCCACACCCGTGTGCTCAGGCTAGCTTATACTTACAATGTAGTCAATGATAATCTTGAATGTCTGCCTGTCTCCATTTCCTGAGTGCTGCAATTACAGGTGTGTGTTAGCATGTGGGGTTTATGTAATGTTGGGGATCAAACCCACGGTCTCATGGTTGCTAAGCTACTCCTTGAACTGCATCCTCAGCCCCTGATGCCAGTCCAAGGGAGCCCCACAGCAATGTCAGCCTTCTCGAATTACCTCCACTTTAGGAAAAAACAAACAAACAGAGGTTAAACCACAAAACCTAGGAACTATCATCATCATAATGGAGTGAAAAGATATTTGTTGCAGAAAAACCAGAGTCCAATAGCAGGGTTCTGGTTTTAATAAATCTCGATGAGCATACTACTTCTCTTCTACACCATTCTTGGGAATGGGGTGATAGCCACACTGCTCTTGAGGACAGAAATCTACACGTTGGAGGGGAGGAGCAGAATGGGTAGAGGTGATGCCGTTATGATCTAGCCCAAAATAAAATCCTAGGGTCCTACTTTGCTCTTTCAGCTTTCTAAAGATCAAATGGCTGATAACTATACAGATGTGGAGTGAAACAGCAAGCGAATGGATGAGTTCAAAAAAGATAATTATCAAATTTCAAATGTTTGGGTCATTCTAAGCAATGTCCTGTTTCAAAAAAAAAAAAAGTGAAGGCATTAAGTCCAGTTGCGCAATGCAACACAGAGNACACAGAGCCCTGAAAGTCTATTTGGAAACTGGAAGGTCCAAGTTTAACCCAAACTTAATTTCAGCATTAAATCAAGTGCACCACCTCATTTAGAGACATGGTGGGAGCATGGATGGAGAAGTACCAGAGTATAGGGAAATTGAAAATAACTCTGGTCTACACAACTCATTCTACAGTCTGCCCCACACAGCTTCATTTTGGTCCTCCTCAGCACAACCCAAAGAACCAGACACTGCTGTGGTTGTCATCATCCCCAATTTATGGACAAGAAATAGGTTCTGAGTGATCAATAACTTTGAACCAGAGAAAGATACCTTTTGTGGCAACCAGGGCCTCCCCAAGCCACCTAAGCAGGAAAAGTCCTTAAAAAAAAAAAAAAAAAAAAAAAAAAAAAAAAAAACAGTCCTTCCAGTACTGAAGTCTGTCTCACACATGCCATGTGGGACCCTAAGCAAAAGCAGCAAGACCACAGACTGGCAGCTCCAGCATCCACTCTNGGGGATGCCCTAGGCCAGCCCGGAAAGCTGACAGTACTGAATCCCACTTGCCCAGTGCTACCTCTCCATGTTCAGCTCTGACCAAAATGCAGCTCTCCGTTCCTTCATTCTGTGTGTTTCTTCAGCCTTCCCCTTCCTTCTGCAGCTGGCCTCCTACAAGTCTGGTCCTCTGAGCCTTTGTTCCATGGTGAAAATCCAGACCCTTTGATGTCTCCTCATCTTCACAGCACCTAAATGTGTTCTTCTTTGGAAGATGATTCCCCTCATGGAGAGGCACAGGCCCAATCTCTTGCTTTCTAAACATGGCCTGCTGTTCCGGGGCACCGACATCTGTCTACAGGACTCATCTGGCACTAATCCTGTAAGCACCAATTCCTCTGTCAAGATGAATTGTGTCTCTTCTCTGGATCCTTTCTCTTTTTTATCTTTAAACATTTGTATTGTTATATGTTAATTATGGGGAATAAAGGGTTTCATCATGACTCTTCAATACATATGTATAACATAGTTGGATATTTACCCTTCATTACCCTCTTGTCTCCTCTCCCTCTCCCCATGGTCTCTTCTCTCTTCCCTAATAATCTCTGTTCTGCTTTCATGTCTTTTTCCCCCCCTACATTCCACAGATTAGAAAAAATGTGGCTGGGCGGTGGTGACACAGGCGTTTAATCCCAGCACTTGGAAGGCAGAGGCAGGCCAATCTCTGCATTTGAGGCCAGCCTGGTCTACAGAGCAAGTTCCAGACAGTCAGAGTTACACAGAGAAACCCTGTCTCAAAAAAGGAAAAAAAGAAAGAAAAAAAATGTGATATCTATCTTTCTGAGTCTGGNTTATTTTGTTTAACATGATGGTTTCTGGTTCATCCATTTTCCTGCAAATGTCATGACCTATGCAGATTGATTTGATAAACTAAACATTCCATCACAGTCACTTGCTGATAAGCCTCTTCTCTCCTACCATATTAGACACTTCTAGAAGGCAAAGACTGTATCCTATCCATCACTGTGTTCCCTAGCAGTGCCCAACACATAATGCATTTATGATCAATACTCACTGAATAAATAAAAGCAGCAAAGACGAAGGAACGAATGTGATAAAGGAGTGTCATGAAAATCTTCTCATGAGGATTCCATGGTCTTTCCCTCAGTGTCCTTGAGCTGGGATGCCAGAGACTCTGTGGAGAACAGCCAAGTGAGAAGACACCACTGCTGTTTCCCCCCAAATGCTCACCAGCCTCTGCTGAGAGTATCAATGTCCTAAAACCCCAACATCACCAAAGGTGCTGCTAACTGTAGTGCCACTGCCTCTGACTTCTCACACCACTGTTGCATTTCCCGTGCATTGCGGATGTATTACAGGGTAGCGGATGTTCGGAAAAAGAAGAAATGATGAGACCNTTTGGTACCACCTCTTTCTTTTGAGGATGACTCAGAGAAATGATGTAACTTATGCCAGGGCCACAAGCATCTAAGGAGCAGATGCTGAAACCTAGTCACCTGCCAATTGGACCATTGCTCCATCTTCTGTATGAATGGTCTTTTGTGATGTTAGAGGTGGGAGGCCATTATCCTAGACTTCATTAAATCCACATACTTGTGCCATGCACAAATGTCACAGAAAGGAACTTTTTCTTTTTCCCAGCCACGGCTTTAGAATCGGACAGCCCCAGACTCACAGTCACTTAGTGCCATCTACTTCTCTAGTGACATGGTACTAGTGAGGTAAGCTTTCTGTGCCTCAAATGACTCACCTACATGTGTCAGGGGGTTAATCTTAGTTGACTTATTAGTTACTTCCTCTTGCCGTGATGAAATACTCTGACAAAAACAACTTCAGGGAAGAAGGGTTTGTCTTTGCTCACAGTTCAAGAGGACACAAGAGCAAAGAAGGCAGAGTGGTAGGAACTTGACAGGGCTGGTCACAGTATGTCCACAGTCGGGAGCGCAAAGCAATGGATGCTCGTGATTAGCTTGCTTTATCCTTTTGATATAGCCCAGGACCAAGTCTGGGGCCCACTCTAAGGGTGCATCTTCTCACCTCAATTGACCAAATCAAGGTAATCCCTCACAGGTATGCCCAGAAGCTCAGCTCCGGTGATTCTAGACCCTTGTCAAGTTGAGAGTCAATATTAACCATCAATAGTTAATGCCAAAGCTTTTGACAGCACTTGGCATGCATTAGGTGCTGAATAAATAAACATCTGAAATTGGTTTTGAGACAGGAGAACAATCACTTTGAAGCATCCTTTCAAAGGAAGTTTAAAGTCTCCCTTGACAACATTCTGCCAAGAGAGAAATATTCCAGAACTTTCTGCCTTTTGTTCCAGACTAGAAAGGTCTCCCATCTTTTTTCCCAAGGCAAAGAGCTTCTTCTTTAACATAACAATACTGAACCTGTATAAGTGCCTTCATAAACTTCTGGTTATCCAATGTAATTTTCTCAATTCAAGCAGAAAAAAATCCATTTCATGAAGAATGGAAGAGAGGTTTGTCTCATGGTTTTAAAACATCTTTTCATGCTAAATCAATGCCCCACTATTTATAACGTGGTCTTTTTTTTATTTTTTTGCTACCACCTGGTTTGTTTTCCTGTTTTCTTTTTTAATTTAGTCTCTCTATTTTTTATCAAAGATGTATACATGCAAAGTTTAAGGAGGAAATAGTTCTATAAAGCTGAATATTAAAATCAGCATGGCCCCTGCCCCCACTATAATCTCCATTCCATCTCCCCCTCCCCAAAGGTGAGCACTTTCCATCTCTAACCTGATTTTCTCTTTCTATGTCAGGAAATAACATGCTTATGTTTCTACTTTTTAAAAAAATGCATTGAGCTGGTGCATGAGCTAGTTTTTTGGAGCCCAGTGCCTATGATGGGACACCTGGTGCAGCCTTGGCGCAGGGAGGAGGATCTTGGACCTGCCTCAACTGAATGTACCAGGCTCTGGGGACTCTCCATGGGAGACCTTGCATTGGAGGAAGTGGGAATGGGAGGGGTGCATTGTGGGGGGAAGGTGGGGGGGGACATGAGGAGGGAGGAGAGGGGGTTCTGTGGTTGGTATGTAAAATAAATAGAAAATCTTTTAATTAAAAAAATGTATTTTCTTGGCATGCCTGGAAGGCGAAGAGGTAACCCTCCCCTTCCTCCCCTACCATATGCAAACCACTTCCCTATCTCCCTGTCCCCATAATGCCAGAGAGCAAACTTGGTTAGCTCAACACACAGTTTCTACAAGACTGTTATTATGTAAATGCCCATCACAGCAAACCACTGCTATGACTTTATTGCTTTTCTATTCTTGCACATTTTGTTCCCCTGTGTTTAATAATGGTCTTCTTGGCTCCTATATACTTATCACAAATACTTATACTTATTCAGCCCCAAACACACCTCGGTTATATAANTCTCTTCTCCATACAACCAAACACACTAGGTGTTCATTGATTTTGATTTGAGGAAGTCTCTCTGGAGTTCCCCCGGCCTACTCTGTTTTAGACTAGGTACTCGCAGAGCTACACAATGGTCATTTGGGGAACTTCTTCTCAAAATCCTATGCCTCCGGCTTCTGTTCGAGCTGATTCCTCAGATACCAAGTCTTTCTTTTCCTTGACTTATGTCCTCTCATGTTGGTACAACACATCAAGAAGGATATGCATAGCAAACAAATCCCTTGAGATCTCNAAGTCTTAAAATATCTCTCTTCTGACTTCATGATTGGTTGTTTGGGGGCAGAATTCTTGGTTGGGAATCACTTTCCCCTAGGATTCTGAAAGTACTGCTCCATCACTGTCTAGCTTCCAGCTTAGCTGTCTTTAATGTTCTGCAATCTCATCATGATGTGCCTTGGGGTAGCTGCATCTTTCCTCCAGTATGCTGGTCCTAGAAACTCAAGTCATTCATCCGAGGGAGGTTTTACAACATGTTTTTCAACACTATTTTTCCCACTTGATTTCTCTATCCCTCTCTTCTGGAATCCCATGTTTTGAATGTTAGATTTGCTGGAGGCCTTTTGTTTAGCTCTGTTTTTTTTTTCATCTCTGTCTTTTTGCTCTATTCCAGGAACATGAAAAAGAGTAACTCATTATAATATACTCACTAATTTATTTAATAAGTTTTTGAGCACCAGTTGTGTGCCAGACAATGTCCAAGGTCCTAAAAATNCCACTTTAGAAAAAAAATCAAAATTACCATCACTGATCTTCCAGGCTTTGGATTCAACTATTGAGAAACTTATTTCTGCTGTTAAAATTTGAATTTCCAGGAGTTATTTGGGNCCTCTACATAACCTTTCTTCATAGCATCCTATTCTAGATTTCCCTGTCTTCTCATAACTCTCTTCTCTGAATGTTTGAATGGATTTCTTTGGAGTTTTCATCATCCTACACAATAAACTTTGTTTATTTTGGTTAACATAATTCATTTTATTTTCCTCAAATATATGGGTATCTGTTTGGACTTGACTTGAATGCATCACCCTAGAAGGTCTTGTGCTACATAAAAACTTGGTTCCAAGTGTAGTGACATGAAGAAGGTTATGGAACCTTTAAGGTGTGGAGCCTCATTGTAAGTAATTATGTCATCGGTTTCAGAAAGGAGTAATGGTGCTTGTGCAGGGGAAGGTAGGTCCTCCAAGCATGAGTTGTTATATGAAAGAAGAAAGAAGAGAAGGGGGAGGGAGGGAGGGAGAGAGAAAGGAAGAGCTAGCCTGCCCCCTGGATCCTCTTGACTTCCTGCTTCACTGTGTGATTTTCCCCCCATATGTTCTCTTCCCACTGTGATGTTGTCTGCCATGAGCTCCTCATCTGAAGCCAAGGAGATGGAGTACCTTCCCTTGGCCTTTATTTGGCTCAATACTGGGGGCTAAATAAACCTCTTTTCCTTGTGAATAAAATACCAGCCTCGGTATTTTATTATAGCAGCAGAAAATGGACTAATACACTTCTCATATCCTAAAGTGGAATGCTGCATCATTAGTTCAAGGATCTGGGTTTATGCCTAGGACCAAATGACCCTGGTTTGTGCAGTAAGTATATAATCAATACTGCCCGATATTATCCTTGCAAAGCTGCTGAGACTGGCCTTGTTAGGTCTTTCCCCTTGGACTGGCCAGGTTTCTCAGGGCTGCCGCATTCAGCCTGTTAACTTTTATTTGGTCCTTGAATTCAAGTCCATAGTGCTACCTTCAACTCCTTGGGTCCTTGGTATAGCAATTGTGTCATCTTACCGTGGTGGGCACTTTTCTGTCTGCATAGATGATGTAATAATAATGACAATTAAAAAATAGTGCTAATGCCAATGCCTGTAACAATTACACTAGTTATCTACTGCTGAATAATAAATTATCCCAAAATTTTGCAACTTAAAACAACAAACATCGTCTCAGAGCAGGATCAGCTATCTAGACACAGCTTAGCTGCCTGCCTCTGCCTCAAGTTTCTCACAAGGATACGACAGATTGTCCCTGTGGATGTAGTTTTACCTGAAGGCTCAACTGGGAGAAGATGCTAGCAATGCCCTGGATTTGAATTTGTTCAGATATTATTTCTGAAACTATAGAACTGTTTGCCATCTGGAGCTAGAGCCAGTTTCCAAGTTCACTAAGTCCCGGCTCCTCTCTGGTCACCATTTCTCTCTTTCTCNTTTGACTATAAGCAAGATAACCTGGGGCAGCACCTCCAGCTGCCTGGGAATCTCCTTATCATGATTACCCCGTTCATCAGGCACATCTTCTACTTACCACTTTACNTTGGGCAAAATGCAAAGCTTCTGCCATGACATAACAAATATTACCCTTCCTGCAGCTTCCAAATGTGTTTCTAACTCCCTATCAGAGGCCCCNAGTAGCAGAGCCTTCTATTTCTACTAGCAGTCTGTTCAACNTCAGTTTTCTCTAACTCTTCTCTGCCTTCATCTCCTAACCACTTAAAGTACTCCATCTTTGGATATTTTTACAGTATCACCCACTGGTGGAAACACAACTTATATTTGGTATTTATTGCTATATAAAACACTCTGCTAAATTTAGCTTCTTAAGACNTCAAACACTTACTATGAAGCCATGCCTTTGGGTCTAGAATCTAGATTCTGATTTTCTGGCTATCTCTGCCTCAGGTCTCTCACAAGGCTAAAATCAGCTGAAACAGTGCTCCCATTATAAAGCTAGATTGGGGAGATGCCATTCAAGCTTTCTCATATGGTTTTTGGTAGAACTGACATTTCATGAACTATGGAAGCAAGAAAGTCCTCTGTTATTTGCCTGTGGCTGGTTGGGTGGGTCTCTGGCTCCCTGCAAATTGAGTTTCTCCAGTGGGTAGCTCAAAGCATGGCAGTGAATTAGAGAAAAAAAGAGGGAGGCTTCAGACAGAGCCATCATCTTGTTTATATGACCTAAGCTGGTGTTATCATTTTTGCCATATCCTGTTAGTTAACAGTGAGACACAAAGTCCAGTCCCTTCTCAAAATGGATGGTTATTAGAAAATAGCATGATATCAAAAGGCAGTGATCACTGGAGATTGCCTGGAGGCTGTCTACCAATATATAATATAATTACTATAATAGAATAGTGAGACAACATGACCCAAAACATTGGCAAGTCAAAAGAACAGAAGCACAGAACACAGGACAAAAGCCTTCTCTGAGGATGTTATTTCCAGTCTTTCATTCTTCTGTTGAGGTATTCATCACACTGGACTGCTTTATAGGCTGATAATGCAAACTTTCCTAGAACTTTAAAGATCTAATTATAATACTTATACAACCATTTTTTTCTGATAGTAAATTTGAGTAAGTCAAGTATTATGCAACCAAGGGAATTACTATAATTTGGAGGAGAGAAATATATACTGGGAATGTAACCACAGCATCCATGAAATAGGCAGCATTAAAAGAACTTCAATTTCCTACAACAACCATGACAGGTCCTGCTGTGGCTCCTCTGGCTTCCCTGCTTGTTTCTCTGCTTCACAGTGATGTTGTATTCATCACTGATTAGCATATAAGTCATTCATCCATTCACTCCTGAACCACAAAGTACCAACTGAGTACCTGCTGTGTGCTAGGTTCTGCACATAGCCCCCAAGGGAATCAGTTCTGGTCCCTTACCCTTCTGGAGCACACAGTCCTTTAGGGGGAGGTAATCAAGTAAATCCTACTTACAAAAAAAAACCCTGAGCTGAGTCTCAAAAGATAACTACTGAATCAACAGGGCTCTGTGGGGGTAGGGGAGGGGGGGTTAGCACATACATAGCAGACAAACAAGATGCGGTTCAAATCTATTTTGTTTCTTTTTTGTTGTTGTTTTAAGTCTTCTTAAGACATGGAAATGAAGAGAACACTCATGGATGGTGTATGTGTGTGTATGGGTGTGTGGGGGGGTGTTTATCGGCTCACATGCATAAATCTCATAAGACTTTTGATTGTATGAGAATAGAGGCCATAGTTGGATAGGTTAAAAGTCATCTGTATAATGTTAAAAGAAGAGTTGTCAGGGACAAATTTCTGATTTAAAGCTATCAAAAATCAAACCGGGCAGCCATAGAAACCATCATTCTTTTCACTCTGTTGTTTAGTTGTTTGTTTGAAACACAATCTGCTCTCATTTCCTCCAGTAAGTCCTTGTCCTTCTCTTCCATGCTGAGATCCTTGAGTACACTGTGTCTTCTACCTGCCCCACCTTCCCATTCAATCTCCCTTCATCTCACTGGTTCACTCACATCCTCCAGCTCAGCATGGATGTCCCTGCTTCTGGAACTCATCCCATGAGCACTGACACCCGTAAACCAGAGTCCCTCCATTAGCCTCAGAGCTCTTCATGGACATGTGTGACATTTGTCCTTCTGGGTTTCTGTTTTACAGGCTCCCTAAAGACAAACACCGTGTTCATCTGTTCACCACCAAGGCTCTATCTAGAATGGAGTTTCTAGTGTAGGCATTTGAGGGGTATAGGTGAATGGCTGTATGAATGAACAAAACATCCTATGCCCAGGGAACAGGGTACATGGTCTAGTGATAGGAATGTTATACATAAGATTCTGGATAAGGCTGTAGGAGAATGTTAGGTAGTATGTTTGTGCAGCTCATTTGAAATTGTAATATATAATTAAGAAATGCAGATTATTAGTCATCTATGATAGTCAAACTTATAGTCATGTTAGTTAAGTTTTCTAGGTATACATAGATATATTTATATTAGGGAGGTAATCTTCAAATACTTCAAAGAATACAGAATATGGCATTTAAAATGTTTTAAAAACATAGACTTTCTAGACAGTGATACATGTCTGTTCCTGGCAGCACCGATTTACTTCAAAGAGGAAGATGGGCATTGAAGACACTCCATATGGAGTTTATCTTCTTCTTGGCAAAAATAGCCATTTGGGCAAGAAACTGTTCTTACCTGGACTGCTTGAAAAAATGTTGTATCGACTGGCATGCACGACCCATAGGAAGGTGACCACAGAACTTTGCAAGACGAGATGGTCCTTCAGGGTCCTGCTTCGCAAAGGAAACTGCCAGACATTCTACAGGACACAGAGAGAAGCAAATGAGAGACTCTAGGCCTGTAGACTGAAGAATGGATGCCCTAACATTGCAGAAGAACTTTGGGTAACTGTCCAGGCAGACAGCTGTCTCTGTCATTCTAGATTTTTGGAAGTTGCTTACAACGCTCATCCTGTTTACTTAGGTAATATTATATCCTTCTGAGGTCTTTGATGTAGTTGAAGACTAAATAGTTACAATTTTTCCTTGGTTATGATAAAAGATAAATTAGATATAAAACTTTAGACTCACAAATATAGGATAAAATATTTTCTTTATTTTGCCAAATACAAATAGACTAGATACTGTAATTGTAATTCTTGCTAGATGACTGTTTTGTTATATGTAATTTTACTATGTTGAAGTTAAAACCTTCCTTTTAAATAGAAAGAAAAGGGGAAATGATGGGGATATCTTTCTGTATGCTATGAATATGTGTTGCTCTGATTGGTTGATAAATAAAATGCTGATTGGCCAGTAGCCAGGCAGGAAGTATAGGCGGGATAAGCAGACAAGGAGAATTCTGGGAAGAGGAAGGCTGAGTCAGGAGATGCCAACTGCCGCTGAAGGAACAATATGCCAGCAGACCAGTAAAGCCATGGAACACATGGTAAAACATAGATTAGTAACAATGGGTTAATTTAAGTGTAAGAGCTAGTCAGTAATAAGCCTGAACTAATGGCCAAGCAGTTATAATTAATATAAGCCTCTGAGTAATTATTTTATAAGTGGCTGTGGGACCATGGGTCCTGGCAGGACCTGGACAAAACATTCTCCTACATAAGGCAACAAAGGTAACAGCTATAAACGGAACCCAAGAATTAGTAAATGCGTGCCAACTTGGCAGTGCTGGGATACAGCAAGGAATAAATAATTGTCTACTTAGTAGAAGCCAAACATTCTGCAATGTCAGGTACATGATATCGTCTGACAATTTAACATAGTATGTGCAAAGCAACTCCCTGAACCCCACCAGGTATTCCTGAGAGTATAGGCCACAAAAGGCATTGTCTCCCTTTTTCCTCAGACCTTTGGAGTTGCCAGCCATGAGCATAAATTGAACAACATGGAAAGACCCAATTGTAAACTCCTGGAGCTTAAAGTGTGTGTTGGCTCTATTTGCTGGAGGGACCCAAATGAAAATCAGCATGAAAGACCAGTACTTGAGGGAATTTTGTTTTTAAAAGGGGGAGGGATAAATGAAGAGAAAGACAGAGGCTTACAAAGAAAGCCAGAGTTGGGGGAGGAGGAGGAGGAGATGACTATCTGTGGGGAGCTAGGACCAAGACAAGTTTAGTTCACCTCAGGCATGGCCTCCCCATGATTAGCTGCACGGCGGCTGTGANAAACTAAGCTAGCTGTGAAGCTGTTTAACTTTAATCAATAAGCACCAGTGTAACATTTGTGCTTCGTGTTCCTCTTATTTACACAGAAGACAAACTGAAAAGAAACTCTATTTCTCTAGCCAAAAAACATGTCCTCCAGGGAACATCGCTCCTTCAAAGTCAACAGCAAAATGGTGGGGGAGGCGGAGAATTAAGCACTTNAGCAAGGCTTGTACTCAGCTCCAGCCCAAAGATCGTCGCTTAGCTCACTCCTTTCCAGCTGGTTCCAATCTCAGCATACTCCTCAATTAAATTTCCACCAATTTGCACTCTCCTGCTGAGGCATCTGGCTGCTGAGATGAGGCCAGGAGCTCTGGGAACCAAGGTCAAATCCAATTCCACACAGCCTGGGCAGACACTCCTCAGGTATCACCACCTGCTGACGGAGTATTCTTCAGGACCCAGGAGCCTCTTCTAGACTTTGCTGGCCGGGTAGAAGAAAATGGCAGCATTCTCAAATGCTGAGAGGCTCTGCTGGTTGGAGGATGCAGTCTACCACAACCTACTTAGCAGCTCTCTCTGAGCTCTACACCATGGACAACTCCCCCCGCAACGCGCACACACACACACACACACACACACACACACACACACCAGCCCCCTGGAAGGCACCCTGTTCTCTACCTGACCTTGTTTGGAGACTGTCTCTAGGCCTGAATGCCTGACATATCTCTAGTGTGACCCTGGACACAGTTACCTGTAGAAGTTTTCCCCCTGCTAATTAGACATTGTGCTAGGAGCATTATGATAAGACTGTGCTTCCACAGATGATAACTAAGATTTGTACTAGGAGCTTTATAATAGGACTGTGATGTTTAATGCAAATTAGGTGATTCCCCAGCTACCATCCCCCAATCCTATACATGCCCTGTTCTCTGGAATAAAGTTGAACGTATTCACCGAAGCTATCTCCCAGAAGAGCTGTCTCCATCGTGCTCACAGGCCATACAAAGCTCTCTGTCATTGCTTCTGCCCCTTGTCCTTGTGGACTGGTGGCCAATGGGCCGAGAGGATGAAGGGAACCCCCACCCTCAAAGAATTGGCTTTGGNTCGCCGCTCTGCTTCTTACTTGCTATGGTAGTTACTGTCCTCATTACTGTGACAGCCTACCCTGATAAGAAGCAACTTAAGAGAGGAACAGTTTATTTCTGCTCATTATCTAAGGGGATATACTTCATCACGGAGACAAAGTCAAGGCAGCAGGAGGCTGAGGAGGCTGCACATTGCAACACAGTAAGGAAGCAGAGAGCAATGGGTGTTAGTCCTCTCCCCACTTCCTCCTTTTCATTCAGTCCAGGACTCCAGCCCACGGAAAATACACATCTTCTCACCCCAATGAACTTATCTAGATAATCCCTCACAGGTGTGTTTCGAGAGTGACTGTACCATTGTGTGAACAAGCATCCATGACATGAACACAGCCATGTCAAGGACACCAAGGCCTCAGACTCATGGGAATGGCAAGACCTTCCCCTGGTCCCAGTTCAGGGGTTGATAGTGTGTGCAGAAAATACCCACCACAGCTTCCTCTGCCCAGATAACTGCAATCTGAGATTCCCCCCTGCAGAGACCCCCTACTCCTACCAAGATTAGCCAACCGCCTCCTCATTCAGTTGTATATAATGAAGTGCTGAGATTCTCAGCTGCTGGTGTACTTCCATGAGAGCACATGGCCCACCCAACCCAACTTTTCTGTAGTGTGTTTCTCCTTTCCTCATCCCCAGTCACCCCAGGCCTAAAGTAGAGCAGGTGGCAGCAGACATGCCTAGGGTCTGTCTCCTGGGTGATTCTAGNCTGTGTCAAGTTGACCATCAAGTTAACCATCACACTGCCCACGCCCCCTCACCCATTAGTTAGCCTCTCTAAATCCCAGCTTTGTTATTTGTAAATGGGAGCATCCAATGTGACAGGCAAGAATTCGATGAATATCAGCAAGTACGTTTAAACTGCCTCCCTCCCACCCCAACTTCCATAAAACACTGAGCTACACACATGGCTCAAGCACTTACCACACTCTTCAGATAATCTGACAAATGTCCATTTTGGCTCTGCACAGAAAAGCCTTGTCTCTAACTCTGAACTCATTACACTATGGGTACCCCAATAAGTGTTTGGCAAATCNTCACATTGGAAACATGCTACAGGGTCAGATCATGCTATCAGGGCTCATAAGAGATCCATGGAACCCACCCAGACTTTGGAAATTTCTCTGTGCATGATGTTCTTGGTGCTCCGTTCTCTCCTTGATTTGTCTGTTAGCCCCTTGGCTCTTTAAAATCAAATCAATCACTTAGAGGGAGGAACCCGTAGCCCACTTGTAGACTAGGCAAAAGCTTCAGCAGTCCAGTGGATGAGAAATTAACATTCACAAGGATAACGACTCTCAAGCCAGTGGTCCCAATGCTGTCCTCATCTGCATGGGCGATAACACACCTCGTGTTGTCTTCCAGGCAGGAGCAGCCCAAAGAACCACTCAACCGGCCCCAGGAAATGGCTAAATGGCAGGTCAAATTACCCATAACTTTGACAAGGAGAATGGCTGGATGATTCTAGCACCTCTTTAGGGAGGAATGAAATTCAGAATTCAAGCATCAAGAAAAGGAATCATAAAAGAAAATAATAACAACCCACCCCCATGTGGAATTTATATCCTGCCATAAAATGGGAAGGACTTGGGATTCAAAGGCATCTTGTATTAGCAGAGGACATTTGTCAGGGAACAAACCTCCCCCAAGCTGGACCAAACTGTTTGCCTTCAGATAGTTCCTGTCCAGGCCAAACAATCCAGACTTTTACAATTAGAGCATATCAGTTTGTTTTTAAATTATTAGGCTGTCAGAAAGCANTGCCTTCCTGCCAGAACTATGCTGCATGGTGCTGTGTGGTGACCACTATGAGATGTGGTAAGATCCCCATGTTGCCCAGGCTTAGGACACAGCACAAAGGAGGTATATGCCTACATGCCCAGCCAAAGCTAAGCAGAGCAGGAGAACTGGCTTCTCACCCATCCCAAAAAGACATTGAATCTCTTGCACTGCCTTTGTGGTATGTGTGCAAGTTGCTAGTGTCTTCTCAAACACTTAGCTAAGTGTTCCTGCCAGGCTGTGGGGAAGCTTCATGTTTGCTGGGGCCATAAGAGAAGATTTGTGTTTGGATTTGAGCACATTGTGTTAGTTACTTGTCTGTTACTGTGATAAAATATCACAACCAAAGCAACTCAGAAAACAAAGGGGTTTACTTTGGCTTATGGTTACAAAGGGCTATCCTTCAGGGCAGGGAAACATGGCAATGGGAGTGTCAGGTCAGCCTGGCTGCCAGGACNCAGGGAACCACATTTCATTCACACCCCGGAAGCAGAAAGAGAAGTCAAAAAATAAGATCAAGACATAAAAGCCCACAGCTCACCCAAATAACATACTTCCTCCAGCCAGGCTCTACCTCCAGAAGTTCCATAACCTCCCCCAAACAGCACCACCAACTGAGGACCAAGTGTCAAATACATTAGCCTAAAGGAGACATACCTCATTCAAACTACTACACACATGAAGGGCTGTGTGAGGAGAAAGATCCAGGAAGCAAGCCTCCCAGTCTCCCGGGTTAGGAGCATTTCATCTCATTGGTAATCTACCTTCTCATCTGCCCTGCCTCCTCATCCATGCTTCAAGGGTGTTGATTTGTCAGATGGAAGATACAGGCATCATGGAGGAATGCTAATATTCTGATCCGCCCCTTGAAATCCCACCCCTTGGCACTTCGTTGCATCCTAACATAAAAGCCTCATTTTTTTTTTTTCTGCTTGGATACACAAAATGTTTCTTCTCTGAGTGAGAAGGGGAATAAAGTAACTTCAAAGGGATAACTCTTACCTGTTTCTC